>BMAC01000116.1:1361213-1401110 GCA_014905375.1 Phtheirospermum japonicum
TTTCTCCACAAACTACAATAATATTTCGACGAGCAATTTAGTTCTCATAGTATTCTTCAGGAATACATAATATTTAAAGAATATATTGAGATATAGTTATGACGGTGGAAGAAATCGATTTCTCATAGCGTTTCTTCATGAAACAACTTTAGATCCGTGACCTTTTGGTAATGATATAAATAAATAAAACCGATCTTCACCGTTCAAAATCAACCTTTATATGTCTTAAACAATATACAAATATCAACTTGATCCAATGGTTAGATTGTGTGAAATCGTCTTTTGAAAAAATATGCACCGACGATTCTATGAACAAAAAACTGTTTTGTTCAAAATTTATTATTGAACTATACATAGATTAAAATAAGATCTCCACCGTCCAGATCGTAATTCGATAAGCCTTGAACAGATTGTAAAAATTTGAAAGCGATTCAAGTTAAAACTTCATAAATCGGTTCTGCAAATTTTCTGCGCAGAGAATTATCATGCAGAAAATTTTCTATTATTTTGATTTATGAATGTTTGGTTTTGAAAGCTATTATTTTTAATCAATCTCAATTGGTTAGAGATATCATGCAGAAAATTTTCTATTATTTTGATTTATGAATGTTTGGTTTTGAAAGCTATTATTTTTCGATCAATCTCAATTGGTTAGAGATTCGTGCTGATAACGTGTTGTAAAATTAGAGAAAATGAGAGGAGAGTGAGAGAGTAAGAGAAGAGAGTGGTCAAAAGGTGTATTTTATTATGAGGACTAGAGTCCCTTTTATAGGTACAAGATTAGGGTTTAAGGGTAGGATAGTCATTTATATAATATATAATTAAGGTAATTAATTAATTACAACATAAACATAATTATTTATTGGTAGACTCATTCGTATGAATTTGAAATGATGACAGACACATCAATGCTAAATTATTTAATGTTGGAAACTAATCATCCGATAAACGTAAACTAAAAAAAATAAAAATATATCAATATTATTCAAGATGAACAATCAACAATAACAGTATAATAGTAATCATAATATTAATAAATTACTACAAAACACAGTAACAACTATTTTCACATTAACAAAGGAGAGAAACATACTATCGATGACAATAATTAATTCAAAATTCAGAATGAAAAAAGAATTTGGATGTCTATAAATCTCTGCAATATGACATATTTATAGTGGGGCATATACCACTGTCAAGGCAAATATCAATATCAAATGTAAGCATAAATTAAGTCTAATTATTTGTTATATTATAATAACAATAGTACAAATATGATATTATAAAATTTTAAATATTTCGTTCATATTCAACTATAATTTTTTTAATATAATATTAAATATCCATCTAATTATATGATAATAATATAATATAACTTAAAATGTAATATAATACTTTTATAGTAATTAGCACCAAATTGTCCAACTACAGTATATATGTCCTGCTAATATTTTCATGTCAGTAAATAAAAAGCAATTATAATTTTGGCTGATTGATATTGTCATCATATTTAGTGTTAGTTGGTCGAGGCAAAACACACGAATATAGATAAAGATTTTTTTAAATAAATTTATTGGTTAATAAAGGTAGAAGTATTATACAATATAAGTAGAAGTTCCATGATATATTTGTTTGTATAATAAATAGGGAAAATTTCATTTTTAGTATATTATTTGGCCATTTTCCAGGAAAGATACGTCATGTTGGACCTCATCAAATTACATACATTAAGTTGCCAAATTCATCAAATATGGTACATTTTTATCACACATGCTGACTTGGCAGGATTATTGAATTTCTTATCATTTTTTTATTTAAGTTTAAATATTAAATGGATGTGAAAATTCATTTTTGCCCCTCCCTTCTAGGTTTTTTTCTTCCTTTCTCTCTCTCTCCCGTTTTTCTTCATTCTGTAAAATTAGAATTCCTCCTTTTTCCGATCAAGCTCAAACTAAAAGCAGTAATTAACCAATGATTAAATATCAATTGACGATCAACATCATCGACCACGAATTACCCTACAACTCCCACAACACCTACAACGTCGTCTTCTTCGTCGACTCCATCCACACCACCGTCACCCACGACCCCGACGTCGCCACTCAGTGGATCTCCGACGTCGAGTCGGCCCACCACCCCGGCCTCACAGTCGGCCTCGACATCGAGTGGCGCCCGTCCTTCAACCGTCGCATCAACAACCCCGCCGAAGATGAACTCGAAGATTTCTTCGCCGCCGCTGAGAAGAATCTGCAAAAACAATTCATTGACAAGTAATCTCTCTCTCTCTCTCTCTCTCACACACACACACACAAATTCTTATTTGACGAAATAAACGCAATAATACAATTATACTGAATTTTGCAAGTATAATTTTGACATAGTGAAGGACGAGCCATTAGAGGGGCGCTACGAGTGGGTTCCAGTTCAACTAAAGCCATGATGAAGAAATTAAGGTGTTGTACCACCATTAACAAGCACCTGCAGCAAAATTGAAAGCTCCACAGAGACCCATCAGCTGCTATTCTAATTCCGTCGGTTTCGCCACCAGAAAATGGCCTACGACGGCTCACCACCACACTACGGACGACCGCCACATGCCGCCGTGGTGGTTGCTGCAACGCCTCTTCCGGTTCGGAGTCGCCGGAGGTCCGTTGCCCCAATTTTCCAATCGCCGTGGAGACTTCAAGGGAGAGGAACTTCTACTTCAATTTCTGAATTTGGGGAAGAAGAAAATCGGGAACGCCGCCCGCTTGCTGCCATGTTCGTCGCTCGCCTTTTCAGCCGGCCGATCCTTGCCGCGACCGTCAAATTAGAGCAGCTCAACGGGCCACTGCTTTTGCCAGCGTGTACCGCCAACCTGCGCCGATCTCACGGCCGAATCCGCCGTCGCCACTCTGTACACCACCGCTCGACTGCCGCTTTGAAAACGCCGGAGATCCACAGGCTGTTGCCTGCACCGATGCGGTCATCACCAACGTCCGGAATCGCCAGATCTGCCGCCACACGCCGCCGAGGATAGAGAGGAATTCAGCCAATTTTCTCAATTGAAAATACACAGTCTCTGAACAATTGGTCTTAATCCTTTTATTATGCCAATAAATGGGATTTAGGGATACTGGGGGTTTCATTGAATGGTTGGTAGTGTTATCTTCATATTTTAATACGAACAAGATGCAGATGATTATTTTGTGTCTTGAATGTTTTGCCGGGGGAGAGAGAGAAAGGAAGGAAGGAAAAAAACCTAGAAGGGAGGGGCAAAAATGAATTTTCACGTCCATTTAATATTTAAAATTAAATAAAAAATGATAAGAAATTCAATAATCCCGCCACGTCAGCATGTGTGATAAAAATGTACCATATTCGATGAATTTGCCAACTTAATATATGTAGTTTGATGAGGTCCAACATGACGTACCTTTCCTGGAAAATGGCCAACATAATGTACCAAATATAAAATTTTCCCTATATAAATATATAGGCAGACTTGCGTTAGGCCAGATTGACGGGTCATGACCCATTAGGCCATCTGACCCGATACTTTAATGTATTGGTTTTTGAACTATGATGTATTGGTTTTTGTAATCAAAAGTATTGGTTTTTCATATAAATATATGACCCGTGTTATGATGTATTGGTTTTTGTATTAGTATTATGATGTATTGACTTTTTACTATAATGTATTGATTTTTGTACTATAATGTATCAGTATAAAATTTTGGACTAATGAATAATCCGTTAGTCCGGCCTGACAAGAGTCTTACCCAAATATATATTGATTAGTGTACCTAATTTAGAGTGATAATTATAAATATAGATATGGGTAAATATATACTGTACTATATAGTAATATAATGTAACATGTATTTGCGAATAAGGAAATCAAATTCATTCAATATTCACTCTCTTGTTTTAGGAGATTTGATTTCATGGTGGAAGGGTGATTTTATGGGCAATTTATTAGATGCATTGGGTCACTCTCTAAGGTGTATTTAACTTTTTATATGTGATGGTATATGTATATTATTTGCGATGGTATATGTATATTTTATTTGATGGTAAAAGTATGTTGTGTGCGATGATATATGAATGTTTTAGTACGTCTAAAAACTGTATGATGATATATGCATATTATGTACGATAGTATATGTATATTTTGTGCGATGGTATATAAATGTTCTATGCGTACGCCAGCTCCCTTATGCGTCTCAAGTAATTATTCTATTCAAAATTTGAAACTCCTAATCAAGATTTGGGAATTTTTTTTTCTATCTATCGAGATATTTATTTGTAGTACATTTATGAATTGGCTTCTTCCATATGTATAACTAACTATTTGATCCCTATTTAGTTAGGGATTGGTTCGAATAATAAAAACTTGATCGTTCTCATACTCTACCTAACTGCAAGTATACGATATAGATGTAGTACGAAATGAGCATGGTCGAATCCAAAAAATCTAAGTTTGACAAGTAATATAATTTAGATAATGTTATTTTATTTAAACTATATAAGATGAATTTGATTGTATCTCTACAAACGACAATTATAAACTAAATAAAATAAGAACAAAAGAAATTAGTAATATTTTAAGAAATTCGAGTGTTAATAGAATATTATGTGGTTTGGAATCATAATGAAATTCTAATGTTTATCCTTTACTAATCTATCAAATATATTGTGATTCGGATCATTTATAAGTCAATCACAATGTAAGTTAATCCTTCTCTCGAGGTGATTAAACCATTGATTCTAAATATGAAGTAACATGTTCGTTTGAAATCATACTCAGAAGTGCAAAACGTTTTAAAGAATTGAACAACTTTAGAACTCTCAAGGTTTTAAAGATTTGTACAACTTCACTACTAATATCAAGCCTATCGAGTTTGTTGATTAGAGTGTTCGTGTTCGAAAGTCTATTGATAAATCTTATATCTCGAATTATGATTTATCAAATTAGTAATTTTGAAAGGTTGTCGACCAATCACAACTTTAAAAACACAAATGTTTGATTAGCACTTATGAACCAAGATAATAAAAAACATGAAAATAAATAAAAAGATCATACTTGAATCAAATGAATTATCAAGATATTATTCAATCATTATTCATACCAAATCTCATAATAAAATGGGAATTAACCAGACATGTTCATAGTTTCATATAGACAATTCATTGAACACGTAATAGACATAATGAAAATAAGGATAGAAATAACCAAAATGGTTGGTGTCGATCCTTGATCATGTTGTTTCTCACTCTCAAACTCAATGATTCATCAAAAACAAAATAAAATCTAGACTATGGTGGATGATAATATGATAAGATGTTTTCTCCTCTAAATATGATGTATTTGGACCTCTTCCAGTAACCATTTTATAGCCAAATTCAAGTCACAACTACTAACTCTGATTATTAACTATTTTATAATGTATGTTGACCCATAATCGACCATTATATTGACCGCTAACTCGGTCGATAACGATCTTCTTGAGAACTGCTTGTAATAGCGACCAACCTATCGACCGTTAGTGAGGTCGATAGTGGTTGCCGTGAAATCGTCCCTCAGTAGAGACCCGACTATTGATCGATATTGTGGTCGGTAGAAGATGCGTGGTTTTCGATGATCCCGTGGGCTCGTGGGCTTGCTATAGGCTTAGTCCAATAGGCTCTTTCTTCCTTAGCTCTATCAGAAAACTCAAATTTTATTGTCCTTGAGCCCAAATACGCTCCAAAATTCTTAAAAAAATGACAAAAATATACCAAACACGTAATACCATCCAAATAATATAAAATGAAGTAAAATACATTATAAATGCACAATGAGTACTTGAAACCTAACTAAATAAGTCTAAAATATGTGTAAAGAATGAATAGAACAGATGAGAGGAATATTTCAGCTTTATTTCAAAAAGAGTACATAAAGAGTGTGGAGATGCTTCTAGTACAAACCCTCTTCTTCAAGAAAGTACACAAAACTTATTTCAATCAATAAATAATTCACCATCTCATGAAGTTAGTTCAAATCCAATGAATCAAGCCCCGAACGATGATGGAAGATTAACCGCAATGGGTGTTAAAAATCTTCCTCAAGACCCGAGAAAGAGAAAAATATCGTTGATTTTCATGCAGGTGACATGGATATAGTTAGGATAGAATACATTATTAGAAAACCTTGTCAACCAAAAAACTACGAATTTCCTCAAAGTCTTATTAGGAAGAAAAATACAAAAACTTAATTCCAAGTGGTTTGAAAATTATAATCTTGGATTGAGTATATATAGTATTGAAAATGATGCAGTTTTTTTGTTTTCCATGTTATTTACTCATGTTATTTATTCAATAAAGAAAGACTCAGTTGGAGGGGATGCTTTTGTTGTTGTTGGGGGTGGGGGTTGGGTGGGGTTGGGGGTGTAGAACATATATGATAAATATGTTGGTGGAATTAAGAGTGCTCATAATTAATAAAGTTGTAGGAAATTTACATGATTTGAAAATCAAAATAATTCTATTTCAATTAGTCTCTCAAAGCAATTTGAGGAAGTTGTGACTCATTATCACAAGCGATTAGAGACTTCTATTAAATGCTTAAGGTGGCTTTTACTTCGAGGGTTGCCCACTTGTGATCATGATGAAAGTGAAACTTCATTAAACATGGGTAACTTTCTTAAACTCCTGAAATCTTTTGCAATTGATAACTTCGATATTCAAAGTGGTTTTGAAAAATGCACGGGGTAGTTTTCAAATGATAACTCATTCAATTCAAAAGGAAACCGTCAATTATTGTGCAAAAGAGACAACCAAAACAATTATTGATGAACTTGGTGATGATTTTTTCACTATTCTTGATGATGAATTTGCGGATGTATCTGGTAAAGAACAAATGACTATTTGTTTGCGATATATTAATAAAAGATGCGAGGTAATATATAGATTTCTTAGTCTTGTGCATGCCGGTAATACCACTTATTTGATACTTAAAGCAGCAATTGAGTAATTACTTATGGATTACTCTCTAAGTTATAATGGTGCTAGAATATACAAGGTGCAATTAATGTCTTAATACTTTAATCATGAGTGAATCTCAATCTGCATATTATGTTAAATGTTTTGCTCATCAACTTCAATTGACACTTGTTTCTGTTGAAAGAAATGCTGGTTGTGGTTGATTATTTGTTGATGTAATTGCATATTTGTTGAATTTCATAAGTGGTTCACCTAAGAGGAAAGAATTCAATCGACAATAATAAACTAAATGTGTCGTACAAACATTATCTTTAGGTGAAATTGAATCGGGAATCGATTTGAATCAAGAGCTCAGCTTTAAGTAGGCCCGATGACACTTATTGGGGACCTCACTCTAGAATAATTTTGAGTGTGATTAATTTGTACCCCAAAATTATCACGTTTCTTGATGCCATCGGAGATTTGACGAATAGTGTTGACAAGAATAAAATCGAGTCACTGGCACACATATTGATATTTTTTATTTTATTTTCATAACACATTTGATGGTGAGTATATTTGGAATAACAAATGAGTTGAATAAGGCCTTATAAAAAAGTAATTCATATATTGTGAATGTAATGACAATTGTTGATATGACTAAGAGGAGTTTACAAGAGATGAGAGAAACGGATGAGGTTCTCAAATGAATAAAGTAAATGAAGTCTGACATTGATATTACTAACATGGAAGAAAAGTATGTTGTCTCGGAATGACGGAAATCTCGTGGTGGTATATCGCGAGTGAGAAGTGTTCATCATTTTCGAGTTGAAATTTTTTTAAGTGCCATTGATTTACAATTGGAAGAACTTGAAAACCGATTTTGTGTGGTAAGTGAAAAATTAATTATTTATTTGTCTTACTTTAATTTCGTAAATCGATTACATAACAAAACTAAATCGACTCGACGAGTTCTATCCTTGTGAATTTCCACTTGTTGATTTGTTATTTTTTGAGCATTCACTTCGAAACTTCATTGTCGATTTGATGAGAGACTATTGGAATTGAAGAACCTTAATGAGCTTTCCATGAAACTTGTTGAAACACAGCATTCAAAAGTATATTTGCTTTTGAAGTTAGTGTTGTTTTTCCTACGGTGACAAGCGTTGAAAGAGTATTTTTTGAAATGGCGTATGTGAAAATAAATTACGTAGTAGAATGAGAGATCAATTATTGGATGTATTATTTACTTATGTGTTTAGAGAAAAATGCGTTTTTTTAATATTAGCATCGATACTATTGTAAACTGATTTTAAAATATGAGAATCCGACGAGAATAAATATTGTATTTTTTTTTATACAACTTTTATGACTTGTTTGTAATATAATAAAATTTTAAATATAAATTGATGGACTTATTATTTTTTTAATCTCATATATTATCGTGTTGTTTATGTGTATGATTCGACGTCCAATCAATATAAATTTCATGTATCTGCATTTGTCTGTGGGTTGAATCCTTTGCAAAGTCTTTTGGTAAAAAAAAAAAAAATCCAAGCGTGATTACTACTACTAGTAAAGATGGCTATATACTAGTCTATAATGGATTATATTTATCATATGAGGCTGGAGAATGGTCAATGGAGAATCTCTTGACTTTTTAAAACTTATAAAAATCAATAAAATCGTTTTCTTTCCCATTGGAGAAAAATCAATTCACTGGGGCTAACAATTGACGCAAACCATGAACATATTAAATTGGGCATAAATCAACTCGGAATAGTTCAATTAATACATGTGTATGAAATAAACTTTCATTCAGATAAAGGACTGAGACATAAGTAATAATAATAATAATTGGATTAATTAAAAAAAGTATATTTTAAGGCATTTCACTTCGCAAATATCTCTGATATTTTTAATGGATATGATGAAATATATAACGTACTAAATTAGTTAATTTCTGACTAAAACTCTTTAATACTCAAGACAATTCAAATCAAAAATAAAATAATATTAGAATAAATGTAGCTAGTGACAAAATATATACTTATCTCCTCAGTAATGTGCTAACTATTTATAATCATTCCAACAATGGTACATATAATCCATGCCATTTGACATAATTTAAAGAGTCGGTTTAGCGGTGGATCTATGACTCATTGTCCAGATCGGGTCATATTGATAACCCTAAATTAAAATGCACGAATCTTATTTTGGAGTCAAGTCTAGAGTCTTGTCAAGGATGCCTTTATAAGTTCATCAATAATGATTATTATAGAAAACTGCTTAACAAACAATGGATGAACATAATCTAATCAATACTAAATATTTGGCGCACCATACACTTACTGGCTTGCGATAAAATCTATCTATATAGAGATGTCTGATTAAACTCGAAGTTAATACTAACAACCTATGATTATTGTACTGGCCAGTGACCACCACACTATTAAGATGTTGGATGTTATTTAAAAATAAATTGCATGTCATTTGCACTGACAATTTAAAAGTGTAACATAATTAATTACACCCTAGTTCGAAAATTTGTTAGGGACTTAGACTTTATAGAAAGCTACTTCGTTAAAAAAAAAAAAAAAAATAATAAAATAAAATCTGAGAATACTGTATTAATGTTGAATTCAAAGCCATTCAATTACTTCTTATTTGAATTTGAATAAGTGCTCCACCAGTCACATATTAAAGTTTTTGAATATCAAACAATATATATTAATTTTGCTAACAAAAACAATAATATTAAAAAAAAAATACAATTATATACACGCTACCATCTTAAAATCAAACATTCGAATTAGAAAACCTTGATATATATATTTGGTTTGAAGATGAGATTTGGACTAAAAATTGAACAAGCCACATGATGGATCTAGGGAATAAGGACTAACCCAACCAAATTCTCTGTATTGGCCCTGGGCCTGGCCCGTCTCTGAGCTCTCGTTAGCTCTACTTACCCGTGGGCCCCACCCATGAATGAGAAAAGAAAAACACACCCCAACGGTAAAGTGACTCGGTACAGATACTCCCGTTGAATAAAAATACGCCCCTATTCAATACGCACAACGCCGCTCACGTGGCCACGTGTGCCCATCTCCCACGCCTTTTTAAATCCAATCAAGGGCGTAATCGTCATTTCCCATGCTCTCTTCTCCGTTTTTACTGTTTATGCGTGAACTGAAATACAATACGCATTAACATACAGAGAGAGCAATGCGGCTTCTGTTTGTTTTCAAAGTTTTTTCTTTTAGTTAAAGTGAGATCGTGTGCGGAGGTAACCTGTTTTCCTTCTTTTACTTTATACATATTGTGTGTGTATATGTATAATTTATAATTTCTATTTTTTTTCACCACGTAGAATTCACTTTATTCAATGCTAAAATGTGTAATTACATTTTAGTGATCTCGAGTGTCGATTATAAGTCTTGAAGTTCACGCCTCAACTTTTTGCACTTGAAAATAAAATAAAATAAAAAGGGTACTTTTACTTTTTATTAAGAAAATCTGGCTGGAAAACTAATCCACACAGTATCAATTTCGCCTGGCTTGTTAAGTTGTTGGTAAAATTTCCGCATTATTCTAGTTTTTGCTTTCGGATTTACTGTTGGATTGATTTGATTTTTTTTGTTAGTTAATTGAAGGTTTTTGACTATTATTATCCAGATTTTCGAAGGATTATGTTTAAATTGCTTTGACTTCGCTTCGCTGCCATTCAATTTACAATCCCTGATCTGAAGTCTCAGCACAGCAGGTTAATTCCCTTTCAACCTAACTGTAATACTATTTTGTTTTCTAATCAAATGATACGTCTCTATGGTAAATAAATCTGTGTGTGAATGGGGGTCCACTATTCGCGTATCACATTCCTTTTGCAGAAAAATATAAAAATAGAAGCACACCACAAAAAAAAAAAAAAAAAGTTGCTTCATTACTTGGAGTTGAAGGATAGTTGGTGTGTCCCCATTAAGCAAAGCTATCTAATCCTGATTTTTATTTTGACTCTGCCTTAAATATGGAATTTTAGGTTTTCTATTGACATTAAGCAAAGTTCTTAATCACAACCAACTCCACAATAATTACTCTTTTAGCACAATCAAAACCCGTATTTTACTTTTAGTTGGCTAAATCTTGTTTATAATTAGTTCCCCTGTTGCAGATTATGTTAATCGCCTGTTCCCTTTGAGCCTCCGTCTTGCCTTTTTTGGGCCTTTAATATTATGAGCATTATTATTATATCTCTGGTGTGATTTGGAGTGGATTTGAGCGACGAAATGGGGGCCATTGGTGCTGAAGAGTTGATGAATTGGGAGACGTTGCAAGGATCGAGTTATGGAAAGGAAGAAAAGATTTTGGTGTTGGTGAGGTTGAGGCCTTTGAGCGACAAGGAGATTGCGAGGGCAGAAGTTGTTGACTGGGAATGCATCAACTCGACCACCATCTTGTATCGGAACAGCCTTCAGGAACGATCCGGGCTTCCCACGGCTTACTCATTTGGTAACTAGTGCATTTGGCCGTTTTATTTATTTTTATTTATTTTGTTTTTTCTTCTTAATCATCTGTGTTTATGTTTTACGGGGGGGTTAGATAGAGTATATAGAGGTGATTGCACGACACGGGAAGTTTACGAGGAAGGGACGAAGGACATTGCTCTCTCTGTTGTTGGTGGTATCAATTGTGAGTATTGTTTACATGAGTAGTTTATCAGGTTTTTATTAATTTTCAAATTTATTTATTTATTTTGTTTTCAAATTAGCTACTATCTTTGCGTATGGTCAAACAAGTAGCGGAAAGACTTACACTATGAATGGCGTTACCGAGTATGCGGTGGCTGATATATACGATTACATAAAAAGGGTGTGTAAGTTCAAACTCCTATTTTGTAACTGAAAAAGCTTAAACGCAATTCTTTTCTTAGAAATGAATGTTATTGTCTCAGCATGAAGAAAGAGCATTTGTTTTAAAGTTTTCTGCGATTGAGATTTATAATGAAGTTGTAAGAGACCTTCTTAGCACGGATAACACACCACTGAGGCTCCTGGATGATCCAGAAGTGAGTATTCGTGTTCCTAATTAAACCTACTTGTTCACGCATATACATGAATTTGATTAGATTTCATTATTCTGCAGAGGGGGACTATTATAGAGAAACTTACAGAAGAAACTTTGAGGGATCAGAATCATCTCAGGGAGTTGATATCCATTTGCGAAGGTTTGGAGAATATTCTTTTGGATCATGCATCATTCTAACACTCACATGAGAATAGTTAAGAACATCCATATGCACATTTTATGTTTTTCTGTTTTGTCTTTTACATAGCACAAAGACAAGTTGGAGAAACTTCATTGAACGAAACGAGCTCCAGATCACATCAAATTCTTAGACTGGTTAGCTCAGCTGTCCCATTTTAACAATTCCTTGTTGTATTTGGAAAAAAATAAGGCTCAAGTTTAGTCCGATTTGAATTTGATTCATTCAGACAATTGAAAGTTCTGCTCGGGAGTTTCTAGGGAAGGACAAGTCAACCACCCTTGCAGCTAGTGTGGTAAAGAAAAATAGAATTTTTGATTAATTCCATTGGAAAATTTGCGACTTATTTTGATGTTTAATTATATATAAATCCTCTAAGTCAACATATCTTTCTCTGCAGAATTTTGTTGATTTGGCAGGAAGCGAGCGTGCATCTCAAGCTCTATCAGCTGGACAAAGACTGAAAGAAGGCTGCCATATAAATCGTAGTTTGCTGACTCTTGGGACTGTCATTCGCAAGTTAAGGTTGGTTTATTCTTCTGATGACCCTTTTTTATTTATTAGCTGCCTCATAAGGTTTAGAGCTGGCAAAGGGCCGGTTCGGGCTAAAATTCCTCCAGGCCACTATTTTGAAGGCCCCAAACCCAGCCCGTGGTTAGAAAATTAGTGTATTGATGTTGGGCCAATTGGGCCAGCCAGCCCAGCCCATGGGCAAAGTAGGCCTGCTATGTTTTGGGGCTTATGAAATATTAGCCCAGGCCGCCCTTATTAATGAACCGGGCTTAAAACTGCCAACCCTTTTGACATTCCAAATATTTACAAGCTTATACACTATTTTTGTATAGCAAAAATTCCAACCGTACCAGATTTTGAGTCGTATGACTTGATGCAGCAAAGGACGAAGTGGCCACGTCAATTACAGAGACTCAAAGCTGACACGTATACTGCAGCCTGCATTAGGAGGCAATGCAAGGACTGCCATCATTTGCACCTTGAGCCCTTCGAGAAGCCATGTTGAGCAATCGAGGAATACGCTTTTGTTTGCTTGCTGTGCGAAAGAAGTATCAACAAATGCACAGGTCAATGTAGTGATGTCTGATAAGGCTTTGGTGAAACAACTGCAGAAGGAGGTAGCTCGGTTGGAGAGCGAGTTAAAAACTCCAGGTCCGACTTGTGATCATGCAGCTTTGTTACGAAAGAAAGATGCACATATTGAAAAGGTTATGATTCCATTTCGACATACTGTAATTTTCTTTTCTAATGTATTTCTAAAGGTTTATTGCATTTTGACTCCATTTCAATAATATAAATTTTTGATATGGTTTTTGAGTGGAATTTTTATTTATTTGAAACACCCACGAGCAATAGCTGGCAACAGTATTCATTATTGTAATTAAGGCCTGGGGAACCCTACTCATAAAACCTTGTAATAAGCCTGTACTCAAACCTCCGGGCTACATATATATACAACCAAATAACCATCCGGTCACCACCTCATGTCGTTCATCGCTTTATTTTCCCTCTTTCTTTCCATCAAGGCTTTTGCTGTGAACTCACAAAGGCACCCGCCCTCGCTGTTAGCTTTATTTTTCCTCTTTTCTTTTCATCAAGCCTTTTGGGGGTTGGGGGTTGGGTTGGGGTGGGGTGGGGGGGTGAAGGGTGATTGGGAGAAGTTTTTGGGAAATGTGTATTAGAAGAGAAATGCATCGGGGAATGTGAAAGTAGTGTTTGTTAGGTGATTGGGGGATGTTTCTGAAACTCCCTCCAAATGCTAACCAAACAAAGCCATAAGTTATTTTAATATTATTTTTAATTTATATAGTATTTGTTATCTATTTATTTTTGAAAAATGTTGGTGCCTATTTAACACTCATAAGTTTTATTTACTCAAATTTTATAATTCCATGTAATTTTAAATTCTAATTCAATTTAAGATTTGCCTTATAATTTAGTATGGTAAATGGATATTTAACTATAATTAGTACTTTCTTGCAAAAAAGAAAGGTATAATTAGTACTATTATAATTAACATTCTATTTATTTTCTTCATACATGAGATGTATTTTGCTTATAAGTAATTTAACTTATTATCAATTAAAAAAAAATTAATATATATATTAGGAGCACAAGTATAATACAAGTACCAACCATATCAGGATAAAATATTTGTATTTTTCATTAAAATATGTATTTCATATAATTCTTCATGTTGATTTTATAACCAGCATTTCTTGACATGTGTAGATTCATTTTAAATAAATTGCTGATTGCTAACCTCTTTGCCTGGCTCTCAATATCTGCAGTTGGAGAAAGAGGTTAGAGAGCTGAAGAAGCAACTAGATCTCGCTCATTCTCAGATTGATGATTTAACAAGCACTGCTGAAAGTGGTAAGAACTCACAAAAACAAAGCGGACCTCGCTCAGCTAATGGAACATCAGATTTACTTTTTTCAGAGGACAGTGAGGATCATTATTCACCTGATGACAGCACACACGATCCAAATCAAGATATTGACGAAACTCTAATAAGATTCGAAGAAGATTGTGATGACATCTGTAAGGAAGTTCGATGTATCGATGAATCTAGCCATGAGAGAACACGTGAGTCATTTGGCATCTCAAGTAGTAGTTTGGACGACGAAGAAACTACACAAACATCAACAGTGCTCGTGAACAGTCATAACGTCGAAAACGAGTCATTATCGGCTTTAACTAGTCAAGTGAGTGGAATTTCAAAATGTAATGGAAGCTTCATATTGACTAGAAGCCAAAGTTGTAGGGCTAATTTAATGAGACGTTCACCCGACTTTGAGATGGCTGAACAAAGCGAAAGCACACCCCCTGAACAAAGCGAAAGCACACCCCCGAGTGTGGTGGAGAAAAGCTTCGTCAGGAAGCAATGGAAGATTCCTCCAGTGATTTATGGTGCAGTTGGTGTGAAATTGACTAGAAATGATTCTCAATGCTCCGACTGTAGTAGTTACGTCGATGGCATGCAAAGTCAGAACTGCAGCGATTGGGATGATGATATTCCTACTCTCGGTTCTTTTGTCGCTGGGCTCAGGGAGATGGCAAAGCTTCAATGTGAAAACCAAGATGGAAATCAGGTGAGTGATTCTGGTTTCGTCTTTTTTTCATTGTATTTTTACAAAACAACCCCTCACGTTTACCGTAATTACAAAAAACAAACAAACAAACAAAAACTAATTCTGCTGTTAGGCCGTCTAACGGAAGGCTTCCATTAGGCGGTCATACTTTCTGAACAAACATACATACTTTTACGGTGAAAAGTCATACTAGACATTTTAAAACAACTATTTACATCATTTTGAAAAGTTTTAACTTTTCACCGTAACTGTATGGATTTTTGTTCAAAAAGTATGACCACCTAACGCAAGTCTTCCATTAGGCGGGTCTGACAGCAGTTTTTGTGATAACCAGTTATCTTTTAGAATTACAAATACCCTTCTCCAATAAGTGCAATTTGTAAAATAGAAAAATATGTGAAGGGTGTATTTATAATTTTATAAGATTATTATTGTTATTATTATTTTTCCGGGTAGAATTACAAATACCCTTCCTAATAGGTGCAATTTGTAAAATAGAAAAATATTATGTGAAAGGTGTGGTGTATTTATAACTTTAAAATACAGATACCGTTTTGAGGTTTGTATTTGTTATTCAAATACCCTCCTCCAACACGTGCAATTTGTTAATAGAGACGTGTATGTGAAGGATGTATTTATTATCTTAGAAGATAACTGGTTTTTTCTGTAAATAAATTAACCTCAAGAGTAGTGTTTGCATTTTGAAATTATTCCTTTTTCTTACATAAAACTATATTATTCTCTTCACTTGCTAAGAGGTTCTTCTCTGGTTTCGGTTAGTAATTGTATCAGAGAGCTATAATGTCACTTTGTTTTCTTAGGCCCAAGAGAATGGAAAGAGAGATGAAAATAATGCTAGAGATATTGCACTGGACCCAATCAACGATTGGCCCCTTAAGTTTGAGAAGCTGCAGAAATCGATATTTGAACTATGGCAAGCTTGCAGTGTTTCATTAGTCCACCGGACATATTTCACCCTCCTTATTAAAGATGACTTCACAGATTCAATTTACATGGAGGTCGAGCATAGGAGACTATCTTACCTAAGGGATACATTTTCCAGGGGCAATTCGTCCGTACAAGACGGCCACAACCTCACATTAGCATCAAGGTACTAGCAAATTTGTAAAACAAATGTCAATTCCGTATGTTTTTATTTTTTAATTTTTATTTTTTAACCAAGCAAAACCTCAAGAGTAGATTTTGTAGTCAACTCTAACATTATACATATTAACAGACTAAAATAATTTCTTGGATTAATATTTCCTCCAATGTGCTTGAATAACAGCAAGAAAGCTCTTCGCCGTGAGAGGGAGATGCTGAGCAGGTTCATGTATAAAAGGTATACAGAAGATGAAATAAATAAAATCTATCAAGAATGGGGCATCAGTCTGAACTCGAAAAAGAGGAGATTGCAGCTGGTCCGCCTTTTATGGAGTGATGCTGAGAATGTGGACCATGTTACAAAGAGTGCTGCTATTGTTGCAAAGCTTATCGGTTTCTCAGAGCATGGGCAGGCCCTTAATGAGATGTTTGGACTCAGCTTCGCACATCCACGCATGAGCCGAAGGTCGTTTGGCTGGAAAAATAGTATGTCATCCCTTCTATGAAGTTTTAGCTAATTATTTATACAAGGCAACATAACTTATAGATGGGAAGTTTTTTTTTTCTTTTTCAATGAGTGGTGAGTATTTGGTAAATTTCTTATTAAGAATTTTCATGAGCCGTAGGAAGTGTGCAAGTGTTTTTGGTTTTGAGTTTGATGTAATACGTATATTGCTTGGTTGTCTAGATGGTGATTAATTTCCATGAGGTAGCACTTCTTCTTCTTCTCCTTCTTCTTCTTCTTCTTTCTTCTTTCTTCTCTTTTTCTTTTTCTTTTTCTTTTTTTTTTGAATAGATTCATTTATTCGACTTCTCAAATCAGGGGTACAAATGTTTAATTTGAAAATGTTCTTGTTTTCCTTAAAATTAGCTCCCAAAGCAGTTTTGCAATGAAGGCCAGACACAATATAAGAAAATGTTATAATAAAATACAATGTCATAGAATGGGTATATGAGTGATTATAAGGATTAATGAGCATGATACATCTCAACAACTGTTGGAGGTATGGTTTATTTCCCAAAAATGAAACATTCAAGTGATAGATGTGCAAGTGCAAAATACAGCATTCTTAAACATTCTTGGAATTCAATGGAATTCTTTTATCCCTAACCTATGTGTCTGCTTCGTATGCTTCGTTTGACAAATAAAAAATTCTGGTGCTTCGTTTGCTTATGTGTCATCTGAGCCTAATATTTACTTAATTTAATACTTTTCTTTTTATTGTATCTTACCTAATTTAATTTTTTTTATTATATTTTTCCTTATTCAACACTTTCTTTTGATTCTCCTAAATAAAAATAGAAATAAATCATATATAATTAGTAGATTAGATCTAAATTAGTTATTTTAATTACTTAATTTAATATTTTCATTTTATTGTATCTTACCTAATTTAATTTTTTTTAATTATATTTTTCCTTATTCAACACTTTCTTTTGATTCTCCTAAATAAAAATAAAAATAAATCATATATAATTAGTAGATTAGTTTTAAATTAGTTATTTTAATTAAAAGAAAAACTATATATGAAATAGTTTTAATTAAAAAAACTTATTATGAAAATAATTAAATAAGTTTTATTGATAATAAAACTTAAAATAATTTTATTTTTGGAGTTTCAAATATTCTATATAGGTAAAATATGAGTTATTTACAATAATCTAAGTATGTAACTAAATATTAGTAATGTATTCAATCTAAATATAAAAATATTAAATTATATACTAATAATTAATAAACATTAATTAGACACCATTACAATGCAACACGGTTGAGAGTATGATATCTTTTAAATATGTAACTAATAATTGTTAAAGAATTTATTCTAAACATTAATATATAAAATAATTTAATAATAATAATAATTATAATTAATAAAATAGATATTCGACACGGGTTTAGAATATGACGCCTTTTGAAATTTTGTAAATATGTAACTATAATTTAATGAATTTAATTTAAATATCAAATATAAAATTACTTAATATTTATAATAATTAATAAATATATTAGACATGTATAAGGTACGAGTTCGAAATAATTATTTTTATTTTTTATTTTAAATTTAAAATTCAGTAATTATCACAAATATTTTATATTTATCTTTTGATAAGTTCCGTGTAATACACGGGTGTTAAATAAATATATATATTAATGCAAAATCCTCCTAATCTATGTGTTTACTTCGTATGTTTCGCTTGGATAATAAAAAATCTTGGTGTTTTATTTGCTTATGTGTCATCCGAGCCTAATATATACCTAATTTAATATTTTTCTTTTTACTATATCTTGCCTAATTTAATATTTTTCTTTTATTATATTTAGCCTAACTTTATAGTTTTCTTTTATTATATTTTGTCTAATTCAATAATTTTATTTTATAAATAAGTCATATATAATTAGTATAAAAAATCTAAATTAATTATTTTAATTAAAAGATAAATTACATATGAAATAATTTTAATTACAAAGAAAAACTTATATATGAAAATAATTAATAAATTGTGCGTGTCATTCCCGGTTTGGCCTAGARTTGTCTTTCGCGGAATCACCAACGTCTGCYAACGCACAGGGTCACTACGAGCTGGATTYGGGAAATTCCTTAGATAGGGTGCTCCTTATTTATAATAAAAGTTGAAATAATTTAATTTTGAATTTTTAAATATTTTGTATAGGTAATTATGATATATTTGCAATAATTGGAGTATGTACTAACTATTAGTAATGAACACAATCCAAATATAAGAAAATAAAATTATATAATAATAATAATTAATTAATATTTATTAGACAATGGCGCAATGCGAGAAGGCTTGAGAGTATGACACATTTTGAATTTTTCAAAGTATGTAACTATACTAACAAAATTAATTTAAACATAAAAATATAAAATGAGTTARTAATAATTATTAATATAGATTAGAGAAGGGTTGAAAATGTGACATCTTTTGAATTTTTATAAGTATGCAAATATAATTATTAATGAATTTAATTTGAACATTAAAATATAATATTAATCAATAATTCTAATAATTATAAATTGAACAGGGCACGGGTTGAAATACACATCCTTTCAATTTTTTATTTTAAATTTAAAATTTCATAATTTTCACAAATATTTTTATATTTAGTTTTTATAAATCCCGTGTAATATACGGGTGTTAAACTAATATATATATAACAAACATTCCACACAAAATCCGCATCGAAACTCAATTTTCCCAACAACAACAACAATAAAAATTGTCAAATGTGAAAAAGGAAGAAAAAAAAATGATCTTCTCTCATGTTCTTGTGCATTATCTTATATTCTCAATCTTTCAAAATGTTCTACATTAATTGTCATTCTTATATTTTGATAATTAATATTATTCTTTATTTCTAATTTCTTTTATTTGTATGTTATAGTTGATTCCATGTTTTGTGAATCGTCATCGTTGAATTGATTTGTCAACCTAGTTTAGTTACTAACATTCTTGATTGTATAGATAAATTAGTAAGAAAAGTAATTAATTTATAAGTTGGTTCATTTCCATTAAAACGTCTCGATAGACGCATTATATTTATGTTAGAAATGTTAACATAAAATACTCCCTCCTGTTCTAAATGTAAGACGTTTTAGAAGTAAGCACAAAATATGTCTATTTACCTTCATCAATATTTATTTATCACTCTCTATTTTTATTTAACACTGTCTATGTTTTCAATTGTCTTTAATTTTTTCTACACCACTTTTCATGACATTCAATACACATTAAAGAAAATTTTAGTGCAAGATAAACGTATTCACAATTGGAGCCTTTATTGAAATGGTTGTATTAAAATAAAAGCCTTTTGAGGCAAAACTAAAAACTGAATTCAAAACTAAAAATTGTTTGCATGAGCCAAAACGGGAGGGAGCCAGAAAATCGGAACATCCAATTTTTTTCTTCTTAGGAAGTAGAGTATCATTTATGCTGGAATAATAAGATTAACAAAATAAATTACACCATGCTTAAATAAAATTATTAATGCATTAATTGAGGGTAAACCTGAAAGTAAATTTTAAATTACTACTAAAACGTCTTATAGTCTGGAGAATTCTCCAACTTCTAAAATGTCTTACGCTTTGAACTGGAGGGAGTATATGGTAATATTGGGTGATCGATATTTTCGGTTAAATATTTGTTTTAGTAATATTTTTGTTTTCTGAAATATATTATTTCATACTTCGATCATTTCAATTTTACTTTTACTTTTTATAGAGAATTAGAACTATTTTTTTTTCAAGGACATTGCTTGAATCTTACACTTGTTTTTATTATTTTACTATCATTAATATTAGTTTCATAAAGTTTCATTAATTATATTTTGATATAATCAAATACATTTCATTAAAACTTATTAAAATACATACAATTTCATAATATGAAATTTCATACCATTCTACTAGATTTTGATGGATTTCATAATAAAATCCAATGAAATTTTTATAAAACTATTGAATTTCATAAGTTAAAAAGTCCATCAAAATTCACGTCGAGTACACCCTTCTTATTCTCATTCCCCACCCACCCCCGAGACCTCCATGCATCCGCTGATTGTTACAATTTCTAACTTATAAGTATGTGTTGATAGCAATTACTTTTTTTTTACAAAATTCAATAATTACACTAATTGGAAATTATGTTTAATGTTAATACTTATTATAGATTTGGATGATCATAAAACTCTTTTTTGTACTAGTGAATATGATTAATTAGTAGATAAGTAAAATAAAAAAATATAATATTTTAAATGTAAAAATGACATTTAATTCTCTGTTGTTACTATGCAAAAATGACATAGAATGAGACAATTTTATTTCTACAAGGTGACATATAAAAGGGGAATGAATGAAGTAATCGCTTGTTTGTGGACTACCTTGGCTAAAGTATCTAAACTCTACCTCCAAGTCCTCGATTTAAACTTCTAACTTGGCCTACAATTATACATAATTTCAAGATTTGAGTATATTCTTAAAAATTTAACAACACAGAATTATTACCATCTGCTAATACAAAGATGTTGAAGTGGACCATCAATTCTGTAACTTAAAAAAATCAAAATATTACTCCTTGGATTGGATCTAGTTAAAATTTACTTTGGCGTACATTGGGCTCGGAGCCCAGTACTATGACACGGGCCCGGTTTGTTGCTTGCGCCTATGCTAGGCCCAGCTCCCAAGAGAACGGGAAACGCTATCTCTCTAAGCGACGTCGTTCGGCGCTGATCCATTAATTATATAGAAAACTGAAGAATTGTTTGTAGGAAAATACGAGAAAAAGTAGGTAGTAGCAGAGACCTGAGAGAGAAGAGAAATGAGCTTGTCTACGGCGTCGTATTTGGCTCGGCGAGCTGCACAGAAGGAGAAGGTTAGGATCCTCTACAGGCGAGCTCTGAAGGACACCCTCAATTGGGCGGTCCATCGCCACCTCTTTTATAACGATGTAATTTCCCCTTTCTCTCTCTATACTTTGATTCGATCTCAGCAAGAAAATTTGTGCGAAAAATAATGGAATCTGTATACGAGCTCAGATTTCTATTAGATTTGTTCTAACGTCTGTCTCTGTGTGTTTTTAGGCTGATGCTCTAAGAGAGAGGTTCGAGGCGAATAGAAACGTGGTTTGTTCTCCTTTCCCCTCTTTTTTTTTTCTTGGTTCCTTTTCATGTAATTTATGTTCTGAATTAGTAATTGTTTTGGCTGTCCAATGTTATGATGTTAATCTCATGAATTTGATGAAAATGGATATAGTGCATTACGTAGATAGAAAGGCGATTCAGGTTTTTTGATTGACTCAATAATCTTCAATATGGATTTTAATCTATCAACCAAATATTAATAGCCTAGCTTTGGTACATTCACAATGTGCTGAATTGCAGGATTGGTACCCGTATAGGTTGTTTAGTGAGTAAAAAAATTTATTTATTTATTTATTTGTGTGTGTGTGGCCTGTTCAAATGGCTGATATGGATTAATTTGAGAACATAATTTGTTTATTTATTATTATTATTATAATTATAATTTGATTGATGATTATGACAAATATTTCTATCGTGTTTTGAGAACTTAGAAATGATCTATTATGTTAGATTAATCGTTATTGTATATTTTGTTTCATATGACGACATTCCAGGAAGATATTGAACTTATAGATAGAATGATAGCTGCTGGGGAAGCTAGCTACAATAAGTGGAGGCACCCTGATCCGTACATTGGTAAGTTTTTATGAAGCTATCAATTCTCATAAATTGATTGCTATAATGGCACACTTTTTAGTATGTGCTTATGAACACGTCCTTGATATACACCGTTTATCCAGAAGAAGAGATTGATTTTCTTGATGTATGGTTTTTGCTATTTTTTATTTTAAGCCTGCAATGCGAATTTGTTCTTTCGTTAGAAGTAGGGGCCTGACACATTTGATAAAATAGAGATCAAGTTCACCTATTATTATCATTGTGTAATTTACCTACAAGTTAAACTTGTTGATACATTCATATAACTTACGAACCTTTATTTTATTCTCAGTTGAACTTCAGCCATTTTAATTAATTTTTACTTTCGAAGAGGACACAAATTTTTGTTTGGATGATAGCAATTGTATATTAGGGATGTTTTTTCACATATAAGTAGGCTAACTTGGCGATACTCTCTAATGGTATCTTCATTTCGTTTGAGCAGTTCCATGGGCTCCTGGCGGCACCAAGTTTTGCCGGAATCCAACACCACCTCCTGGGGTAATTGATCATAAACTATTATTATTTCTTGTGCTTTAACAAATCATTATATATCCAGTTCTTTTATTATTTACAAGTGTTACCATGCTCTTGCTTTTGTGACTCCGGCCATTGATTCTTACCTTTCATCTCATTATAATATATGTTTGAATAATATTATTTTGTTCTTTTTCCTTATTTGTCTAGTCAGTCACAAGGGAGACTAGCTAGATTTTGAATGTTTAGTTATGCATATTTGTTTTAACAGTACAAAGGTTGATCTCATGTAGGTTTTCACTTATTACTCCTTCCAGTCCATCATATTTGTTGTTTAAGCATTGTGCACAAAAATTAAGGAACGAAGTCGAATGACTATACTATTATCAAACTATTCATTTTTCAAGACACTCCATTAAGTATATGGGGGAATGAGTAAGGGTATAATTGGAAAAGAATTTACAAGATTGCCTTGAAAATGTAGAACAAATATTGTGAACCCCTTTTTTTTTTGGCTAAAACAACAAATATTGTGAACCCGATGGACTGATGGGGTATCTTTTATAAATGGACAAAACTCTTGCCTATCCATTTTGCGGAATCTTACGACTATGGTTGTATAGGGGTGATGAAAATGAATTAACACGGCACTGTTTTTCATTCATATTACTATTTCTTAAGCTATTATTTTATTGCATGGATGTCAGATTAGATTAGATGGTTATTTGCAAAGTCTTTGCATGACGTTGAGCCTTCCGGTGCTTTTATTCTTTCCATTGAAGAATTAATTTTAATTCTTCTATTTGAGGTATTACCAAATAAGTCTTTTAAGCATTTTCTCTTGCACAAATTGTAATGCTAATGTGGCTGTCACTGCAGATTGAGATTATATATGATTACGGTCGCGAATAAAGTAGGATCGTCATCCTTGCAAGTGAATGAAGGTCAGTTGTATCAGTTCAATCTCAATGATATATTTTAAACTTGAACTCACTATGATCCTATTAGTGGTTTTATAAATATAAATAACTTCGACTGGGTATATTTGCTTTGGTTGATATAGGCTATAATATATATTCTTATTGTAATTTAATCCATCTTAGTTGGCAGTTTTTCAATTAAGGCTTAGTTATTTCTGATATTTTTTTTTATCTTTTTCCATCGCAATTACTCATTCTTTCCTAGGCATCACCAGCTGTCAGTTGTTTCTGTTTCTATCAGAATACATGAAATAAAGTGTGAAACTCAGCATACACTGATTAGTTGTTAATGATGCAGATCAAGGTGGTGTGCAACATATGTGAGAAGTGGTTTCATCCTTGTTGTTTCAAGTTAAACCAATTTAGACCTTAAAAAATGTTGATCTGTATTCCTGGTTTTCAGTATTTCTTATTCTCAAAATCCTTGTTCAAAGAAAAGGTTGAAGCCTGAATGTTGTGTTGTTCTTTTGTGCTTCCCGTACGTACTCTGAGAGTTGAATTCATTTGAATAATGCAGTGCTCTTAGCTAGTAATGCTGCGACAACACTGAAGTTCATGTTGTATTTCATCACGGTCTTTCTTTAATTTTTTTTTTTCGTGTATCCTCTTGTAGTACTAGTGGATGTTCCGTCGTTTTCCGAAAATTGAGCTGGCACATCTAAATTTGCAAGTTACTGAAGAGGAGAAATCTTAGACTTTGTTTGGTTAGTGATTGGGGAATGTTTTTGGGTGAAGGGTTATTGGGAAATATGTGTGTTAGAAGAGTAATGCATCAAAAACATAAAAATAGTGTTTGTTGGAGAATTAGGTGAAGTTTTTGGGTGAAGAAACTCTCCCAAGTGCTAACAAGAAATAGTTTGGGGTGATTACCAAAAACAACAAAAAAGTCTAAATTTTATAATGGGTCCGGCTATTCGCATAATCACACCCCAATGAATTACAAAACCACCCCATATTTATTTTTTGGACAGAAGTATCCCTCAATGAATTGACCAAACTAACCATCATATTAAATACAAATAAAACATAAAAAAAAAAAAAAAAAAAAAAAAAAAAGCTCCCCACAAATTTTTTTCCTCAAACCCTCTCAAAATTTATACCTCAAATCTTAAGCCATATTCTCAAATTCAAAGGTAGCCATAAAAATCAACAATGGGAGATTAAAATACGAAAAGAAAAAAAAATGACAAATATATTCATTCTCGTCAATTATCGTGTTAAAATCATCGTACAATATTGTTTTTGTGCTTTTTTTTTTTCAACTTATTATTCATTAAGGCTTAATATTGTAAATGTGTTCGACCTGGTTTTCAAGAACACAATTGTTCAACACATATTTTTGAATACATACATTACTGTCTTGTTAAATAACCGAACTTATTAGAGGCGGTTTAAAATTTAAACCGCCAATAGTCGAACAAGACATTAAATAAGCCGAGGCGATTCTTAATTTAAAATACCTCCAATTAACAAGCACGAGGTGGTTCTTTCTTAGAACACTGTCACGGGCCTACCCCTTGGCTCAGGGTATGGCACCGAAACTTGCCCGTGTAACGCCAAGCATACTGACTCGTTAAGATTAGATGGCCCCGTGGCATCTCGGCAAACCTAAGAATATAAACACAGGACAGAAATAAAGGAAATAACGATAGTAGACAAGAGCACGTTGGAGAATAATAATTGTATTAAGCTCCTTTGAAACTCGTCGATAACAATACAATAGGACGAGAGGTCAACACTAGTACGCTAAGGTTAGTGTTTTCTCTCCTCCAAGCTACTCAACTTACCTTAAGAACTAATGTAAGCAAAGCTTTAATCGTTCGGCCCACAAACACGCTTGGTAACCCGCGCATTAGAGTCTTAACCGACCTAAACTCAATAAAGAACTAATCTACAAGGAAACTTCCTAACTAGGGACACCTCCGCTGTGCTATGGCCTCGGTCAAGCCTGATGGGCCCAGATTCTTCTAGAATCTTCGGACACCGACTTTCGGGCGCTAAGCGCCGGTTTTGTTGGAGCTTCCGGAAGCAGGCCGACTAGCTGAACGTCTCGGTCTGGCACATGCGCTTGACTCGGCGGCCCAACTTCTCGATAGCTTCGGCCCTTCTTGCATACTTCTTGCGCCATGACTCGCATCGAGGCTTCTATGCGTCTTCACTATCGGCCCACTCGCACATGTCCCGGATTCGAGGGTTGATCCTACACAGCCTCTCATCAATGCGAGGTGATTGCTCATGTCGGCAACCTCTCGGCCAAACACTTCGCCAATCCTCGAGACTGGGCATAGTGTCTCGCATTTCGGGTCACAGCGGCAATCCGATAGACCTTGCCCGTGACAACAGTCTCCCTTATTATTTTTTTAGTTCGATTCCAAATGTCAAACAAGATGACATGATGTTCGAACCAAGTTTCGAACACATTAAAACTCGTTCCGCGAACCAACTCCGAACACAAGGACATGGAAGTCAAATTTTTATATTTTTTTGTGCAAAATCGTGACATAAAATGATATTTTTTTTCTTGAAAATAACATGGCTCGTGTACAAATATATCACCAATGTTGTCTTTTCCTTTTTTCTTGCTTGTTTTTTTCCCCTTTTTCTCTAGGTTTCTCTCCTTCCCCAACATCATTTTTTTTTCATTTGTTCAATTTTGTTTCTTTTTTCTTTTTTCTGTTTTTATTTTTTATGTGAAAGGGTATAAAGGGTAATTGGGTGATTTTAGTTGAAAAAAAATGCATTCTGAAAATTAATGGGGTGTTTTTATAACTTTTTGGGTGCAAATAGCTGGACTATTTTAAAATTGCAGAAAATAAAGATGATGTTGGATTGATGGCGCAGCACAGTAGATTAGATTCAGCGAGACCCTTCCCGTGGTTGGTCAAATAAAATTTCTCAGATGTCAAAGTCTTACTGGTTAGTTTACATTAAGATACTGTCATGTTCACGAATTATCACAGGAAGTTGGCATACACACTGTTATGCACACTGAAATAAGTTTGAATTGATATTCGATATATTTGAAATTATGTGCAACCTATGGTATGAAAATATGTGTTTTGATTTGAGGACGCAAATGCATATCAATTCTTAACTCTCTACACTCAGATGGTCATTAGATCCCATATCAGAAGATTAACACAACCCTTCAGTTTAGCAATTAAACACACATAAATATATACACACACACTCATTGGGCCTGAAATATACTTACTTAAACATTGGGCCTGCAAACAAAGGCCACACATATACGAATTCATTGGGCCTAAAGAACTTAGGAAAAAAAAAAGGAAAAAACGATTGGGAAAAAAAGAGGCACCCAAAGATTACCTCGCACACATACTCCCAAGCCATGGCCAATTGCCTCAGCTGCCATGTCACCAAGAATTTGCACCCACGCTCGCTGCGCGCATCTACAGACACCATGGTGATCCCCCCTCACTTTAAGAAATTTGGCAATTTCAATTGAGGTGAAATTCAATAAAAACCTCCCACCCACAATAGTTGTCATTGAAGTATTAATGGCTTAATTATTCTCTCCGCATTTGGTATTTAATTTGGGATTGAATTTCATGAATTAGGGCTTCAATTTGGTCGCAGGGTAATGAATATTACGGTACGAATTAGGGCTTCTTAAAGGTCATGTGCAGATTGTAAACTTCCCTCCGGTTTCACAATACTACTTGTTTTAGCATTGTGTACAAAGATTAAGAATTGAAGACAAATGGCTATACTACCCTTATTAAAACACTCATCTCATTTTTCAAGAAACGAAGCTCCATAAAATTAAGGATAGGATCATAAAACATGTGTAAAAAACGTGCAAAAATGTAGAACAACAAATATTGTGAACCAACTTTTTTTTTATTGCTAAAACAACATGTACTGTGAACCGGAGGGAGTAGCTAGGCCGAACACACCCATCATCATAAAATAAAGACAACTAGTAGCTAAAAAGCTTATACTCTTGAAGCCTGATCCCCAACAAGTTTCAACTTTCAACAATATACCCTATAAAGTGACCCTTCCAAATTTTATCTAAGCTGAACCAATGATTCATAATATCGCATATGTATCCCTTTAAACCAGATTGGCGTGAATATAAAAATGAACACCAGCTTTTTCAATGCATAACTAAGATCCATGTTGAGCAACTAACAATGTACAACTTCGATATAACACATATTTCTAATTCTACGGCTTATAATAGGAGTAAATGGATATGTTCCGAAATTGGAATAGATTCTTTAAAGAGTACGATATAAGCATATGAAGCTTCATCTCTATGTGAAATCCAATATCTTCTCCTTTTGGTCATTACAATATTTTCTTATCTTCTCCTCTGTGGTCACTATAGGCTAATTTCTAGTCTCACTAGAAAATACAAAAGGATGACAGCAACTCAGGCTTAGTGCTTCACTAAGTAAATGAAACACATTGCTCCCTCGTCAAAGCATTCTCCGATAAATGTGTCCCGAAAGGAAGCATACCTAACTATTCAAGCTAATGCCAATCGTCACTATGTAAAACACAAGCAAATAGCGCATATACAACTAATCCGAAACAGTTGGATGTAATGAAATATGTGTTAATTCCTTAGTTGCAAATTCCACAATCAATGATACTTGTATCACCAATCATCAAACTCCTCGCATGAAATATGTACCCCTGCTTCCCCCAAGAAAAATAAAAATAAAAATAAAATATAAAAAGCACTCCGGTTTAAAGTCTGAATGTAAGTATTTCCAACTCCAATTCCAAGGTCTACCATCTCAACATTGAGCTACGAAACCAAATTGACACAAATAAAATACCCTGGGCATACCAACCTTTTTAATGACAGCAACTTTTAATCATCCACGAGATGCTAAATGTATATATGATAATGCGATCTGATCATGCAAATAGCACAGTAAGCAGAAAAGGGGAAAAAAAGAAATAGATATGGCAGAAAAGACAAAGTGCTTCAGTTTTGGCTCGAATTACACCCCTAACAGGTTGTCAGAGCACAAGTTTGCTAATTTATCAAACCAATCTCAAATCACTAAGAAAATCAAGCTTGAACTAATAGCTTTCGAGTCAATCGATTTGCTTAAACCCTAGGTGTAGAGCAATTGGTAACAAAAGCACCATTCATAGCGACTCATGGAAAATGTACATCTCCAGGATAACAACAGATAAAATTATCAGATGAGCTTGAAAGGGAGAGGCCAAGGAGTGGACCTGGGGACTTCGATCTTATCCTTTATTCTCTCGACCTTTTGCTCCTTTTTCGGTCTGCAATTTCCGTAAGAACCTTTAAATCTCTTCCCTTTCTTAGTCTTCTTATCTCCTCGACCGCACAGGATCGGCGCCTCCACGGCCGGCGACGCCATGGATGACGAGAGAGAGGAATATGACATCCGTTTTTCAGCGGCGGATGCGATCCTCCGCGCCGCGGCGTTGAACCACTGAATCGTCGCCATTTCTCGCAGCAGGTTGACGGATTGATTGATGAGATCTTAAACCCTAGGAGGTAGAAACTGATTAGAGTGAGAATAAGAGCGTGCGTTTAATGGAGTTTCCACGTGAAGCGGGCCTATATTTTTTATTTTCTTTAATTTTCTGATTTATATATATATATACTATATATATATATATAATATATTATATATTCCTTATATACTGAACAATAGGGTTCACTAAAGTATATAATTGAAATAATAATAAAGCATTGTAATTGTATTAATAAAAGCACTTGTATAATAAAAACACTAGTTCACGAGGTTTTCGATAATAAGGACCATGGTTCTCATTTGAATAAATATATATATATATAATATATATATACTATAATGGGCATTGACCATATACTCGTTAAGGGAAATAAAATATCCCAAATAGTACAGTATATTTTCCATTTACCAGTTAATATATTTTAACTAAGTGATAGAATATAATATCCTTGCATTTAAATCTCTCTTCCTTCCCACGCCCTGAAATCTCTCCCAACATCAAGCTAAAATATCCAAATAGTACAGTATATTTTCCATTTACCAGTTAATATATTTTTAACTAAGTGATAGAGTATAATATCCTTGCATTTAAATAACATCAAGCTTCTTTTATTCCGTTCCAAAAAAAATAAAATCTGTAAAGATCAATTCCGTACTAAACACGATAGAATTTGGGTGACAGTTTCGGGTGTAGAGTTGGCCGCAGTAAGTCTAAAAAAATCAACAACAAAATCAGTAAATATGAAATTATTTATTTTGTTTACCGTATTATGGAATTGTTGTAATCCATACTGTAGTAAAAAATTATGTTAGTGCAGTCATAAATAATGTTTGTACCTTCTGTTGGATTTTAATTTGTTTTGCTTTTGTTATTTTGTATCAGGTAGTAGGTTATGTTGTTCAAATAATTACAAATTTTATTGTGTGTTTTCGTGTAGTCAATGCTCGGCAGTAATTCCGTACTTGAGATTGCATTCTGCCGTTATATTCCATACTTGAGATTGCATTCTTCTTTTTTTCAAATTTCATACTATAGTTATGAAATATTCTATAGGAATAGTATAGAATAATTACTTGAGATTGCATTCTTGCTTTTTGCAAATTTCATACTATTTTATAGGAGTAGTATGAAATATTCTATAGGAATAGTATAGAATAATTACAAACTTTGTTTTGTATTTTAAAGAAGTATACTACGCAATATTTCTAGATATTCTATATGAGTAGGTTGGAATATTTTAGAAAATGTTTCTTGACAAAAGTCGATTCTAGTATGCAATAAATGAGATTGTATCCAGTATGGAATATTTCTGATTTTTTTCCAATTTTATCTGAAAGTGAAGTATTTCGTATACACGTAGGTTTACTTGTAGACAGGTAATTGAAGTTTAAGAGCGCGAATTTTAAAATTTTATAAGAAATGCATTTGAGTAATTCCATTATGAAGTATGGTATATGTCAGTAATTCCCTAATTGGGATTTCATAATGCATTTTGAAAATTCCGTACTATTTTAATAATATTTTTGTATTCCATACTTCACACGTTTGTTAATTTTTTTTCCAAAGATATTTTGTAAATAGTGTGGGAGTTTGTATTTTCCCACCCAAATCGTCCAATATGGTATATATATGACTGTATTATTTTTATGATAAGGGCAATCTGGTCACTCTAATCTAAATTTTATGATTATATGGTCAATAATTAACCTAAATGGGAAGAACAAAAGTCAATGTATTATATGGCAAATATTGATGATTAAAGTGTAGTAAATGGTAATTTCCCCATATATATATATACATATATATATATATATATTTTAGTGTGGTGGAATTATAAAAAATACTCACCCTCAAAATAAATTCTATTTCAATTCTACCGTAATACCTATTTTCAAATAAAATAAAAATAATAATAATAAGCTATAAAAGAAAATGTGAAAGATGAGAAATAAACAGAAAAACACAAATCGACGAGAGTATCATGAAATTGAGAAGTTATCCGCAAGTCGTTGGCTTCCTCGACCACGCTATCGCCGACTTCATGGTATATTTTTTTTTTCTTTTTTTCCATAATTGTGGCAATTTTTTGAAATTTGAATTTTATGTTTAATTTGATGTTTCTTGTAACAAAACTTGGAGTATTTAGTTATAGGTTGAGTTTATATGGTTGTTGACATGAAAATGAAGGTTGAGATGTCAATATTCGATTTTTTTTTTTTTTTTTTTTTTTTTTTGGAGTTTGGAGTAAAATTGGGCAATATGAACCGAAATTTGCTCAAGATTTCGGCCTTGTTCTATTGAACAGATGGCCGATGATAGCATTTTTTGTACTATCTTGTTTTTTGTTTGATACTTTTTATATCGATTCTATAGAAATCGAATTAGAATACAAGTTTTTACAAAAACTATCTTCATTGGTTTCTATAGAACCGATGTAAAAAAACAATGACCGGTATTTATTGATACTTTCGGTTACTTGTGATCGAAATTTCTTTGAAATCTTGACCGACCATGGCAGAACGAATAATGAACAACTTTTTCAAAATCCAAATCAAATTTAACAATTGAGATATGAAAATAAAAAAATAATTGGACAAAAATAAATAAATACTTACATTAATTTTTGTCATTTTCATCATCAATTTTTGATGGTTTGCTGTGGTTGAAGATCTAATGTTTACAAAATAGGGAGGGATAAATTTTTTAAATATGGTGAGTAATTAAAAATTATTGTTGAATTGTCAATTAATATTTTTGTAATGAGTGTATTTAGAAATTTTAATTCTTTTGTGTAGGTGGGGTTAGCAATTAACAAGATAATGTGTGTTGGAATTTTGTACAGGTATATATGACGTTTTTTTATGAATTACAAATTATAAATTATAAATTTTTTTTGGTTTTGTTTTTATTTACATTATTTTCCGTTTTTTTTGGTTTTCAAATTCTTTATTATTTTTATTATTTAATTATTTTTGGAATTTAATTAATTATTGTATTAATTATTTTGAATTACAAAATTACATATAATAAATTTTTTGTTTTTAACTATATTTCTTTCGATTCTTTTTCAGTTTTTCACATATTAAAAAAAAAGAGTTTATGCATGGAACTAATTGGGACCATTGGATCACAAAAAAAGAAAAAGAGAGAGAGAGAGGGGTCGACGCGGTGAAGACTGCATGCCGATCCCACACATCATTGCATCCTTTGGTAGCCCATTGCTTTACAAGCGGGCATCCATGGACAGTGTTCTAAAAGGCGGTAAAAGGTGCACCTAGGCGTGAGGCGTGGGAAAAACGCCTCGCCTAATGCGTAGGCGTGTGAAAAGGTAGTCAACTTATTTTGTTAACCGTTTAGGCGTGCTTAGACATGAAAAGGCGCACGCATTATAGATAAGTATATATATATATTTTAATTTAGCCAAATATTACAAAATATATAATGACATCAAAAAATAATCAAATAATTAATATTTCGCAAAAACTATTGTAAAAGCATAAAATATTATATTTTTATTGTGAAATTCATACTTTTCAGAAAATGTGAATAGTTGTTTTGAAAGTATTATTTTATATATTAAAAGTAATAACTTATAATTTGAAAAGTATGATCATCTTACATGAGATCGTAAATAGTACATTGATTTTGTATATATGATTATTATTTTGCTTACTATATCGAGAAATATGTAGACAAATTTGTTAAACATATTTTTCTTACTTATTATAACAATATAATAAATAAAATAATAAAAAAAATTGAAAACGCCTTTTCACGCATAGGGTTCGCCCAAACACGCCTAGTCTTTTAAGGCTTGAGACTTGGCATTACCGCTTTGTCACGCCTCACGCTTTTTTGAACTTTATCTATGGATGATAAAGAGGTTTTACTGCCCGCTGAAAATGATCTTCGGCTCAAGTATGCATATATGTATCTTTACATTTTAATTTTATTTTCTTTACCCTTGAGATTAAATAATTACCTAATTATCTCTCTTCAATCAACATAAAATTAAATATATTATCTCTTTCTTCATCACATAACTTCAAATTTCCTACACTTTAAATAAAAAAAAATAATAATTTAACTTTAGTATAATACACGGATATTGAGAAAATGACATAAATAAGCAATATATTGAGAAAATAATTTATTAACTTCAATTATTGATAAATAAAATAAATAAAATATTATTTATTTTAAATTTTGAAAAGCCTCCGCGGTAGTGAAAAATTGAAGTGCAGTAGGCATCCAATGTCATTTTCCCTTTCTTTTAAATCCTACATGTGTGCTCTGAAGATTTCATCTTTCCCATCTGTTATAAACCTCGCTTAATCATCCGGAAGGGCGAAGACTTTCTTTCAATTCTTATTTATAAAACACCCGTTTAATGGGAACTTCTAAATAATGGTAGATTAATAGATGAAATACAGGAGAGGCTCATTTCCCTAATGGTATTTATAAAACCCACTTAACCCCTACTAAAGACTTTTCTTTCTGTTATGGTCTATCTAATCTTATTTATAAAACCCGTTTAACCTTACAGAAGTCCTCCTGCCTAGCTGCTACGCAAAAATCGGGTTGAGTTGGGTTGGGCCGGGCATTTCAAGGAAAACGACCTATAAAACACCAGAGAAACCCACTTTATGATTTGTAACTACTCAGAGAGAAAAGTGTCAACCCAACAACGATCATGCCTCTGCCATCTCAAAACAATAATTCTTTTGGGACGCTTAGGTTCATTAAATTAAACTGAAATCCACAAAAATTCAACTGATACAATGTAGAAAGAGTTGAATCATAAAATATCTCTTTCAAATTCGGAAAAAGAACCAAGAACCGATCGTGTTCCACTCCTTCCAATGACACGGTCTCAGTTGAATCAGTGCCACCAGTTTTCAGCCAGAAAAAACATAAGTTAAAGACAGATAAATAAATACAATCAACCCTTTAACGAGTATTTCTTTCCGCTAAAAGCCTGGAATTTCGGCTCTTCGCTCTTCTCCGCCTCTGGCTTCTCCGCCTCTTTTGGAGTCTCCTGCAATACAAATTAGAGGTATACTCTTTTTTTAATAAGTTGGGTCAAGTGGTTGAAAAGTAGAAGATAAATCACAAATAACTTGAGAGGTCTAGGGTTCGAATGGTCAAATTAGAGGCATACTCAAAAAAGGATATATTTAAAAACTACCCTCAAGATTTAGCCTAATTACAATATATATATATATACACACACACACTCCCTCATCCACAAAAGATAGGCATGTAGACAAAAATGCGCAGATCAAGAAGACAAAATAAATAGGCATGTAATTGGGATTGTAAAGTTAGGCTATTCTTCTTCCTACTTTACCTTGAACTTTTTAGTATTCCAATAAACAAAGTAAATTACAAGGGGGGTTGGGTTTAGTCTTTTTTGTGTAATTATTACTTTTAAAAGGCAAATAAGCCTATCTTTTGTGGACGGATGAAAATGGAAAGAATACCATTCTTTTGTGGATGTAAGGAGTATCTTTTAAAATTGCAAATGCCCATAATGTGGATGTAAGGAGTATCTTTTAAAATTGCAAATGCCCATAATGTGGATGTAAGGAGTATCTTTTAAAATTGCAAATGCCCATAGTTTCTATTTTAAAAACTGTCCCCAATGGGGGGTAAAACTTTTTTTACCCCATTCCAAAAAAAGAAAAGTTATGACACGTTTACTATTTTGGGTGTGATAGGCTTGTTACTACATTTAGTATGTAGTTACTTTTTCATTTCCATGTATACACCTATTTAATGTTTCTAAAATCATACTCACGTAATTAACTTTTTACGAAAACCCGAGTAAACAATGAATACAGCATAGGAACAGAGATGGAAAAGGCAATAACTATATTAATCATTTTTTTTTCTTTCTGCAAGCCTATTTTTTCGTGTCGGAGGGAGTAATTTTTATTTTAGAGGAGGGTGGGGGTGGGAACTAAACCACACGGAGTTTATTCCTACACGACAATTAACTATTAAACCACTTTTAAAGGAAGGAGAGGACACCTTTTGTGTTTCCCGAGGGCGGTTGGCAGTTGAACCAAAGACGAGCTTCCCCTGAGTTTGGCGATTGGTGCCTTGTGAACTGGACGAACTTGAGGCTGTAGCTTGTCCTCCTCCATTGGTGCTCTTAGTTTGGGACGCAGATGATGTCAGCGATGGAGACGACCCAAATTTCAAAGGTTTTCCATCCAAACGTCTCCCAGCACCAGTAAACGGATTAAATTTTGGTTCAGTCTCAGCTGGAGGTTCCTCACCTACATAAACCACCCAAAAACGAGCCAAAAATGGTGAGGAAATATCTCAACAATCAATTAGTACCGAGTCCAAGAACAAAATTAATTAGTTTTTGTCTTAAAAACACAGTAATTCAAAATGATTTACAATTAAAATTAGTAGAACTTTTCTATGGCAACATATGACAATTTATAAGGTAGCTAGGTGTAAAAGAGCAGATAATAATAATAATAATAATAATAATAATAATAATAATAATAATAATAATAATGATGATGATGATGATGAAAAATTAGTAAAAGATGCACCTTGGACCGGTGATTTGCCTGTTGAAAGGTGTTGGACAGGTTTTTCTGGTTCCTTGTAGTCAAGAGGAGGAGCAAAGTCAACTTCACAATCAGTTTCGATAATACTTATCGCATTGGAAGGCTTCGACTCGATTATATCTATGTAGTATTTTTTGTTATTATAAGCCACCATGATGCTATCCCCTGTGGTCAAGCAAGAGAAGTTCCTCAGTGTTGTCTCCAAGCTGCAAGCAACAAAAAAGATATTCAAAATCAAGACCGAGAAGTCCATTAGATCAAAAATTCGTATTGGCATACAAATTTTAGCACAAATTCATCAACTGCACCCAGGTTGTAGATTAATATATTGTATGCATCAACACCACAACACTAATAGGTTGTAAACTAACAAAGGGGACGTGTTAATGTTATTGGTGAATATACTACTAAAGGGCATGGCACATTACAATTGAAAGCCTAGCAAAAAATAAGTCATTGGAAGAATAAAAAAAAAACACAGAAGACAACAGCACTGAGAAGCTAGATTGCAACCGGCAGGGGCGTACCCTCCTTGTAGCCTAGTGGGGCTTTAGCCCCACCAAAGTCTTCGAAAATTCCTCTTAACCCACCTATATTATTATTAAATTATTGATTTTTTATTCATTTAGCCCCCTGCAATAATTTCTTCCTAGCTCCGCCCCTGGCAACCGGGATTGCATATTTTAGCAAAAACAAATTCAAATGCACTCACATAGCTTTCGGGTTGGAAATATCCAAGAAATCCTTAGTGTGCGGCTGCAATTTAACATAAGTGCCCTTTGGAATAGTCACATTTTTCACTTTCACAAAGTCTCCTTCTTGTAACAATAGATTCTCCATCATCTAAAAAGACAACATAATAATTAAAATGGTGGCGTCCATCTGAAGTCAAAGTAATAAAGATGAAATTATGTATGTAATTGCACATACCCAATAAGGCATATAAATCATGCCTTCTTCAGCAATGAACTCCAGAACCCCACAATGGGAAACACGCTCCGCAGCAGTATTTCGAAGCTCAAATAACATAGGGTAGTCAATATGGAGTGATGCTATAGAACAAGGTTAAACACTTAGTTAAAACAAAAAAAGTTCAATAATTGAAAGCTCAATAGAATATTAATGGAAAATTTAAAGCCATCTCAGAAAGCCATAGTTAACTCACCAAGACGGTCAAGAGCTGAAGGAGGCATGATAACTGGAGAAAATAATAGAGTTACAGGAAAAATAAGATATCATATAACGATAAAATATTCATAAACTGCCTACACTTAAATAACGAAGAAACAAATAAATTTACCTTTGTCGCCATTTTCTATCTGTGCCTGCAAAGTTGAGCGAGATACAAGGAAATTCAGAATTATGCCAAACTCGATAAAAGCACAATTTAAAAATATGGCGTAGTATAGAAATTAAAAGATTAATAAAAATCAATCCATGAATTTCGAGGCTTCACAAATGATAAATAAAAATATAATTTGCCCTGTAGAAATATATCTGCAAACATCACAGCATAAAGTTGATAATCATCAGATCTATAAAAGTTGCCAAGCTAAGCGAATCCAACCTTGTCAATAAAAGACGCTGGGTAACACCGATAAGTTTGCTCGAATGATGTTCCATGGTATGGATATCCGTCAAAAAACTGAAATGTAATACTCAAAATATCAGTGGGATCAAACTTTATAATCAGCAACATTGAAAATAACATATCAACCGAAACCAGTAGTTTGGAACACAAACAACTTGATCGGATATAGAATGCCGTTGTCAATTTCTATTGGTCACCCAATTATTAATGTTCTCCAGCATCGAAACAGATATCAATTATTCGGAAGTTTGTGCCTCACTTAAGAATCTGAAGATTGAATGACTACTTAAATAATAAGCACAACCACTTAAAACAAAAAACTAATAAATTCAAAATTCAAGTTCTCCATAAGTTGAACAACATGGATTACTAAACAGCGACTTTAGTTTGAGCCTTACCACGACGACGATCCCAAAAAATTGATTTTCTAAATATCAGAACAGGCAATTCAATTCGGATAAATATAACAAGACTCAAAATTTTCATCGGAGAAACAAAATTGCGAAAAAAAAAATCGTAATAACTAACATGTGAAAACTCGTAAAATACATATAACCATAATAAATAAATAAAATTGGCATCGAAATCAAAATTACCATATTTACTATATTCCAGATGATATCAATACGTGTTCTGAAACCTCAGTTCGTCTACACCAAGAGAAGAAAACAGAATCAATTGATCAGTCACCAAAAGGAAAAGAAAAAAAATTCAATCTAAAATAAAATTCCCAAACAGATGCTATTTTTCCCCGTTCAGATCTGCAATACAATAAAGTGGAAAGATTTTAATACTTTGAACTGCGGAAATCAAGCCTTGGATCTTCACACGGAGATTTCTCGCAAGGAGAAGAACGAGAAAACTGAGGAGTCTAGCGCAATTGTTAGCAAAGGCAGGCACGCAACTGGAGAGAAATTGGACGGTAGATATGGGGAACGGGTAAGATGCATCTGGGACCTGGGTGCTTGTTGTGCACGCTAGTTTTAATTTCTGCCACGTGTACATCTGAACAGATGATGCTATTGGGCTTCTGGATCATTAATTGTACTATTACAAGCCCCGCCCATTTTCTTAATGGACCACATGCTGGACAACAATGAGGGCATAACTAATAAGTCTATGCCCGCCTAATTACATACAGTTGGGCCTTTAAATTAAGGCAATTCTATCCGTACTTTATATTTTTTTTAGCAATCGCCCATTAATTTATTTATTTATTTATTTTTAAATGTCATTCCATAAATTGTCATATACAAAATTCCAACAATCTCTCATCTTATCGATTGCTAAACACATCCACACAGAATATCAAAATTGCTAAACACATACATAAGAAGAAAAAACCTCACATAAATTCATTGAAGCTAGAGATGACAAGGTGTCACGTACTAGAAAATCGAATCCAGACCTACACCATCCATCTCATGGGCCGGGTCTGGTTGAATCGACCCGTTATAATAAACTTAAAATTTTCATTATTAAATTTTAAATTATTTTAATATATAATAATCAAATATATTATTATAAAAATAAATAAGAATAAAAATTAATTAAGACAATAATAAATGAAAAATTAAAATTATTATATATTTATAAGATTAATTATACGTTATTTTTTAATATTATTATCTTTATTAATATATATTATTCATAAAAAATATATATCAATGTATATGTTATATATAATATTAAATGTAAAAAAACTAAAATATATGGACATATATTTAAGAAATATATATAAAATATATTAAAAATATAAATATTGTGAAGGGCGGAGATGATATCCGAACTTGCCCCGCCCCGTTCTGCCATGGATCATGGGGCGGGTGACCTCAATTAGCAAAGGTCGAATCGGGTCGGGTCGGATCGAGGCAATATTATCATCTCTAATTTTAGCATGCTTTTTAGCATTTTCATTGCCCTTTTCATCCCCGATCAAATTATGATGTATTATTATTATGACAATAAATATTAATTAATTAATTAATGCATTCGACATATATATATAACTGTAAGCATTTGTGGTAAGTTGTCCCAAGAATGTTGAGGGAAAGAGATTAACCATGTATGAAACTATAAAGTTATATA
>BMAC01000116.1:1420636-1478415 GCA_014905375.1 Phtheirospermum japonicum
CCGTCCCTTTCATGAGATTTCAAAAAGCGTACCCGATAAATATTCATATTGGGCGCTATAGGAAAATTCACCTCTCCTCGAATATCCATCTACGCGACCTTTTTGTTTTTAGGTAGCATAATTCTCCAATCTCCTTTTTGTCAATGTTTGAACGCGCGATAATAGAAGCTTTTGTCTTTGGAGGGAAAAAAGTCACTATTATTTATAGGTGGCTCCATTTATATAGATAGATAGATTGATAGATAGATAGATAAATAGATATTTAGAAATATAAGTAGATGAATAAAATAATTGATCATTGAATATTAAAAAACACAACTGTGTTTAGTTATATTTAAAATAAAAGAATAGGAACAGTTGTTTATTTATTTGCAGTAAATGGAGTTATTGTAAATTTAACAACTTTGCATAATTTTGCCTTGATATTTGTCAAGAATAGAGAGAGAGAGAGAAACTGTGAAAAAGAAAAGTGGCGTGTTTGTATTATGGTTGATTTTACACTGAAGGAGTATTTAAAACTCTAGAGCCAATCACCTGACCTATTTTAACTGATTTGATCACACAACTAACAATCAACTAACCAACTAGTAATTAGGGAGCSTAACTAAGAATTRATTATAACTAATTATGATATTARCCCTAATTATCCTAACTACTAAACTATTTAATACACTCCCATGCAAACTCAACCAGAGTGGTCTTCTATAGACAAACTTCTACTCAAGAGATGTAGGCGATTGGCAGAAAGTGCATTTGTGAAGACATCAGTAGTTTGTGCTTCAGCAGGTACACATCGTACATCCAACACTGATTGTACCTTCTCTCTCATGTAATGCACATCCATTTCAATGTACTTAGTGCGCCCATGAAATGTTAGGATGAAAGTTAACTTGATTTCTCACATATTATCTCATCAAAGAATAGGCGTGTGAGAGATTGAACAATCTATTCTTAAATCAGGGGCTGAATTCAGATGAGTTCATTGGTAGCGAGGGCTAAAGCCCGATATTCAGCCTCAGTGCTGCTTCTAGCAACAACATGTTGCTTCTTAGAGCTTTATGATTAGATCCCAAAAAAATACAGTAACCACCAATACTCCTTCTGTCATCAAGGCAGATAGCAAAATCAACATCAGCATATCCATGATGAATCCTTTGTGAAATATCCCTAAAGAAACCCCAAAGCTCTTTTCCAAGCTCTCCAATGAAGAATAGTGGGTGAATGTAGAAATTGACCGAGTTTGTTGACAATGTATGAGATGTCAGGTCTAGTTTGAGTAAGATATTATAGGGCACCTAAGATGCTCCTATATAAAGTAGGTTGATCAAGGCATATAATATAATATATGGACAACAAGGAGTTGAACAAGGCTTGCAGTTGCTCATGGGAACTTTGTCAAGATTTTTTTATGTATTTGCTATGAGTGAGGTGAATTCCAGTCTCAATGAGTTTATGAATGAGTGCATAATCATATCCTGTAATCAAAATATCATCAACATAGACCAGGACTATGAGAAGTTTTCCATTTGACTCTGTGAGATTGATGTCTTTAATCCACATGAACAAGAAACCCTTGAGTTTGTCATATCAGGACTTTGGTGCCTGTTTGAGGCCATATAGAGACTTTATCAGCTTGTAGACATGTGTAGGTATAGAAGTGTCATCATAACCCTCAGGCTGGTGCATACAAACATCCTCATTAGGATCACCATTGATAAATGCATTGTTGATATCCAATTATTGAATTTCCCATCCCCTAGTAACTGGTAAAGTAAACATCAATATAATTATGAGTGGTTTAAAAACTAGGCTAACAGTATCAAAAAATTCACACCAATCTATTGAAAACCCCTTGTAACCAGCCTAGCTTTACACTTGTTGAGTGAGCCATCTACCTTCTTTTTAGATCTGAAAATCCATTTGTTACTAATTATGTTCACGTGACTAGAGAAATGAACTAAATACTAGCTAATGTTGTTACAAAGTGCTTGAAATTCATCATCCAGAGCAACTTTCCACGAAGGAGATGAGAGAGCCTCTTTGACAGTAAGAGGTTCAGTGGGAAGGGATGTCACAACTGTGTAGGCATTAGGATGAATTCCATTATTTGCTCTAGTAACCATGGAGTGAGAAGGGAACATGATGAGATGTATAAGGTGGATGAGTTGCAGAAGAGGATATAATAGAAGAAGAAGAGTGAGAGATGAAGAGGAATTTGTTGTATGTTGAGAGGATGAGGGTGATGATGGCTGAGTAGGAGGGTCAAAGGAAGTAGGCGATGTGATGATCAGTAAGGAGTATAATAGATGGTATGTATAAGAGTATGTAGAGATAGAAGGGAAAATAGAGGTATAGGAATATTCATATTCATGAAAATCTACTTTACTTGCTATACAGACTTTCCCAAAAGAGTGAAGACGCTCGGAACCCTTGTGAAATGAGCTATATCATAGAAAACACACTTGGAGCTTCTGAACTGTATTTTGATGTATTGTATGGTTGATTTGTACATATTATGTGTGACTTTTGTACATTTTTGTGTCTTATCTTGTGTTCTTTAATCGGGTTTTAGTTGTATTTTATCACATTTTCTTTATTTTGCATTTCATAGCGTTTGTCGTCTTTTTAGTGTTTTTCGTATTTCTCTTTTGCTTTTTGTAGATTTTATGTTATTTTGCTTTTTTTTTATTTTAGGTTAGTCGATCAAGTCTAGGAGCATTCCCGATGATCACAACTGACTCGATTTGACGAAAACACGACTCGCACTCGCAAAACACAACTATCGATTGACGCGTGCATTGACGCCCAATCGACGTGTCGTCGACACCCAGTCGATACGTCATCAACGCATCATCGACGGGGCCATTTTTCAGCATCGGCGGTCAGGCCAATTTTGGCCATTTTGAAAAAAAAAATATTATTTTTCCCTCACTTCACCCCTATAAATATAGCATTTCATTTTAGAATAGAGGCTCTTGGACCCCTTAGTGTTGGACAAGCCCCAAACCTTCTCTTGATTTCTTCATTTCTCTTTCACTTTCAAGCATATCCTTAATAAATTAGCTTAGTTCGTTAAATCATAACGTAACATCTAGTTAGGTTTCTTTATAATTTGAAGAAACTCAATGTTCTTGGAGAAGCTCTCTCTCTTTTAGATTTGAAGATTCGTAGAACTTTTCTAATTGGGTAGTTTTCCGTTCTTGATTTGTTGGACCTTTCTTGTTATTTTTAATATATGTTCGGAGTTATCAATTCTCTTGTGTACGGTATTATTTTAATTGTTGAAAGTTATGTTTTATTTGTTAATGAAGGTGAATTATTCTCCATTGTTGATTTCTTGTTTTCTTTCAAGATTATGTTCTTTAATCATGTTCATGCTTGTCTTGAATTTGTATTGCTGCGTTTCTTGATGATTTGTGTTTAGAATTCATGGTTCTAGTACCTAGATGAGTTTAGACCTATCAATTGGCATTGTTGGGTATTTAATTTACAAGTTGGGACTGATAACTCCAACTCGTAGATTAAGTGTTTGACAAAATACAATTGATCATGGAGACGATTCTAGAGCCCTAGACTCCCATTTTATTAATCTTTTCAAAGTTGTCGATTTTGTTTCTCATCATTCAAATCACCGTCTTGGATATTACAACTTTACAAACCAAAATTTGATCGCGTGTTTAGAATAGTTTTTTTCCTTATTTTCTTATTCGTGAATCAAATACATAAATTCACTTCCGATTAGTCTTTCTCGAGAGATTCGACTTGAGTCAAGCTTTCCACTTACAATTGTCCGTTCTCTTGTGGAAGAACTTTTTTTTTAATAAAAAAGTAAGTGTAAAAAGTTCGATTCAATGGTCTTAAATAATAAAGGCACGAGTATCCAAAAGTCTTAAGAAAGGTATGGTCAGGATTTTTATGTAAGAGTTTGTGATAAGGAGATGTGTTCTGCAGGACTGGAGTTGGTAATTTGTTTATGAGGTACATTACAATACAAAAAGAATCCAACCAGTATTTTTGTGGAATCTGAGCTTGAGCAAGAAGAGGAAGACCTATTTCAGTGATGTGCTGGTACTTTCTCTTTACTAGGACATTTTGATGATGAGTATAGGGGCAAGAATCAAGGGCGAAGCTAAGAAGAGATTTATGGTGGGTCTAAAGAGAGTAAAAATCCATGAAAACCTAATGTAACAATAAAAAAACATCACATAATACTTATAATTTTCATTGGATGAAATAAAAGCTACTCCCCAAATATCTGAGTGCACAAGTTCTAATGGAGTATTAGTGGTGTGAGTTATAGGATAAGTGCATTTGATGCTGTTTACCAAGTTTACAAGCATCATAGGAAGAAAAATTGCTCACAGAGCATGGTAAATGCATGTTTTTCAAAACATTAAGAAGTGAATTATTACAAGGGTGACCCAGTTTTTGGTGCCAAAGTCTTATCCTATCAACAGAAGCATAAATTAACATGCTAGTAGGAGAGGATATGCTTGAAGATGGATGTTGAGGTGTTTGAAATAAAATTGCAACAGAAGGAGATGGATCGTGGAGGTGTGAGAAATCAAGTTGATATAGGTCATCCTTAAGTTGTCCTTTTAGCATTGTTGTGTGAGAGCTCGGATCCTTAACACGATAATAAGAGGTGCGAGACTCAATCAAAGCATGTTTGTCTTGTAGAAGTTTTGAAATGCCGGGTAAATTATGAGTGATGTGAGGGACATGTAGAACATATTTTAAAGCTAGAGAGTGAGGTGATGAAATACTGGGAATAGTGAGAGAGACAATATGAGATATAGGAACAAAATCACCATTTCCAATTGCAAGTCTTGCCTTACCATGATAAGGAGTTTGTAGATTGAGATTATCCAGAAAGGTGGTGATTTGATGAGTGATTCCACTTTCTAAGAAACATTGTGATTCATCCCTGTCAGTGTTGTATCCATGAGCAAAGAAGTGAGCTGAGGGTGTATTGCCAGGTGGTAACCCTTAACTGTAGTGTGGCCTTGCATTTAATTGAGAAATAATTTGCAGAACTTTAACTGTAGAAGCTTGAAGACTGTTGAAGGTTATTCTGCATCATATGAGCAGTAATTGGATTATGAGAAATAGACAAGTGTGTTGTAGGTTGAGATAGAGCCTGAGTAGAGGACAAATTTACACCAGATGCATTGTGATAACCTTGAAAGTTCACATCGAGTCTCTTAAAAATATTTGCTACCTATGTGGTTATTTTTGCTATGCAAATGACATATCACTCTTGATCCACAACCAAAACAACATCGTCCACGAGATCTTCCTCCAGATCAGCCATGAGAATCACTAAATTGTCATTGATTAGCAAGATGAAGAAGATGATCACCAGTAACATTATCGATATTATTGCCATACATTGTTCCAAGAAAAACGAAGTGTGCACTTTCAAATTGAGTCAATGAATCACATCTAGTGGTGAGATTCACCACCACACTTTCAAACTCAAATATGAGACCACCAAGAATTTATAAAATTAGATCATCAGCTCCAGACCGACCGCCTGAATTTGATATGCAATATTTACATTTTCATAACATACTCTTCAACACTTTATCCCCCTTTTTGAGTGTTTGCAATTGAAAACTTAAACTATTCAATCTTTGGATTACGCGCGAAAAAATATTTTCAAAAACCTTTCAGATTTCAAACGAAAGAGTATATCGGCTGACATGCCCTAACATTCATTCAGAAATTGAGCTGAGCTGCAGAGTAGATAGCTCATGAGAAATTAGTCGTGTCCGTTTTAGATTTTGAGTTATAGATTTGAGCTACCATTGATTGACGATGGCAGAATAGAGCTGCTATCACCAATCAGAAAGTCTTCAAATTGAAATTGCGAGTACAAAAAACTAGTATGAACCAGCTGTGTAATAAGTGTATTTAGAGTAGGCAGTGTGATAGACGCCATTAAAGAAGCTTGGAAAATTTTGCAGGAACAACATAAAAATTATGAAAATGCTAAGAGAGAGAAAGCCAAACTATATACCATGTCTGAAAAAATTGATGAGTATTATGATTGATTTGTGCATCAAGAGAGTGTTTAACACTATAGAGCCAATCACTTAACTTATTTTGATTGACTTGTTGACCACATATCTAACAATTAACTAAACAACTAATAATTAGGGAGCATAAATAACCAACATCTGATTGCAACTAATTCTTTTATTAGCCCTAACTACCTAACAGTCTATTTAATTGTTTAATAATATTCATTCGAATATCTTGCTTTATTGCATTATATTTTTAATGAAGAAATATCCATTTTTTCAATTTCTTTTCTTTATTTCCTAGACTTAGCATAAATATGGTGCTATGAAAAAAGAAAAAAAGAACCACGACCTTTCCAATTTCTTCACCAATGTTTCATGTTTGTGTTGTGCCTAAATTGAGTTTTTATACTTTTGCCTTATGTAGAATGTAACCATTTTTACTTGCCATTTATATTCCACAGTCAAAATATACCTAAAGAATCATTGAATTATTTGTTTCTTTATGAAATAGTAATGTCTGCATAGTTTTGCAGGCATGAACATTTGACATATTTGGTTGCTATAAAAATCACACAAAAATCAACCTTCATTGCATGTGATTATATTTATCCTGTTATGTTTGTCGTGTTTTACAAATTTCTTGTCCCATTTTATATATATTTCCAAAAGAGAATTAATGTTACTTTTTAAATAAAAATTAGAATTTACTTAATTAATATTATCCCTCTCTTTATATTACACACATTTAATTCTTCTAAATAAACAGATATTATGATCATTTGATACTTATAGTTATAACACCAATCATCTTTCTTAATTTGTGTAAAATGATTAGTTACGGTATATAGAATGAGACGGGGTGGTGGGGGTGGGGGGGGTGCGGTAGTGAGTAGTTTGAGATCAATCTCATAATATATGACCACTTTTAATCATACTCATCATTTGACTACTCAAATCCTTTCGAACCATCACAGTATTACCACCCGCTAAGACGAATGAATATATTAGTTTGATGGTTTTTAGATAAAATTTTGTCATATTTCTTTATTTGCGCTTAATTAAACATAGGGAGAATTTATTGCTACCTCCCAAATAATTTTATTTTTCTAAACCCCCTAAATATTTTTTTTTTGACAAATTGCCTACTTAAATACATGAAATTGTCAAATTACCTTATATTTTGAAATTCCGCCAAAAAGGCTCTCGTAGATGATTAGCACATATTTGTCCTTATTTTTAGTAGTATTATATCTTGTTTTTCTTATTGTTTTTGGTATAAGTTGGGTAGTTTAAGCTCTAATTCGTATATTTGTCCTCTCAGCTTATTTTACCGCTTTTTAATCTAGATTGATGCAAATAAGTGATTATTTGTGATTTTTCACTTTACAGCTAAGTAACCGGAAGAGTTCAGCACGAAATTAGACGAAGTTGATGTTCAAGAATAGGAGAACGAGCTTTCCGGTGAACGAGTAGCAAAAAGATTGAGGAAATAAGACGGACTGTCTGTTGCGTCGATCGACGCGAGCGTCGACGCTCCGTCGACGCGAGCCATGATACGCGACGATCGACGCCCAGCCGACGCAACTTTCTGAAGCGTCGATTGAAGAGGCGTCGGTCCACGCAAGGTCGACGCAACATTCTGAAGCGTCAATCCAAGCACGCGTCAGTCAACGCAACCGCCCAGCCGACGCACACACTCAGACCGCGTCGACGCCGAGACCCTGCGAGCGTCGATCGACGTACCATAGATGCGACGGCCCAGAATCAGGATTTTAGGGTTTCTTATACTCCAAGCTAAGGGAAAACTATATAAATCCTCCTAAGTCCGTCCCAAAAGGAGAGACCTCTCTCCCATACTCTGAAAATTCAATCCCTTTGGTTCGAGAACAACACCATCCACATCCCATATCACAATAATAGATCAAGATCGAAGATTCGAGGATCGCTAAGCTCCAACCGTCAGTTCGTGATTCGTTCTTCGACCAAGGTCAACCCACCTCTCCGGATTAGCTGGAGATTCTACTGCATTCCTTAGTTTTAATAAGTACTCAAACTCTTTAAATCGCTTTCTTAGTTTAATTTACGCAATTAAGTAGTAGTTTCTAATAATTGTTCTTGAGTTATTTCATGTTTCGAACCTTAGATACTTTTGATATTGCAATTCGTAATCTTAGTTTAATTTATGCGTAGTTTTATTCATGCTTGGTTAGTTTATTTCGTTTACATTTCGTTCTAGATAATTGTTTTTCTTTTACGCTAGTTTATCTTGTTTGAGTTCATAGAATAATTTCTCTAGTTTATAAGTTCCAATAGCTGAACTAAAATACCTAGTTTTAATTAGTGTTCATGCGTTTTAAATTCTTAGATAATAAAAACAATCAACCCCCCCCCCCCCCCCCCCCAATTTGTATGTGTTATTGTGTTGAACAAACTATTTAAAATTCCGATTGTATGTTTCTTGAGAGACGACTCGAGTCAAGTTGCCAAACTACGCGCGACCCCGTTCTCTTGCGGGCAAGCTATTGATCTTTTGACAAATCTTTCATAAGTAAGAAACTAAAAAGCTTGAATCAAATTTTGGCGCCGTTGCCGGGGACATTGCAAAGGTTTTAAATTCTTAGATAATAAAACAATCAAACCCCCCCCCCCCCCCCCCCAATTTGTATGTGTTATTGTGTTGAACAAACTATTTAAAATTCCGATTGTATGTTTCTTGAGAGACGACTCGAGTCAAGTTGCCAAACTACGCGCGACCCTGTTCTCTTGCGGGCAAGCTATTGATCTTTTGACAAATCTTCATAAGTAAGAAACTAAAAAGCTTGAATCAAATTTTGGCGCCGTTGCCGGGGACATTGCAAAGGTTTTCAAAAATATATTTGTTCATTTTATTTTTATTTTTACCGTCTATTTGTATAATCATCTCCTATAGTCGATACGTTTGATCTGCTCTTAAGTGTATGCAAGGTCGAAGATCGCTTAGACTCGAACTTGCACCATTTATCGACAACGTTCATCGATCCAATCAAGCAAGACCACCTCACGTATCCGAAAGTGAATCATCTTCCACAACCGATTTAATTTGTGATCCAATTCCCGAAGCGATGCTGCGACTGGATAACCCTCCCCACAACGAGGACGATTAACCACCGAAGAACCCACCTATGCGACAAAGAAACGACTACGGAAGTGAGCCGATCCGTCCCGACGGACCGGTGTAGCCTCGAGAGTATTGGGAGAATGTCCAACGAAATGAGATGGACCAAAATGAAGAACGAGGAAGAGGAATTGGAAATCGCAACCACTACATTCCAGATGACTACTCCAAAAGATCTTACCATGGATACGAGCGTGTTAATGATTGGCTTGAGAATAACAACTATGATGGGAGGAACGAGTACGAAAGAAATTATGCGAGGCCGAATAATCAAGTAAGACAGGGAGCACGTGAGCCAAGACAAAGAGAGTTTACAACTCCTCAAGTGGGTCCCTACAGTTCCGCCATTGTGTTGGGAAGGACTGCCCGAGTCTTTCAGTTGAAACGTCATATAATCAACAATCTCCCGACATTTCATGGCCTCGCCAACGAAGATCCATTGACTTTCCTAAAGGAGTTCTATGCCGAAGTAAGCAGGATCCCGTCTCCGGGACTTCATCACGAGGACCTTCAAATGGTGTGCTTTCCTAGCTGCATGAAGGACAAAGCCAAATCTTGGCTACTTTCACTAGAACTGAGGTCTCTGGTCGACTGGCCCATGGTGAGCGACAAATTAATTAATCAGTATTACTCAGCACAGACGACAGGCCACATTCGGAGACAAATAGCCAATTTTGTCCAGCAAGATGGGGAGTTGCTTTACGAGGCATGGGAACGTTTCAAATCTTTATTGCAGGCTTGCCCACATCATCACAACTCTCCGGGAATGGTGAATCAGTTGTTTTACGAAGGCCTTTTGGACTCTTATAAAAATAACGTCGAAGTAGCGGCTGGAGGAGATTTTGGGTATTTGACAGCGACGGAAGCCAAGCAACTGTTTGAGAAGTTGAGCGAGAAATCGAGACAGACTAATTCTCGACCACGAACGATTATGTCCAAAGAAGTCTCCGAGATGCCAAACAAGAGAGACATGAAGTTCGAAGAGATGACCAAGGAGTTGGCCGCCCTAAGAGCAAAGGTAGCGAATATGGAATTATCAAAGAAGACTGTTGAGTTATGTGCACAATGTGGATTGCAAGGATATGTAGCGGGTGTGTGCACAACCGTGTTTGATAAAGTGGAAGAAACGGAGGTCAAAGCTATTCAAAATTTCCAACCTCAACCTCCAGCGGGAAACACATATCATCCAGGACCTCCCAATCATCCAAAACTTCACATATGGCCCCGGACAAGCGCCTGCGCCTGTGCAAGCAAATGATCAACTGTTAGTATGGCAACAAAATCAAGTAGCAGAGACTTTACGAAATCGAGAAGGACTCACACAATTAAATGCACAAGTGGATAAGCAAATAACGGATCTCAATGCAAAATTCGAGTCAAGGTTTGATGAACTAGTCAAGGTTGTACAGCAAGGTCATGAGCTTGTTAAGGCTGTGCAGCAAGGGCAGTGGCATTCGGATATGATTATAGGACAATTGTCCGCGACTGTAACAACATTATCGAAGGAGAGAAATAAATTTCCGAGCCAAACGGAACACGCCTCGGCTATTCATGTGCTAAGAAGTGGAAAGAAGGTCGATAATGGCATAGAGTTAGAAAAGGAAGAAGGCACGGAGAAAGTCGAGACCCAACCGCAAGAAGATGCAACAAAACCGGCCGATCTTATGCATAAATCGACCAATCCATATGTGCCGGGAGCGTTAAAAATGAGGAACAATTCGGCAACTGACCATCCAAAGAATTCGACTAGTTATAATCATGTTCCCTTTCCAAGTCGACTTCGTCCGGCGAAAGTAAACAAGAAGTTAATGGAGTTGTACAATTTACTGAAAAACGTGAACGTTAATCTCCCCTTACTAGATGTGATAAAGACGATGCCCGCATACGTTAAATTTTTCAAGGAGTTAGTCGCGAGAGAACGGCGAATGGAGACGACACAACAAGTAGAATTAACCAAAGAGGTGAGCGCCATATGCAAGGGTCCGCTACCCAAAAAGGAGAAAGACCCGGGGAGTTTTTGCATAACTATTGCCTTAGGAAAGGGGCAAACGGCACGTGGAATGCTCGACCTTGGTGCAGGGATCAATTTGATGCCGTACTCACTATATAAAGAATTTGACCTTGGAACAATGAGGCCGACTACGATGCGACTACAAATGGCGGATCGATCAATTAGACAACCGCTTGGGATAGTTGAAGATGTATTAGTTCAAGTCGGCAAACTTGTAATTCCAGTTGATTTCGTCATACTTGATATTGGCGAAGTTCCAAAGGAAGGCACGGAGCATACTATTCTGCTAGGTCGACCATTTATGTCCACCTCTCATACTTTAATAGATGTGAACAAAGGAAGGATGGACATGTCCGTCTTAGGCGAGTCAGTGACGTTTTCACTTCGAGACATCCAAAACACTCCTTCATCATTTATGCAAGATGATTGTTCATTTATAGATCTAATTGATTCTTGCGTCCATGATCTCCAAAGCATTACAACTATAAGCGGGTTTGACGGCGAGGACGACGAGGAGCATTTGAGTGGAGAGGAATTGATCCAATTGTTCGAGATTGAAATAGGAGAAATTATAGATGGAATTGCTGGTTGTGGTACCGAGTTATGCAAAAAGAGCGAAGTACCTAAAATCGGGCTAAAAGTGGAGTCGAAACCAAATCATTCGAGAATTGTTTCCCTCGACCCCTACAAGAATTTTAAACGTGCAAAGAACAAGGGCGAGGCGCTTAGCAAGGATTAGACGACGAAGAAGAAGACGTCGAGCGAGGTTTATGACAAGAAGATTCATGATACGAAAATCATGGTTGGTCAACTAATGCTCTACAATTCCGAACGTAAATTTGAACCGACCAATTTCAAAGTCGAATGGAGTGGCCCATTTATGATAACGGAAATGGATGAGTACGGAGTTGCCAATCTATACGATGAGAGTAAGAAGGCGAGATTCCAAGTCCACAAGCATAGAATCAAACCTTTCTACAAGGAACATGGACTGAATCGCGATCGTGATAAAGAAGAATTAGTGGGTCCCCCACGGGCTAAAAATTGATCGCATGGAATCACGTCGAGCATAGGACGTTAAATGTTGTGCTTCTTGGGAGGCAACCCAAGGGATAGTTAGTTTTCATTTTCTTTATTTTATTTCTGTTTTTATATTGTGTCAATTACCGTGGTACGTTTATGTGTGTATTGATGTGCAGAAAAGACGATAAAATCGCTTATTTTGGATAACTAACGGTTATAGCAGTAGCTCGCTACCGCAAGGCCTTACCGCTAGTTCCACTCGAGGCGTTAACAATGATGATCAACCACTGAACCTACCGCTAGCCGCAGCAATCAGGGATAACGATGAGCTGCAATCCAGCTACTTACGACGTTGAGCCGCAATCCGGCCATTTCAAATCCCAAGAAAATGTGCCACCGGGCACTTGCACGTGGCAATTGATCGCATTCGTAGTTTGTTTTGTTTATTTGTTTTTTTTTAATAGGTTTGTTCAAGGACAAATCCAATCACGAAACTCTAGACAACGTCCAATTGCACGACTTCAATTGGAGAAACTCGACCATTCATTCTCAGGGATGTTTTTTTATTCCCTTTCTCCCTTGTTTTTATTTTCTTATACTCGTTTATGGCAATCAGGGGATTGCCGAGTTTTTAAGAGGGGGGGATGGTTGAGTATGATTGAAAATTTGTGTGCAATTTTTATAAGTTCACGTGACTGATTGCTATTTTTGCGCTAAATTGTGTTTGTATAGCATGCCTGTCGAAGTTAACTATATATGATTTGATGTTTTTGTCTTTGAGCATGCATAAGTGCATAAATTTTTCAAAAGTATTATTTATATATTATAAAATGGTACTTGGACGCAATCGATTTCGCAAAACCTTAAAAGCAGCGTCAATTCAAAATTTTTCATGCAAAAAAGTCAGTGAGTAGCCTGAGTGTTTATCAACTTTTCATGTACTTGAATGAGCTTTGATTTGAGATCTCTTTGAAACTGCTGTGTGTAGTTGACTTGGAAAATGAGGTTAAAGCACATTAAAAACCCTATTCCGGCCATATCCATATATTTTTAAGCTAGTATAAATTTCGAATGAGCCAATCATAGCCAAATAATCCATTTCAATTAGCCATGAGTGATTTTTGAGTCAACCCCTACAACCCATTAAAAGCGTGGGGTAGGAGTTAGTAATTTTTATTGGTTATTAGTGTTTTGGGGTTTTTTATAAGGGATTTATGAATTTTTGTAATAAAGGATCACCGTCCTTCAATAAAAAAAAAAGAAGACCCCATAAAACAGAATTAGAGGGGGATAAAAAAAATAAAGAAAATTAAAAAGAGGAAAGAAAATAAGAAGGATGGTGAATTGTGTTAGTCATTGCCTACGCGCTAATGAAGGCTTGTGTTTATTATTTATTTTATTTTATGAAACCTAATGTTTAAAAGGCAAAGAGTTGAGTTGTAATAAGAAGCACATTATAGACTTCAATTGTTTTTAAGTGGTTTTTGAGCTTCAAGTCGGTTTTACGGTTTGCAAGTTGGGGAATAGCCTATATTTAAAAAGCTACGTTATGAGAGTTTAGTGAGGTTTTATTTTTGAACGAGGTGAAGCAAGTTGCTTCGTGATTAGATTAGGTTGAGTGAGTTATTGATCATGTTATATCGTGAGTTTGCCACACGACTTATATATTCCTTACCCGTCCAAAAAGCCTTACATTACAATCCGAAAAGACCTTTTTCGATTCTTTGTTCAATAAAACACTTAATTTGCGATTGAGAAGAGACTTATTTTCCGTTCTTGTTTATTTTGCTTGTATTTGAATGATTTGAACGTATACACGTCCTATGCAAAAAATACTCGAGTGCTTTGAGCGTACACCCCTATATATTTTCCCTTTTGTGAGGATGCATGAATTCGATTTGAAGCGGCAATGTAATACGGGTGGAGTGTTTGAAGTTGCATTGCATGTACCTATATCTTAAAAATTATTTAAGTAGCATCGCACGACTCATTAATTGGACTGGTTCTCATTTCTTGCTATACTTTGAATCTATCGTTCATTCGAGGACGAACAAACCAATTAAGCGTGGGGTAGTTGATTAGCACATATTTGTCCTTATTTTTAGTAGTATTATATCTTGTTTTTCTTATTGTTTTTGGTATAAGTTGGGTAGTTTAAGCTCTAATTCGTTCGTATATTTGTCCTCTCAACTTATTTTACCGCTTTTTAATCTAGATTGATGCAAATAAGTGATTATTTCGTGGTTTTTCACTTTACAACTAAGTAACCGGAAGAGTTCAGCGCGAAATTAGACGAAGTTGATGTTCAAGAATAGGAGAACGAGCTTTCCGGTGAACGAGTAGCAAAAAGATTGAGGAAATAAGACGGACTGTCTGTTGCGTCGATCGACGCGAGCGTCGACGCTCCGTCGACGCGAGCCATGATACGCGACGATCGACGCCCAGCCGACGCAACTTTCTGAAGCGTCGATTGAAGAGGCGTCGGTCCACGCAAGGTCGACGCAACATTCTGAAGCGTCAATCCAAGCACGCGTCAGTCAACGCAACCGCCCAGCCGACGCACACACTCAGACCGCGTCGACGCCGAGAACCTGCGAGCGTCGATCGACGTACCATAGATGCGACGGCCCAGAATCAGGATTTTAGGGTTTCTTATGACTCCAAGCTAAGGGAAAAACTATATAAATCCTCCTAAGTCCGTCCCAAAAGGAGAGACCTCTCTCCCATACTCTGAAAATTTAATCCCTTTGGTTCGAGAACAACCACCATCCACATCCCATATCCACAATAATAGATCAAGATCGAAGATTCGAGGATCGCTAAGCTCCAACCGTCAGTTCGTGATTCGTTCTTCGACCAAGGTCAACCCACCCTCTCCGGATTAGCTGGAGATTCTACTGCATTCCTTAAGTTTTAATAAGTACTCAAACTCTTTAAATCGCTTTCTTAGTTTAATTTACGCAATTAAGTAGTAGTTTCTAATAATTGTTCTTGAGTTATTTCATGTTTCGAACCTTAGATACTTTTGATATTGCAATTCGTAATCTTAGTTTAATTTATGCGTAGTTTTTATTCATGCTTGGTTAGTTTATTTCGTTTACATTTCGTTCTAGATAATTGTTTTTCTTTTACGCTAGTTTATCTTGTTTGAGTTCATAGAATAATTTCTCTAGTTTATAAGTTCCAATAGCTGAACTAAAATACCTAGTTTTAATTAGTGTTCATGCGTTTTAAATTCTTAGATAATAAAAACAATCACCCCCCCCCCCCCCCCCCCAATTTGTATGCGTTATTGTGTTGAACAAACTATTTAAAATTCCGATTGTATGTTCCTTGAGAGACGACTCGAGTCAAATTGTCAAACTACGAGCGACCCCGTTCTCTTGCGGGCAAGCTATTGATCTTTTGACAAATTTTCATAAGTAAGCAACTAAAAAGCTTGGATCAGTAGACCCATATTTTTTGAATGTTCACGTGCCTCACCTCCAGCACCATCGTGTTCACCATATTTTTGTGACTCAAAACTCCAAATTCAACCCCAACCGGAGTCCTTCCGCCCTACCAAATCGTTGGTCAAAACTAAAAAAAAAACAAAACATTTTTTACCAACTTTCGATCGACGCTCTGGCAAACTCCCATATCCATTGAACCTGAGACTAGTCTCATTCGGTTAATGTTATCTTTTTGGTTCAACCAAGGTCGGAGTTAGCCGAAAAGTTGATCAGAAGTTAGCGGAGTTTGCCGAAAAAATATGTTGTTTTTTTTTACAATTTTGACTAACGATATGACTAGTCAAACGAACTTCGATTAAGGTGAAACTTGGTATAATGAGTCGCAAAAATTTGATGAATATAATGGTGCTAGAGATGGGTGAGTGAATGCCTAAAAATATGGACTGGTCTGTCTTCGACAGCTTTTTAGTCGAAATTTCAATATAAGAGGCAATTTGTCAATTTCTTATAGTTCAAAAAGCAACTTATCAGTGTATATATATATGGAGTGGATACAGAGGGTCCACTTCTTATAGTGAGTTCGTAGGACCAAATCACAACCATCCAATACATTAGATTCAATGGATATAATTGACTCGGGTGACAAATACGTCTTTGTCTATCTAAATGTACACAATATATTTTTAAATATACATCAATTTACACTTCAATGAATATTAATATTGTTAACTAATATAAATTACATCATTTAATATTTATCCCTCTCTCCAATTAATAATTCTCCTTTATTGAAATCTATCTATAAGTCCCCCAAAAAATATAAATATTACCAAAATAAACTACACCATATTATTCATTACGACATAAGGAACAATACTCATAATATTCTTTTCTCTTTTACAAATTTGTACATTTAAATGTTCAAATTGAGATTATTGTGAAAAATCAAATTAAAAATTCATTGCATATTTGGACGCATGTTAATGCACCTTTAGAAGTATATTGATGAATAATTAGAATGACAACGATATTTGTATTATATGTCATGTTTCTCCAAGTCAATTTCCACAATTTTATTGTACATTTAATAGTTTGTTAATGCATATTTACATGTCTGATAATGAATAATTAATAGTGCAAGTATAAAATAATACATGTTATATGTGTGTATACGTGCAAGTGTTTAAGGTATTAGGCAAAAAAGACCGATTTATTTGGGAGTATACTAATAATTTGAACGAGTTGTATCAATCATTTCACTTTTCCATATATTTATGTAATTTCTGTTTTGGGCACTTTCTTCTTCCTTTAACCTAACATCTATTTAGTATTTATCACATGAAAAACAAGCAAAACATTTTGTTCCTTGGTTTTAATAAAAATCTGCCTCCTATGTAAACGGAAAATGAACATTACACAAATTGTTTACAAAATAAGTTATCAACAGCTAGCAAATAGAATTGTTACATTGTATAATAATTGAGGAAATAGAGACGCCGCTTTGTATAAAATATATAGTCGAGAAAATAAAATAATTTTATTTTGAAATTCTTGATGAGCAAAAATAATAAATATCTCGATAAAATGAAGAGTCAATCCACAACAGCCGGGAAATAAATGTATTGGAAGAGTGAACCTGCCTCGGTTAACCTTATCCCTCAAAGAATCTTCCACATTTTTATATATGATTTTCTTTTTTCTTTTTTTTTTAATTTACAAATTATCCTTTTCAATGCAAAGAAAATGGGACCCCTATTATTTAAACGCGCACAGAACACGTAATAAATAAATTAAAAGGATAAATGCAAGTGAAAATGACTAAAATAGAGTAAAGGAGCCAAGGAACCCAATTATATTAATCCTTTTCTTTTTCTCAGAAGAGATAGGAAGAATAGAAAATGAAGGATTAAACAATATATATGGTTTTTAATTTATATTATTTATTTAGAAAAATATGGGTGCGATTGAATATACTTTCCTTTATTTTATTATTTGGTAAATAAAATTTCAAATGGAATACAAAATAAAATAAAGTTTTGTGTGGTAGAAAATTGATCGTAGTTGAGAGATAAGAGAGGTGAGAGAAATAGATATGAGAAAAAATTTTTTTTTAGGAAAAAAATTTAACTATATTTTTTGAGTGATAAACAATCATTTGTTTGACATTCGTTTGGTAGTCGAGGGAACAAAAAGTCTTTAAAAACCAAAATTTTTTGGTTTTCCTCAACTACCAAAAGAAAAAAATGGCAATCAAATGATTGTTTATAACTAAAAAAATATATTTCACTTTTTTTCTAATTTTTTTCCATCATTTCTCTCTCATTTATTTCCATTCATCTATCGTATCTCTCAACTACCATTAATTTTCAACCACACAAAAACTTTATATTATTTCCTCTCTCTCTCATTTTTTCACCATCATTAATTCCCACCACACAAAAATTTTTGTGGATCCCATTTAAAAATTTATTTACCAAATAATTTTATATCCAATCATTTACTAAAAATACAAATTATATTCGATCATTATCTTATCAAAATTATTTATCTCCCTGAAATAAGTTATTTTCACTATTTTCTAGTGAAACGGAACGAAAATGAACGTAATAATATTTACTCAATCGCAACATAATTTCCAATCCACCATGTACTACTCACCCACTCTCACTCTTATGCTTTGTTCACTCATAGTTTTAATTAATTATTATTACAAAGTTTTAAATAGATTCCCATATTCAATGACTCACCCATTCCCAATCACTAATCATATCCGATTTTTGTTTCACTACTGCTTAAATATGGCCCATCATCAACTTTATAGTGACATTTTAATTTAATATTTAGTAAATTGGTTATATTATCAATATTACATTTTTTTTCCTAAAAGGAAATATATGTCACTATTTTCTAGAAAAAAAATCGGAATTATTACTAAAAAAAAAAATCGAAATTCAGGGATAGTTTGAATGCCTCCGAACCCATTCTTTTCTCTCAACTAAATTGTAAGATGGCATTCACGTCCACAAGGGTCAAGATGGTATGTAGACTAGCTTCCTTTTGGATTTATTTTATAGATACCCTAACCTTACGTTTGGTCTTGCGTACGAAGTTCGTTTAAATGCCAAAACTGTCCTTCCTAAAGCCTTTTTTTTTCTTTCTTTTTTTTGGATATTGTTTACTTGGACGTTACGATGATGATTGCATTATGGTATGGCCATTTTTCACTGAGGTTATGAATTTTCTACACACAAATATTCTTGTTAGACGGCTACCCTTAAATTTTTTTTTTTTTTTTAGGTTTTTAATTTAAATTTTCATTTTCATTTTTATTGGGTTTTATATTTGAAGTTTTTTTATTCAGTTTAGCTTTTCTTGGCATTTCAAGTCTTATATGGTTTTTATATGTATTCTTATCTTTCAAGGTTTTGTGGTTTGTTTTTTGGGTTTTTAGTCTTTTTAGGTTTTAGTTTAGTTTTCATTTTTTAAAACAAAATGTTATATTTTATTCGAGACATCTTCCAATTTTAATTTAATATATTTAAATTATAAAATTATCATTAAATTTCATAATCATATCCAAATACTCCAATATTGCATATGGCAACGCACGACTCGCGATATAATTTAACCTAAAATATATATACAAATTACTACAATTTTACAACACAAAGGTATAATATAATATCGAAGGGGGGAATAAAAAGACCCGTTCCATAAAGATAACTTTTTTGAATAGCATGCAATTAATTGGGTTTGGAATCTTTGTGGACCAATGCAATAAAAAAAGGTCGAGATTAAGGAGATTAAGGCATGTGCACTGACCAATTTTTGCACGAATTTCCACTTTTACCCATGAGTTTGGAGATGAGATAATAGCATTTGAAATTGGTCATATTCTTTGTATGGGCAAGTCACATGCAACACCTTATGTGGATTATTGTGGATGTTGATACCTTCTTTATCCCTTTTTCAATGTTTCCTAGAAGGTTGATAAGTTTGAGATGAAGTCATTTGTGATGTCCTCTTGTTGCTCACTCAGTTCCAGTAAATGAGTAATTTATATAAGTATTAATTTAGTGTTTTTAATTATACTATTCTTGAATATATTAATGTCAATTAATACTCATATAAATTAATGTTGAAATTAGTATATTTATTATTAGAATGGTAAGTGTGTGTGAAAATAAAAAAAAATAATGATATGTAACTGGACTATTTTTGTGAGACCGACGAAAATAGAATAGTGGACTATATTTGTGGGACGGATGAGTATAAATCATATTGACAAATTGAGTAAGTTTTCAAATTCATAATTCAAGTTTGCAAGTCGTATTGCAATAAAAAAAATTAAGTCAAATTTTCTTTTTTTCTCTTTTCTTTTTGGTTAGGAGGGCTATGAAAGAAAATTACTGAGACAAAGAAAGCGTAGTTCAGAAATTTAATTTGTATATAAAACAGATTTCAACTTAATCAAATGTCGTCTTACAAAAGGATCAATTGCTGTTACAATTGGACAAAAATAAGAGCCTCCCTCGTTATAAATTTTCTCGAAATGTGTATTTCTAATTTTAAATAATTAGCAATTCCAATATTGTATATTGCTTGACAAACACGTATATAAAGATAAAGATAGCATAAAATATCTATACTACTCACGAAGCTTCCAAGTTCAATTCCATCTTTATTATCAGATCTTTAAAAATAATTTCGTAATTAATCATTCGACAATTTTGAGAAAAATTAAAAAAAAAAAAACCCTATTATAATGGTGCAATTTATTACATGTCCAGTAAAAATTTATTATCATTCAATTATACGTGATGATATATAACAGTTATATGTGGTGATATATGATAGTTATATATTATGATATGTGTCAAAATCTTAGAGTTAGGGTTTAATTTTCCATTTTTAGGGTTTAATTTTTCATTTTAAGGTTTAGTTTTTTATTTTGTTATTTAATTTTTTATTTTAGGGTTCCGACAAAAATCTATCGTTCTACCTGTTATATGTGATGATATGTGCTAGTTATATGTGATGATATATGATAGAAAATTTAGGATCTTAAGTTGAATATTCAATTTCGTGATTTAGTGTTTCATTTAGAGTTTAATGTTTCATTTTAGGTTTATTTTTTTCGTTTTAGGATTTTAGATTTAGAATTTCAATTATTTGTGATGATATGTATCGATATGTATCATTTATATGTGATGATATATGTCAGATATATGCGATAATAAATTAAATTACTAGGTAATGAATGATCTAATGACTCTTAGAGCATCTCCAATGCAACAATGTTGAAAGTGAAAAAATTGACGCATGGAATAAAAATAATTATGTGGCACATTAAATGCTTGACATTGTCAAGAGCATTGTTAAATTCTAGACACTACTTTTGACAATGTCTACAATTAATTTTAAAGATATCATCCAATCATATTATTTCTCTCTCTTTATTTTTCTAAAAATAAATAAAATATTATCACGTATATAACATTAACATTGATGCATTGGAGATTTTTTTTTTTTATAAAATGTCAATATCATTTGCCATATATGATCAATTAGCACTATTACATTGAAGATACTCTTATAATGAGCTTAAGTGTAAACATTAATTCGATAATACTATATTGTGTATTCATTTAGGACTTTTAAAAATATTTTAAGATTTTTAAAATCTTCGTGTATTTAATTAAGACATTTTAAAACTTATAAAAGTCTCGAGGTATTTAATTGGGATTTCTAATGAATTATTAAATGTCCATAAAAGTCTGAAGGTATTTATTTGAGATATTTTGAAATCTTAAATTGTCATGAGGTATTTAAAAAGTCAAATACTCTTTGAATTTGTATTTTGACTGGATTTTCCTAAATTTCTAATTTAATTATATACAATAATTCTAAGTTAATTATATACAACAAATCCCACTACCAAATCTCATCTTTAAACATGAGATTTCACAAAACTTTTATAAACTCCCAACAAATATATAAAATCAATAAAAATAAAAGAAAATCCATACAAATCTTACAGTGAAACAAATTTTAAAATGTTTTTATAAGTTCCAAATGAATACACCCCTAAATTACCTTTGAAAATAGTATTAGGAGAAGGAAAAGGAAAGGGACGTACGTAAACAATTTCTTTATTTATGCAATGAAAAATATAATAATTTGGTTGTTTTCATTTTAGTCATGAATAATCAATCGTAGTTTATAGTATTAAGTAGGTGGCATAATTTCATCATGGAATTAACCGAATCTAATCAATCAAGCAGCATTGGATTCATCAGCGGCTATTCCGGAGTTTTCTTTATTTTGTTTGGGTGCATGTGATTATTGGGGATATGCTTTAATTTGGATACTGGGCGAAAATGGTTTGTGGGACTCCATCTAGATTCTTGACCAAATTTGGGGACGTAATTGATTTTTTTATTTTTTTTCTAATGTTTAATGAGATTTAAGAATGACTACAGAACACACACTGGTAGTGGACTAGTAGTGGGTTTAATCAATTATATGTCTCGATAAAGCATTTTATAATTTAAATTTGGACTCAGCCTAAACCCTACTCAATGAGTTAGACCTCCTAACTAATTGTCATATGTTCGCCCATCCTGGACTCCTAATCAAATTTTCGAATACTGTTTTAATGTTTGGCATGTAAATTTTAACACATTAATATTAATCAGTGCTTAAACCGTGTAATACACGGAGCGAATTAAATAAATGGTGTAAATTCATTCGATATAAGTGGAGTATTATTAATTTATTAATGTAATATAATATTTTAAAATACTTAAGTCATGATTTGTTAAACACGAGTAAATTTAAAACAAAGAGAGTGGATATACGTACCTCATTTTATTTATTAGTTCACACCACTAAAAATGTTATCACAAAATTGTTAATATTAAATTTAAACTCTACACCCTCAAATACTTCATCTCCTTTAACTCTCCACCACCACACCAGCCGTCGCCCATCACTGCTATGGCCGTCGTCTATTAAAGAATATAAACAAAACATGAACACAAAAATACGCTGCCGCCATCGTGCCATTGAAGAAAGAAAGAAATGTCTTGAAAAAAGTCGTTCGAACCAAACTTTCGAACAAAAAATACAACTGCGAAAAATTGATTTGAACGCCCCCTTTAAGGCTTGTTAAAAAAAAAATTCGAACAACGTTGTATTGTTCGATCAAAAAGTTCAAACACATAACATATGCTCGATAAACCAGAGACGAACATCCCTATTTTGCATCCATTTCTTACCCTTTGTCGCCCACATCCATCACTTACCTTTCACCACCTATCACGTTTTTTCTTCTTCATGTTCGACGGTGTGATGGGCGATGATAAAGACAGAGTTGGAGTGGTGGTGAAGGGTTAAAGAAGATGATGTGTTTGGGGGGGGGGGGAGGACGCGTAATTTTGGCATTTCTTTTGATTTTTCTTAGTGAGGTGAACTCATTAATAGATGGGGTGCCTATATCTGCTCCCTAAACTAATTAAAGGTAAATAACTCCACATTTATATATTATGAAACAACTTTTTGCCTACTACATTATACGACCAATTATAGTTTAACTCACACGACAATAGTTTCAATCTCTCTCATTTAGTTAGTCGCGAAACAATCATATTAGTCACTTTATTATAAATCATTGAGTTCATATCCTTGTTTAGTCTTTGTATCAAAAACAAAGTGGAGATCTTATTTAAACTTTTCTAATTATCGGTATCCGTTGTACTTGTTTGTCAACATGTACACGAAAGTTTATCATTAGAGTATGTCATAATTCAATCACATCAATCTGTTTTTAGTACAACTGAATAATCTAGCTGTACTTTAGTCGTACTTTGTTGTACGTTTTATTTTAGATATAATTTATATCAACATAATTATAGAATTATTAAATAAGCTTTTAACCAATAAAAATATAATACTTGTAATATAAATTTGAAAGAAAAAATATAAAATCAGATAAATAAATACAGAAAATTGTATTTAGATTATAAATATATATTAATTAAATTAAAATTAAAAGAGTCACAAAAATCATATATATTATAAATAATATAAAATAAATCCTAAACTATTTTGAAATTGGATTAAAATATTATGAATTCTAAATAATTATTTAATAATAAGAAAAAAAATAAAGAAATACTATAAAATAATAAAATAAATCATAAAAGAATATGAAATATGTTAAATATAAATAAGAATATATTTCATATACAAATACTTATCAAAGAATTTATATGAAGATAGTAATAGTTTAAATAATAAAAAAAAATCTTATTTCACAAAAGTAACAAGTAAAAAGTAAAAAATTCTATAAAAATGCCGGTTAGAAAAAAAAAAAACAGCGATTTTAATCCGAACCAAAAATTGGCCAAAACCGAAATTATAACCGTTCTCCTCCTATTTGATTTTATTTCAAGGTCCGGTGGTTTGTAACCGCCGATTAAAGAATCAACTGGTTTGAATCGTTTGACATGTGTAGGTCCAGGTCAAAGAGGGAGTGAACCGTAAGAGAAGAGATTCATATCGTGGCTAACCCACGGGCTATTACTTTCGAAGAAAGACAAAATTGTAAATAATTTTAAATATTTTTCTAGGTAACATTAAGTCTAAAAATAAAATTAAAAAATTAAGTTTTACGAGTTTTTTCAATTCTTTTTGGAAAAAATCTTTCAGTTTTTTTTTTTAAATTTTATATATTATCACTTGTTCTTACATATTTGACTTATTCCATTTTTTATAATTTTTTTTTTATTGATAATATCTCATGGTTTTCTTTGACATGTTTTGTACTTTAAATTTTTTTTTAAGTTTTTGAAAAAAACCAAAAATAGTTTCAAACAAATTTCATTATTTTTCAGGTTTGAGAATAATTTTATATTTCTAATAAATATCAATTTAGGTACAATCGTTTATAAATCTTCTTACATTTGTTCATTTTGGGACGTCCATGATGTATATCATGAATTCAGGTGCACTGTGGATGGTGCACTCGATTTTTAAAATTCATATTCATCACACATAACATACATATACAACACAATGTTCACTTGCATCGAAAAAAAATTATATCTTCTCTCATAACATTCATATTAATCACACAAAATAAATATATTAATCACACAACACGATCAGCATCTCACGTGACATCACTATTCATTACATATAATATTAAAATGAGAATCAGATGCACTATACATTGTGCATTTGAGTACATAATATAATTCTCCCTTTAAACCAATATTAGTAGTTTTTCCGCCAAATGGGGTAGAATAATAAAAAGAATAAACAAAAAGATTGAATCAATGATCTTGATTAGTGGAGGAGAATTCTTCTCTCATTCACATGTCAAGGATCATGTTCTTTTTTACTCTTCGCCTTTGGAAGGTGTACACATCTTATGGTGTATAATTAAATTAAGGTGTATGATAATACTCAATTTTATGATTACCACATATACGATAAGATATGTTCACCAAGAAAAGAGAATACTGACCTAAAATTTGCTCTTGCTGACCTGATTGACCTCCAGATGACTCCTGGAGATCTCATCAACCTACAAAAAAAAACCCAAGCTGGACAGCCCCGGCGTAGGCCCTCGAATTCTTAAGTCAGTTCCTTTTTTAGTAATGAATAAATGAGAACTCAAAGTATGATAAAATCAACTTAAAATAAAAGTGAGGCTTGTGTCCTCTTTATATAGACAAGAGACGTGTTCCCAATCTAGGGTTCCCGTCTATTTGCACCACAATACCACAATTAACCACCAACTTAGAATTAAGATTCCTCTCATATGCTAAGTTACCATAAATATTAAAACTCTCATATTATGTTAAGTTACCATAATAACCATGGGCCAATAACCATACCATGCTCTTAATTCTCGAGGGCCCCATACCATACAGTCCACAACAGCCCACTAGGGCCCAAATCCCACTCACTGTATAAACCAGCTCTCAATACCAAGTTATTATCATGCCATTTCCTCCATAAGAGCTCGCCACCCCTATGCATAACTCGCTCTCTTATAGGAGAGATCGCCCCTCCTAAATAAGAGGTCGCGCTATAGACCTAAAAACCCACGTGCATACTGATCTAAATATTAGATGCCGTATCATCTAGTTCTCCACATTCTACTTGATTGAGGAAAGAAATCAAGTGGAATGTAATCATAAGTATTTCAAAGGTCAACCCGATGCGCCCCTTGGTAAAAGCACGAACCGTTAAAAACACATCAGACTCCATAAAATTAAATACATCCTGCCACTGTGTCGGACACATGTCGTGTGTCCATTTCCTCGTAATAAAATATTATTGTGGGCCAGAAAATGAAAGGCCCACAATTAACCCTATTATACTTTTGCGTCGTCCCAAATTCACCTTAGCGCCGCTCACAATATACTTGTCCTTTCATTTCCTTTTTTTCGCGTATCAAAAACCAAAAAAGAAAGTTTCACCATTGCAAAAAAACTCTAAAAATTCCTCGGCAAGAACTTTTCGCTCGTCTTCGATCCAGAAATTCAGCTCGATAAATTCCTCAATTCTGTAATATCATGGGTAAGTCCCCCAATTATATTAATCTAATTTACCATTTTGCACTGATTTCACTACTGTAATTTTAATTTAATGCACTCTGAACATATATTTTTCTCCCCCTTCCCCATTTTTTATTTTGTTGTTGTTCTTACATGTTATTTTAGCATCCTCCGACTCTGATTCCCAGAACCCAAATTCCCCCATGGATTCAATCCCGATTCGTGATACCTTCTTTAAAATTGAATCCTCATAAATTCCCCCGAAATGAAAAATAGTAGAAAAAGTGTTAACCAACCTAAAAACGGTCTCATAGATGAACCGGAAGGGAACCCTACATGGGCTGAGCTAGAAGCCCAAACTAGGGCTTTAACTAAGGAAATCCCCGAAGTCACCCCTTTACCTCTGTCGCAAGCACCTCCTCCGACTGATCTAGACTTTTTCTTAACTAACCTAGTAACCGTCGTTCCTCCATCTGCTCATGCCGACCTGCCCACTCTTTCCCGAAGTACCAAGGTCACTATTGAAAACCCCTGGGTCCTTTTCGACCTTAACCTACTATCAGCTTTTATCAAAAGCCTCCACCTTCCAGACACTATGCAATTTGTTAAGCCTGAGCCGGTAGAAATAACCCTAATAATCCTCCCCCTAACGACATCACCGTTTTTGAATCCCTATGTATCCTTTTTTGGTCACTGCGGCCGAAAAATATGGAGTCCCCCTACTCCAAATGGCCCCCGACTCTATTAGATTTATTATCGGCTATATAATACTATGTAGGTTTTATAATGTAGAGCTAAATGTAGATTTCCTTTTCTTTTGTTATGGAATAAAAAACTAGAAAGGTACCTTTTACCTTTCTTCTAGCTAGAAGGCACATTTTGTTTTTTGCCCTCCCTCTAAAGTTCACGAATGGCGACCAAAATTCTTCTTCTTGTACTCTCGTGAGCACTGGCCCTTTCCAACAGAATGGCAGGAGGCGACCCCTCCTCAAGAGCTAGTACTCGTGAAGAAAAAACCCTCCTCCCTCCATAAAAATATAAAGACTTAATTGATGAATGGAATAAATTCCCCTACGACGTGGTACAGCTTACTAAGTCTGAAAGGGTATACTCTTTTGTTGGCCTCAGCTAGCGACCTATGAAGATGACCGGGTCCAAATTCAGTATGTTGACATACCTTAGATTTCTCACTTTTTATTCCATATTATGATGAGTAATAACCATCTTCTTTCATGCAGAACAATTCGCGCCCGCCTGCTCGTCGAGCTTAGAGGGTGCAACGATGGCCCAACCAGATCCAAATCCCACCGTCACCTCCTCGGCTCTGACCATAAATATCAAAGAGGAGGTGGAGATCGCCCTTGCAGCGAGAAACCAGCCGGTTGAGGTCGGCGAATCCAATGACCAACTACCTCTGCACACTTTAGTGGGTAAGGGTAAAAAGAAAAAGGCGGTGTGTGGCCAATCTCGAGCCCGGTCTTCATCTCCTCGCCCAAAACGCCGCCATACACAAGAGCCTCTAGCTCTAGCTCACCAATCTTGAATGATGGCCTCCTGAATTGTAGTGATGTCGATCAGTTCTAGCCCTTCCTCTAGGGCTAAGTGTTGACCCAGATAAAAAACATCTGGCGACCCTCAACATAGCTGATCAGGTGACCCTGATGTCACTACATTTTTCTCAGGTAATTATTCTTCAAAACTTTATCTTGTTAACTTACATTACAATTCTAGCTTATAACTTGTTCTTATTGTTTTTGTTAACATTCGTGGATTCTCTATCTAGTCATCTACTAGTTGTCAATGCCAAAGAGGAGTCACTAGATAAATGGAAGAAAGCAGCCAGTGAGCTAGCAGCCCAGGCGAACAGGCAAATGGAGTAGTTATCGCTGATTCAGGGCGAACTAGACGATGCTCGCAGGAAAGTAACAGCTCGCGAGGAGGAATTGGACATCCTTCGGCGTGCTCAAGAATGAAAAGTCTAAGGCTGCACCCGTGATCTCCAGGAACCAATTAGAGGTAGGAGGTCTTCACAACGATCTGCAGAGCAAAGAGAAGGAGGTGTGCGTGGCCCATGATCGGGTAACTGATGAAGGTCGCTGCACATTTTTTGAGAAGCAAGGTGGGTCGGCTGTTTGTAACAGCATACGGGACAAGCTTGATGACGACTTACCTCCATACAACAACCATTTTGCAGAAGGTGGGCAAAGGGGCCAAACTGTACCTGAAGACCACCATCGAGCGAGCAAAACAACAAATCCAGGTGGCTAGACTCAACTTCTAACTAGATGAGGAAAAGTTGGAAACAGATTTACCTCCGTTCAGCTTCTGGCGAGGTGATCTTGGTCAAGAAAGAAAATCCATTTGGTGGACCCAGTGTGCACCTCAAGCGGTGGTGTCGGCCGGGCTCAACGCCGAGCTCGACTTTTCTTTAGATGAGTTCGTCCCCCCTATCTCCCCTTAATGTAACTTATAAATTCTGTAATCTAATTCCCCTTGTATAATGAAACTTTATTTTCCTACACCAAGTAAATTTAGTTTTCCATGAATAAATCGTACTTTTGTTTATGAAAACTTACACCTTTTATCTTCCGTGTTCAAATGCCATCAAGATAACCATAAAAACTACGATCATCGAAACCATTATTCAATTGAACCATAAGATAAAAGCTGTATAAATGTCTTTAGCCATAATATCATGATTCTGAAACATCTACTTAAGCATCGTGTTATAATCATAGAACCTGCTAGTCGTGAACCCTCGTATAAGGTTACAACACCATAACCCTTACCGATCTAATCAGTCAGCCCACAACACATTCATAAAATTTCCGTCGATCTATACAAGTGTCAGCTTATTAAAGTTTATCATAAAATTACCGCCGACTTGACACAAGTCGGCCAAAAAACCACTGCATATCAAACCAAGTAAAACCATATTAAACCATATATGACCAAGAGAACCACTCATTCCCCCATGTTTAGATAAACTGAGCAAAATAAAACAACCAAGCTGTACCAGGCTAAAGAATCCAACTAATGTATCCAAATAAACACACAATTAGATAACCATATAAGCATATTAGGTTGCACTATTTAAACCATAGAGGCAGTCAATTTCCCATATTCTAAACCCATAGCTATAAACCATATCCATCGCCGACCTATAGAAGCGTCAGCCCATAACCATGGAAACCATATCCATCGTCGACCCGTAAAAGTGTCAGCCCATAACCATAAAAACCATATCCATTGCCGATCTGTAAAAGCGTCGGCCCATAACCATAAACCATATCCACCGCTGACCTGTAAAAGCGTCAGCCCATAACCATAAAAACCATATCCATCATCGACCTGTAAAAGCATCGGCATAAATCGTATCCATCGCTGACCTGTAAAAGCGTCAGCCCATAACCATAAACCATATCCACTACCGATCTATAAAAGCGTCATCCCATAACCATAAAAACCAAAAAGACTATATTCGTAAAATCCATTAAGACTATAATCATCATCCATTATCCATCACCAAACTAAACAAGCGTCGGCCTATTATTATAAAAACCATAAAAAATCATAATCCATCGCCGACTTAACAAAAGTGTCAGCCCATAAAACATTATAATCCATCTCCCATTAGGTATAATACTTCTTCATGTGGCAAATAGTCAAGCTTCTTAGTAGCGCCATTCCTTCTTCGTCTTTCAACACATATGCTCCTCCTTTAGTACTTTGAGCACCTTAAATGGTTCTACCCAGTTAGAACCTAGCTTTCTTGTGGTATATATCGCATCGGCACATCTCCACACTAAATTGTCAACCTGAAATTGCCTCTTATTCACTCATTGATTGTATGCCGCCTGAATTCTTTGCTTGTATTTCTCTACACGTACTGCTATCTAGCCTCTACTTTATTCCTTGCACAATAATCTTGTTAGTAACTTTTACTTGTCCGTTAGCTTGGGGATGTGCTACTGAAGTGATCGTTGTTTCATTCCCATTGTTTTGCACCAATCCTGTATCATGCGCCCATTGAATTGTGCACCATTGTCTGAGACTAATACTTGCGGCATGTCATACATGCAAAAAATAATATTAAAGATAAAACCAATTATTGCCTGCTCGGTTATTTTGGTTATATCCTCGTCCTGCACCCATTTCGTAAAGTAAGCAACCACAACCACCAGGTGAAGCTTCTTGAAGGACATCCTCGACAATGACCCTACTATGTCGATGCCCCGTTGTGCAAATGGGGCAAGGCGAGCTCATTACCATCATGTCTTTCGTCGGTACATAGATTATTGTCCGTGCATCTGACAATTCTTATAAGTCATTACGAGCTCGCCTGCCATCTCCTTCATTCCCGGCAAAATGAAACCAGCTCGCAAGGCTATTCCGACTAACGCCCTACTCTTCACATGATCCCTGCAATATCCCTCATGTATCTCTCGCAAAACTTCTAACCCCTCTTCTCGCGACAAGCACTTCAATTATGGCCCAAAGTGCGACCTCTTGTACAGGTGCCATTTCATCCAACAAAATCGGGCCGCTATCCTGGCCTCTTTTGTAGACAATTGCATATTTTTTGTTGTCATCTTATAGAAAATCTCCCGAATTGGTACTCACCAATCTTCTCCTTCCTCTATCTCCATCACCTCCTTTCCCTTTTCCCAACTACTGTGGGCCGACTCCATTAAAGTGACAGCCCTCGTGTTGCAAGTACCTAATGCCTCTGCCATCTTTGCGAGCTAGTCCGCCCTTGTGTTTTCAGCTCATGGTAGATGCTCCAATCCGAATTCTTCAAACTGGGTTAATACCTCTTTATGCTTTCTCAAATACTCCTGCATGCGATTCTCTCTTGCTTCAAAAAACTCATCATACTGGCAAGCTACTAGCTGATAGTCTGTGTATTCCTTCAACCATTTTACCCACAACTCGCCTGCCATCTTAATCCCCTGTAGTAAGGCCTCGTACCCAGCTTCGTTGTTGGAGGCTTTAAACCCCAATTTTACCGCAAAGTCTAAGTTTTCCCTCTCTGGGCTAGTTAAGACAACTCCTAGCCCTGCGCTAGTCGCCATGGTTGACCCATCCACATGTAATAACCATACCTTATTTTCAGTTTCCTTTTCCTCATAATGTACCATCTCTTGTATAAAGTCTATCTATACCTGTGCTTTGATTGCTGTTCTGGGCTCATTTACCACATCACTCACTGAGCTCGACCAAGCGTTTCACCAATCTCCCCGACACATTCGGGTTAATTAAGTCTGCTTGAGTGCTAATTTGGTTAGCACTTTGACCCTGTGACTTAAAAAGTAAGGTCACAAATTTCTCGCCGTGTAGATCAATGCAAATTCACTATTTTCCAGTTCTGAGTAGTTCAGCTCGACTCTTCTAAGCATCCTGATGATGTAGTAGATAGGATTTTAATAAATTTTTTCTTTTTCTTCTGAAATCGTACCACTTTTACAAATTTTCCAAATATTGATATTGTAATTAAAACTATCAAACCTATGTAAGATATTGGGATTCAATTTCCATAACCATGACCAAGATATATACTGAAACAAAAAATTGATCATATCATCAAACAGTTGAGTCAAATCACGACCGTGAGATATTTAATTAGAAGCAAGAAATGTCGTGGGCAAAAAAAAAACAAAAAAAAAAACACAGATATGTTGTGGGCTGTTAAGTGTGACATCTAACATGTGTTGTTACGAAAAAAAAACCAATCATCTTAAATTAAGACGACAAATTATTGCTACTAAGAAAGCACCAACCAATCTAATTTAAAGTGTTTTCAGGATTATAATATCACAAACAGCAATTCGATGCTTATTTCAATAATGAAATATGATTTGAGTGATAAAAAGTATCCAATTTTAGTCCATTTGGCCTCAAAAAGGTTCTTTCTTTAACCCCTTCCTTTACCTTTTTGTCACTGTTTGTGTGTGTAATAAATTCGGTTAGGATTAGGACACTGTAAGAGATAATATAGAGTAATTTTCAGTTGGACTACTATGCTATGCGAAGAATTCATGATCTATTTGACGAATAAAATTTAACATTAATCGAAACTAAAAATAAATCCTCAAAGATTAATTGGAGGGAGTTATTAGTTGAGACACGCCAACAAATTAGGACACCACCTACCCTAAAACCAGTTAAAAGAAGAGTTGGTGCCTTATCTTCTTAATTACTACAAAATGATAGTGGTAGTTTTCGAAAGTCAGAAGTTTTGAACATGAATCAGAGGTTTTAATTAAAATTAGAGGATTAAGTAGTTAAATATTTTAATTTTGTTGCTCGTTAAATAGATGTTTGAATGACTTTTTTGGGTTAAAAAAACTCATTTTGGAAAAGTTTCATATATGAGATTTTTGAAAATAGAAGATTGAGAAATTATTGAAATAACAATTTTGTCTTTAATGTATAAAAAAACAAAAATATTTATCATTAAATTAAATACAAAAATAATTTATAACTAATTTATTTAATAAATATTAGTGATATATTCTTATCAGTACAAATTAAATTAAATATTTTCAAATAAACAACACGTAGAAATTAATATATTTAGTAATTTTATCCTTTTTTAAATATTATTTTAGTTATTCGATACACTCACCATATAATTTATATTATTAACACAAAAATTACTCATCAATAAATATCGCAATTTGCTATTAGCTATTCGTTAATTACCAACATGTATTATTATTATTATTATTATTATTATTATTGTTATTATCTATTTTTATTCGGCAATTTATTAGGTCCACCTGGGTGTACCTTACTAGGTGGACCTTGTAAAGATACATTATCATTCTTATATGAGATGATATATAACAGTTATATCTGATGATATATGGTAGGTATACGCTTATGATATGTGACAAAAATTTAGAGTTTAGGTTTATTTTTCCATTTTAGGGTTTTATTTTTCATTTTTTTAATTTAATTTTCCATTTTAGGTCCCCGTCAAAAATCTATCATTCTATCAGTTATATGTGATGATATGTGTTATCTATATGTGATGATATGTGTCAATTATATATGATGATATGTGATAGAAATTTAGGATTTAGAGTTTAATTTTCAATATCAGTGTTTAATTTTTTATTTTAGGGTTTAATCTTCCATTTTTAGGGTTTAGTTCTTCATTTTAGATTTATATTTTTCATTTTAGGATTTTAAATTTTAGATTTAGAATTTTAATTATTTGTGATGATATGCATCGGTTACATGTGATGATATGTGTCAATTATAAGTGATGATATTGTCAGTTATATGTAGTACTGTCAAACGGGTCAGACCCGTTTTAGAGGCCCGCGAGCCAAACTATTTTAAGTTTTTTTTTTAATAAAATTATATTTTTATATTAAAATTTAATTTAAAAAATAAAGAAATTACTATAATATTTAAAGTTTTCTAACGTACAAATAGAAAATAAAAGAATACAAATATTTTTTAAATTTTAATTTCAATTTTAACCAATACAAATTCTAATTTTAAATTTTATTTAAAAAAAAATGAAAACGGCCAGACCGCTCCAGCCAATGAAAACCCGCGGGGTGAACGGGGCGGGCCAAAAAAGCCCTCGATCAAACGGGCTTGGGAAATGGAAGTTCAGGTCCGCCCGTTTGCGTGGGCTGACGGACCAGCCCACGGACTTTGATCCGTTTTGACAGTGTTATTATATGCGATGATAAACTAAATTATTGGGTACATTTGCAATCGCAAGACATATCTAAATGGTATAATGACTTTTTTTTTTTTTTTTCTGGCCATTATGTCTTTTAATCAAAAATCCAAAGGCGTCTGCCGAAAATGGTAAACAGTGCGAGAAATCAGGAAAACTTCAGAAAAATAGTCTTTTGTTCTCAATCAGATAGAGAAAGCTGGGGATGCTTAGAAAAAAAAAATAGAGAAAAATATGGGATAGGATAAAGGGAATCGTGGGAAATCTATTTATACCCGCTTGGAGAGACTTAGAGAGATTTAGGCCACCGTTTCATTTCGAAAAATTTCAATTTGATTTTTTAAGTCTTGCCTAGAAGAGAAAATAGTGGAGAAATACGAGGCCTGTGATAGTAGAGATTTTTACATTTAAATATCTTAAAATAGTCTGTCACTAACGTGTTGCATTGAAAAACTTTGTTGGTTACGGTTTCGACGAGTATTCTGAAGGGGAGGTTGTATCTTTTTTTTTTTTAAAAAAATTATTATATATATATATATTAAAGATGATGAAAAGAATTTGGAGAGAACTAGAGATGCATGTAACTTGGTCTTATAAAATTCAACAGAAAAAATATGTATGTTTGAATTAACAAAAGAAAAAGGGTCCAATCCTTTGAAATCTAATATAAAATTCAACATAGAAAAAGATGTTTGAATTAACAAATGAAAAAGAGTCCGTCCTTTGAAATCTAATAATGCATCTTTTCAATTTTCAAATTTTAGCCACACACTTAGACAATAACTGAACCAAAGAAAATAGTGTGTGTGCCATTCCCAAAATTAAATACACATATCCTTGACGTGATCATAATATGTGGCACTATAGTAAAGGGCCAGCGACATAGCTCAGTTCTGAGAACATGACCTAATTTTTAGTGCATAAAATTCGTAAGCACATGAAATATGGTAACGAAAATTTTTAGGAACATGGGCTCCATGTTGACGCTTTCATTTGGATCATGGCTTATTTCTTACTATTTTTTAATTTCTGATTTTTGGACTTGACCTACTTGGTTAACCTCATCATATAATGTCTCATTAATATAAAAGTATGAAAATACACTTTTCTCTGCAGCTTGATGGCAAAATTGCTTTAATTTTTATGTCACCATAAGTCACATGCAAACAAGTAGAGTTATTTACGTGTGATATAATATTATTGCAACAGCATTTTGTACTTATGAATTACTGAGCTGAAAATTTAACGTTTTCATATGAGTACGAGGCTTTTACTTGTATTTTCGAAAAAAATAACAAAAAAACTTAGTAAATCACACCACATGTCATGTGTGACATCGATCAATAAAGTGTTGTAACAAGAGCTATATAAAAAAAAAGTGTTGCCAAGTGAGAAACCAATGTTGTTTTATCGAATTTATCTGCAAATTTGAATAATAACTTAGTCGGTACTAAGATAAACATATGATGGCTAAGCCTTCTTAGTGTAAAGCAACGTCATAACCGCATCTAAATTCTTTAAAATCCACTTGTTTTTTACACGATTGATTAGACTAATATATACAGAGATTCCTAAAGTCATCACTAACATTCAGATTCATTTTGTTTGTTAGAATATGATATTCATGAGTTAATTTGATGGCAACCCTTTTTTAGTTCTCCATTATTTCCACCTTTGATCCCTAGGTTAGGACTCAGAACATATCAACACTGCAACGTGATATATTGTTAATAATTTGATCCAACTAAGTTAGCTAAGTATTCTTTACCGCTTTCTTAGAAAAACTAAAAGTAATTAAAAGAAGTGTAAAATAAAAAACTTAGTAAATATTGGTTAGTAATTTGATACAAGTAAATTAGCTAAGTATTCTTTACCGCTTTATTAGAAAAACTAAAATGTGTTAGAGTAATTAAAAGAAGTGTAAAATAGAAAACTTAGTAAATCACACCACATTTCATGTGCGACATCGATCTATAAAGTGTTGTAACAAGAGCTATAAACAAAAGTATTGCTTATCGAATTTATCTGCAAACTTGAACAATTAATCTCACAAAAGAAATAAAAATTAGTCGGTATTAAGATAAACATATAGCTAAGCCTTCTTAATGTAACCGCATCTAAATTCTTGAAAATCCACCTGTCTTTTTTTACACGATTGATTAGACTAATCTATACGGAGATTCCTAAAGTCATCACTAATATTTAGATTCATTGTTTCAGTTAGAATATGATATTCATATCGGTGATACAACAATAAAATTGGAATAATATCGGGGAGTAATTTGAATTAACAAATCTAACACAATTAAGTATATAAACATAAATAAATGACGACACAGAAAAGTGTCGAGACGAGCGAACTATTTTTTTTAAATTCTATTGCCCCGTACACATGTTTACCTATATGACAATGAATCTACTAAAATACAATGACAACGGTGCCGGAAGGAGCAATCAATTCGTTCACCCTGGCGAACGACCAGACAATTGAGCAAAATCTTAACTTGCAAGCTATATGATGCGTGAGGCAGGTAAGAGTATGATATCTATGGTTGCTTAGAAATAATTTCTAATGTATTTGATGTATTTTTACACTATGTAGGAGTTGGTATTTATAGGTGAGGGAACCCTTAACAAGACAGGAAATTATAGGAATTGTGATTCCTAATACAAGTCAATCTCCTTGTTTTACCCAACAAGTTACCTACCAAATGTCCAACCTTAATTATTGACTTTTTATTCACCCGAACATGGATTTGTAAAAGTAAATATACTACGATAATCTACTCGAAAAGTAGATTAAGAATTTGATGTTCGTTCTCAAAACTAATCTGTCAACATTTGGAATATTCGGTCAAAACTACCATATATAACTTTACCAAATCCATTTTCTCCAATAATCCACGTGAGTGAAAAATCAATCTAAGATGCATGTGACTCACTTGCTCAGTTTCCGCTAAAATGTAATTACATCAAGCCAGGTAGCTTGTGGCTTTGAACTCTCTTTAGTGAAGTACCATCGGATATACCGGCGACCCAGTGTCATTGAACTATTACGCTTACGAGTATACAAAGACAATGATACTCACATAACGACGTATACACCACTTATCACGTTTTTAAAATTGTGTCCATTTTGACCTTGGAACACTCTTGGGGTTCTTAAGTACTCCGGTCAAGGAGACCACTCCTCTGCATTTAAATAGGTGACCTTGTCTATCAGAAGTACACTGCAATACTCCACCTTAATAGGTATAGATCGTCATTAAAAGTTTTAGACATAACCCCACCACTTTCAGCAGGAATACCACTTGGTTGTGCTCTCTAGGGAAGGGTTAGCTCATGGCTAGGTACCAAATGTTTAGAAATGAACACTCTATAGTTTGGTTGTCCCATTGAACCAAGTTCTTGGGTGTCCACTAAAGACCGTTCTTTAGTTGTGAATTTTACCCCCATTCCCTCTAGTAATGTATGGAATTAATCTCGATTTAAGCTCTTTGTACTCGGATCCGCTTTCCTTTGACTTCACATATTCAATAGAAATTATACCTCTTGAGACCAATTCTCTAACGATATTGTGTCTCCAACGAATATGTCGCGATTTATCGTTAAACATTTCACTATAAGCCCTTGCGATAGTACCTTGGTTATCGCGGTGTATCATAATCGTTGATACTGGCTTCCTCCAACAAGGAATGTCCTCGAGAAAATTTTGAAGCCACGCAGCCTCTTCACTAGCTTTATCTATAGTTATGAATTCTAATTCCATGGTGGATAGGGCTATGCATGTTTGCTTTGTGGACCTCCAAGACACAACACCTCCACCGATGGTAAAAATATACCCACTCGTGGAGTGTGAATACTTAGAATCCGATTTCCAGTTAGTATCTCAGTACCTTTCTAGTACTTCTGGATATCTTGTATAATGCAGCCCATAACTCTGGGTATAGTTCAAGTATCGTAATACTCTATTTAACCCTTTCTAGTGATCACTGCGGATTACTCATGAACTTACTTAGCCTGTTCACTGAGTAAGCTAGATCCGGCCCAGTACAATTAGCAATGTACATAAGACTTCTAATGATCCTAGTATATCCAAGTTGAACTACTAGATCACCCTTGTTTTTTACTAAACGAAGTTTATCTTCAAATGAAGTTTTAGCCATTTCACCATCAAATGCATTCAACCTCCTCAGTACGCTTTCTACATAGTGGTAATGAGAAAGAACTATGTTGTTTGAATTCCTTATGATCTTGATCCCAAAGATCACATCGGCTAAACCCATGTCCTTCATATCAAAGTTGTCTTTCAACATGTTCTTTTTACTTGTGATCATATCACGAGAGCTACTTAATATCAACATGTCATCAAGATAAATACAAACAATGAAAAAGAGTTAGGTGTGCTCTTTACATAAACACCTTTATCGCATTCATTAATGCGAAATCCATTTGACATCATCATAGTGTCAAACTTGAGATGCCATTACTTCGGTGCTTTTTTCAATCCATACAACGACTTAAAAAATCTACACACGTTATTCTCTTGAACAGGTGCTACAAACCCTTCAGGTTATTTCATATAGGTCTTTTCATCTAATTTACCTTTTAAAAACACAGTTTTCACATCTATTTGGTGAACTTCAAGATTGTGCAACGCAATAATTGCCAAAATCACCCTAATAGAAGTAATTCTCGTTACATGTGGATAAGTATCAAAGAAGTCGTGTCCTTATCTTTGTTTAAAGCCTTTGGCAACTAAGCGTAACTTTATACTTATCAATTGAGCCATCAGCTTTATACTTTTTATTTATGGCCCACTTGCATCCTAGGGGCTTATTACCATGGGGAAGACCGTTCAAATCTTATGTATTCTGCATGATTGAATCAATCTAAGTATTGATGGCTTCCTTCCACATAAGAGCATCAAGACTAGACAAGACTTCTTAAATGGTACGAGATTCATTATCTAGCAAGTAGATCATGAAATTTGGACCAAACGTTTTAGCAATCATAGCCCTTTTACTCGGCCTTGGTTCATCATCATTATCACCATCTTGTAATACATCTTGAACTGCAAGAGGTGTTTATTCATCTTCACCATCACGAGATCTCTTGTTAGAACCATTACTATATCATTTGCAAGGATATATGTGTTTAAAGAATACTGCATTCCTTGACTTGTTCCTTCAGTCACATCAAGTATGTCAGACTTGTGCACATGGAATCTATACGCAGTGCTATTGTGCGCATATCCAATGAAGATTCAATCAACTGTTTTAGTCCTATCTTCACTTGTTTCGGCTCTGGTACTCTGGTTCCCAATAATTATGACTTCTCATAATCTTCTATTGGCTTTTTGAGCTTTACAAGAATTTTGCAAATTCATTACTCTTATTAGATTATCTATCTCATGTTAGTTATCTTAATATCCACTTTACTTGACCAACAAGGCCACATTTTCCACCGTTGAAAAATCGAAGTGATACTAGAAGCTCCAACAATTAAACTTCAAGATCTAATTCATAAATTAAATTCAAATCTAATTCACATTAAAAATTATTAATTTTAGCCAAACAATGAGTTCAAATTTATAAATATATAGAATTTATAAGCATCAAACTTAAAATTCACACGTAAATAAAATTTAAACTCAATTCAAAAACTAGACACAACATTTAATATAAATTTAGTGCAAAACTAGAATTGATCGAGTCCAAATAAAATATTTTTCCCAAATTCATATTGAGACCATAATTTAGACCACGATCCAAGACCGAAGAGTTTGTTTAAGCCTAAGCTTAATTATGTAGCCCAATCACATAAGCTTGTTGGGTCAAGTACATTAAGGCCCAACTCGTTAATTAAAAGGCCCACAAGATATTGCTTGAATCAGGCCTTTTTCAATGTATTTGGCCCAGCATAATGTGGCCCAACTATTTGACCCGAGCCAGGCCCATCAAATAATTAAAATTGGCACAGAACAAACACTAGGTGTTCAATGTTTTTTTTTTCTCCATGAATTGTCCGCCGCCTGCAGCAAAGAACAAAGCTTCACCACCAACATCTATAGGTGTTTGGCCAAACCGTTGGTTAAAATCGGCATCGACGGTTTGGTTAACCATTGACCACGGTTCGGACTAGAACTGGAATCGTCAATAAGGCGGTTCAGTTCTGGTTTGACCATTTTTCCAACCGTGAACAGGCGGTTCGAACTGTCGTTTTTTTTTTGTTTTTTTTACACTTATAAAATATTATTTGTCTAAGTCATTTTAACACCAAACGCGTTTAATATTTTGAATTGGTGATCAACAAGAAAAATAGCCCCACGATCGCGATGGAGATATTTATCATTCTTGGATCTAGCAACAATTCGATAAAATTAGTGATACCTTATATCTTTTGTCCTCTCTAAAAAGTAAGTAAGATATGAGAAAATTATGTGCACTTCGATTTTAAGGTGGGGAGTTACAATTTAATATATAACTTATTTCAATTGTTTAAAGTAACAATTTCAAATTTTAAATCCGAGTATTTGGAAATTATTCATTACCACTCATTTCAAAGTTAATAAATCACGTATACTTCTCATATACATAATTACTTGAAATTAAAATTTTAGATTTTAATTTTAAATATTTGAAGATAGTTCAAGCCAATTTTTCTGAATTTATTAAAAGTATTATCTCTATTTTCTCACTTAAATTCAAAATTTTAAATATTCTAATATTAATTTTTTAGTTTAACTTCAAATAGTTTAAATGGTTCAATTTATTTTTAATTAATTCAAAATCTCAAGGTCTTAGTTCTATTTCTTACTTAACCTCGTAAATTTTTAAAAAATTATAATAATAGAAAAATAAAAAAATTTAACTTAAAAAATTTCAAATATTCTAATTAAGGTTTCTTATTTTAACTTCTAATATTTTAAATAGTTCAAGTTCAATTTCTTTTTAATTTTTTTGAGTTAATTCAAAGTGTTATTTCTATTTTCTCACTTAACTTCATGTATTTGTTTTAATAAAAATAAACGTAGGGAAAAAATCAAAACATATGAATTTTAAAAACTCAAAAAATCTTTTTAAAAAACACCAAACCGAATCAAATCGGTCAACCGAACCATGACCGAACTGTGAATCGGCGGTTCACAAACCGTCGGCAACCGGCCGGTTTCACGATTCGATTGCGATTTGTCATTTCTTAACAAATCGAACCGGCGGTTCGAATTGTGAACCGCCCGTTCTGAACCCGTTGAACACCTCTCACCGTCTGACTAGCCGTATCTCTGCAAGAAACGCCGTCTGATTACATAAGTTTTCAACTTCTTCTAGTGTCATCTCACCGGGAACATAATTTTCGGCAACGGCCAAGGGTTCTCATCGAGATCCTCGACCTCCAACTCGACCTCGGCCTTGACGATATTCTAGAATAGTATTAGTATTAATATTATGAGATGAGTTTGTCATATTAATATTATAAAAGAAAGATAAGTAAAATGAGAATAATAATAATAAGAAGAAGAAGAAGATTATTCATAGTATTTTGGCACAAATTAACAACTTCAGACTTGAAAATATAAGAGAAGAAGAAGAATATTAGAGATGAATTGGTGTAAGGACTGGTGTAGGAGAGGGGGGGTAGGAGTAGAAATGGATAAAAAAAATGAAAAACTAGCCGTTGGGAACCGCCGATTTCGGTTAACCGGCGGTTAAATATCCAACGGCTATTTCTTTTTACCGTTGATCTCCGACGACTATTTGATTAGAGCCGTTGATTTCAAACGGTCAAAAATAGGCCGATCTAACCACCGATTATTTTTTTTTATATATATTTTTCCGGTTAACTGGCGATTTCAGTTGGCCGAAATCCGGAATCAAAACCGAACAGTCGGAATTCGGTTTACAGTTTTGGTTTTTAACTGAAATCGCCGGTCAACGATGAACCAGAACCGAACCTGCAGTTAACCGATTAATCGAAACCGTCGTGTGCATGTCTATAAAGAGGTATAGTAGTTCTCATTCACATGTTACTCTTTATAGAAGAAACTATCTCTAAGGTTTAGCTTAATTATAAAAAAGACACAGTTATCCTCCAAAATTCTGAATACACCCTTTAAGTTTGTATTTCTTTAACAAATACCTCACCTGTAAACAGATGTTTGTAATTATGAAGAATATTCAGCCTTTTTTTTAAATTCAAATGAATCTCGAGGGTATTGTTTGTAAGTAACGCCAAATATAATGGCATTAAAGAACTAATTTTTAATTATTTATTCCCATTTATTTCTACCTTCAACTCCTTCGAAAGGAGATGAGCAGGCGGCTCTGAAGTAGTTTGAGAGGTACTGATTAATTAAAAGGCCACAAGTTGATCAACGGGAAGAAACCACAGGCTCGTGAAGTCAGCCCGAGCTTCCTTCCTGAAGTAGCTTAGCTGGAGAGCTCTGCGTCGCCACTTTGATGAGTGGTTGACTAAAATGCCTATAACCCAAACACGAACATAGAGAACCCCTTCAAAGGGTTTAGTTATGTATGACCTGCATCCCACTGATAAATGTACATAAAGCTGTGTGATTAGTTTGAGGTGCCGTTACTGTTTGGAAAACGATGAACTCCTTGAGTTCTAGTTATTTGTATGGTAAATTGTGATGCTATTTAGATATTAAACTTTATGTGTCGAGACACTTTTAGTTTTGTATCTTCTATCGTCTTAACTATTAGTTTACAGGGTTTTATTTTTCTTATGTACTAGAGGAGTACATATGGGTGAGCTTTTTCCTTTTTACCAAAATTCCAATGAAACAGTCGTTTGAACAAATTCTAATGGAAAAAACCCCATTGGAGTAGTTGTTGGGTTCCCATAGTTATCTATGTGGAATACAGTTGGAAACTATTCCAATGGAATGTAAAGCATTGGAATTGTTGTTGGAATTGACGTTGGATTTTAATCGAATGATTGATAATTCCAATGGACATAAATCGTTGGGTTTTCAATAGGAGTGTTTCCCATTGGAATTTTCGTGGGAATTTTGGGATTCCGACAATCATTTTCCCAATGATACGCGTTCTGTTGGAATTGGGCATCCAACGGATATTTCTCCGAATACCCACGAATTTTTTCCGTTGAAATCTGGCAATTTTCTTGTAATGGATGTCATATCTAGTTTTGATATGTTATGGTACAGATATCAGAATTTTTCGTACGTTACCATATCGAATTTTGGTACGGTATGGTACCGTTATCGAGATTTTTAATATGGTACCGTATCGAATTTTGGTGCAGTACGGTATGGTGCCGCTATCAAAATCTTTGATACGGTGCCATATTGAATATTTGTTTGGTATAATATGGTAGCGTTATCAAAAAAATTTGTATGGTATATATATCGAGAATTTTGTGTATGGCATTGTGTCGAATTTTCATACGTTATGACACCGTTACTTTTATTTTTGTATGGTATCATATTGAATTTCGGTATATATGGTGTCGTTACCATTTTTTTTATATGACACCGTATTATATTCTATACAGTATGGTACTGATGCCAGAACTTTGCATGGTACCGTGTGGTACCGATACTGGAATATTTGTTACGATATCGTATCGAATTTTGTTACGGTATGGTATAGCGAAATATTAAGTACAGTTTCGTATTAAATTTTGGTATGGCACTAGTATCGAATCGAATTTATATTTTTATTTGAATTGCTTACGATACCGAATATAAATACGCATGTATTCAATCCGAATAATATATATGGTAATTATAAGATTATAATATTTTTATAAATAATTATTTATATTTTCTATTATAATAATATATAATAGAATGTGCGTTGTATGTATTTTGTATGTGTTTTGTGGGTGAGATGTATGTTTTGTGTAATAATGTATGTCTTTGCGAGTGAGATGTATGTTGGGCTTTTCTACGTACATGTACCCGTTGTACTGATTTGTTGATACGTACCCCTTAATTACGGTTAGATTATGTGATAATTCAATCACATTCATCTATTTGAGAACAACCAAGTACAAGTGGAAAACACAGTACTTTGTTTTACTTTTTATTTTTTAAACAATTTATATTATTATAATAATAAATTACCAAAATAATCTTTAAAAATATAATAAATAAAATATTAATTTGTAGTTAATATTCATTATAAATAATTATAATATAGGGAACTTTTACGGTGGCGTGAAGGTACCGTTCCCAACTTAATCAGAATTATTAGATTAAAAGTTGATTATAAATAATGATAAGATCAATGGATGTAAATGCAGGGGGTTGGGAGATACGGTGCCTTTACGGCACCGTAGTTATTTCCTATAATATAACCCTTCAACTTATTTTTATTTTGATAACTAACCTTTGACTTTTATTATTTTAAAAGGTAATTATATAATTTGATTTAACTTAATTAAATAGGTTAAAAAATAAAAAATAAAAATCATATTTCGTCGAAGAACTACATTCCTTCGTCCTCCGAAAAAACAATCAAATAGATCGAAGATCGAAGAACTGGGAGGTTTGAATATCCGAAGTGGCTAGTGGGGCCCAATAACTGAAAACGCCAATGGTTTGAATCACGCATATTAAAGTAGTCTAATTTCATGTCAATTTCATCCTGATTTGTATAATATGTCGCTGGATAATAAGTGCCCACCATCTGTTCGACGAATTGCCTGTGCCACACATATTGAAGTAAATAACAGTCACTGTGCTGTTCGTTATGGACCGGGGACTCGCAGAATGCATACGCTGTCCGGTTTCACGTGAATGGGTGCATGGTGTATCAGAGCTACGTGAATCTGGATCCGGCCCTGCCATTCGCCAAGTGGCCGCCGCCTGGTTTGGAGCTCATGTGGGCGGTGCCGCCGGAGCCTCTCTGCAAGACGACGCTAGACTGCTGTAATTTTTCGTTTTCGAAGTGCTTGCCGGATCAGATAAATGGTGAGCTAAAGAGATGCCTCTGCGAGAAAGGGCGATATTGGGATCTCGCCTCCAGATATTGCCAAAGTTGGTGACTTTCATTATTTTCATTTTCTTTTGAGGAGTTGAATAATAAATTTTTACAATGAAATTAAGAAATATAGATCCTAATTTAGTACTCTGTGCAGAATGGGACAAGCTGCAAATTTCACAAGAGCCAAACTCCTTTTATTGGGTGTAAGTGTTGCTTTGAATATGTTTATCAGATTTTTATTCCGTTATGTAATACTAAAATTTAATTTACACATTTCAAGCTACTAACTGAAATTCATTTGCACGACTGTGATCTCCAGGTTCATGTTCAACAGGATGAATGTCGACACGTTCAATATTTTCCTGTTTTTGCTCGTTAAAAATGAGAACTAACATCGTAACGTTTGCTAGCATTTTACCAGCTTGTGCGGGCTTGGCTAATATTAAATTGGGTAAAGAGTTGCATGGTAATTTAATTCAAAAAGGGCTCAAATGAAGGTTTTACGTTGGGAGTGCAATATCCAACATGTACGCTAAATGTGGAAAGTTAGATCTTGCACAAAAAGTGTTCGTTAGAATGCCCGAACAAGATTTTGTATGTTGGAACTCAATGATCACGAGTTATAGCTAGAACGATAAACCGGAAGCCATTGATCTTTTTTACCACATGGGGCCCGAAGGAGCTAAGTACGACTGTGTAAAGAATATTACCCCAAAACTATGTTGTGTGCATATATTACTATTTGTATCAGAAATTGTCATTGGCAGATACGTTTTTATCTCAACGTGTATGTAGAGAGATTTCAAAACATCACTATGTGTATGATATTTTAACACACTTTTTCTTTTTGTAAAACAATAAAATATATATTATGATACTTTAACACACTCGTAAATAACCCCTAGTGCGACATTACTCTCGGATAGTGACTAATAACCATGGATATGTCGACCCTTTCAATCCGGCTGAGTAACAACTAGAGGTATCAGTTCCCGAGCCCTAATGATCTTGAGGCTGGTAGTTCGAATCTGGGGATAAAAAGGCAAAGCTAACGAGTAGTGTGGTTTCAAAAGACTAATATAAACAATTGCATTTTCAAGTAAAAAAAACATTCTCTTGCTAAATAGTGACAAAAAAAAAAACTGAAAATGCCAAATGGTAGAGACCATGGGAGCTTTTTAATTTCAACTAACCTACTCCTAATATTATTAACGTCCTCTAACCAAAATTGTAGGCAAATTATAATAATTACAACAGTTACTATCAACCAAAAATAAACATTAAAAAATTAAATAAATAATCTGCTACTCAAGAACTATGTACAGGTTTTTTATGAGCCAATTTATGTATATGTAAATCTTAATTACTCTGGGCCACATGCTAGTGGAGTTTAGGCCATTGGTCCATGTTCTCAAGACGAAGCTGACCGTCCAAAGCCTTTGGGTTTGGCTTCTTTTTTATTTTCTTTCTCGGCAATAAATTTGATGGCATTGCATCAATGGGATTATCGCCGTTAGGGCTTCTTTTCGCCTTTTCTTGCTTTGGCTTGTCAGCTTTAAGGCCATTTTTCGCAAAGTCAGCAACAGGATTACGACCAGTAGCACTGGGGACAACTGGCTTCCTAGCCAAAGTAGGAGAATCTGAACACGATGATTTTTCATGAATATGCAACGCCTTGGTAACATTAATGGCATCATCTATTTTTGGCGGGGCCGCATTTTTCTTCTTGATTTTCTCTCGATCCTAAACCGACAACATGAAAATAAGAGAACGTGGTGAAGTAAGAAAAAAAGGAAACTTGTTCAGACTCCAAAGAGAAAAACACTACACGTATTTCACACACACGAGAAAAGAAAAATCCACATTTTTGCGCGCGTGCACACACACACTAAAAAAAATGCACTTCACACACATGCAACATATTTTTCACACACTACACGTACACTAGAAGTTACATATTATATATTTTTTTATATAATTTATAAAATAGCATTTGAGAAAAAAATTAAAACTTGAAATTGATTTGAAATCTTCACAAATCCACATCACACCCAAACAAAAAATTGGAAATGACAGTATGGGCTCTTTCTTGATATGGTTTAATTAAAAAAAGTTAACTATATTTCAAAATAACATATATCTCTTGATATTTGTTTATATTTTACAAATTACGCCCAGTTGAGAGGCTATTTGTTAGTTAAGCAAATACAAACCTCAACGGGCCATTTGTAATTTTAAAAAGATAACTGGATTATTTTTTAAGTATACTAAAGGTCAAGAGTGTTTAAGCCACGTAACCTAGAAAATGTAGAGAAGACCCAAAAAGTAGTAATGATTATCGATATCCAAAAACCGAGCTAATAAACAAAATAATCAAATATTCGACAAATTTCCTAGTAAGTACAGATGATTTTTTCATTATCCACTACATATGTGTATGCAGTATGCACAACACATGCACTTAGTTATGGCTTTAAAATATGCAAATTATATATATAGTATGTATGATGCACATGCTTGACTTAGGGTGCATAAGCCTTCAATATTATCTTCCAAAAAAAAAAACTCAAGCTGTCGATTACCTTTTGCGAGCTGAACAGGCCCCTCTTGTCCTTTGCTCTATATATAGCCCGTTTAATTCCATCAGTGTCCATGAAGCCACCAGGCCACAACACCACGAGCTGTATCAGAAAAGAATAGATTTATTTAATTATGCATCCAATGAAGACGACATATAAATATATTGGTTCATGCCAACTCCCTTGAAGTTGATTACAGAAAATAAAGTAATAATATACTATCAAAAAAATAGGCGCAACACATGAACCACACCGATATTATTCTACGTACTCAAACTAAGAAACTAACTACTCAAATGGAACGTGTGCATGATGTAGAGACACAAGTTACAGTTTTTACTAACTTAATTTCAAGAATCTTCTTCTTTGCAAATCTAACAGTAAAAATTTAAACCTATTTTGAATGAAAAATTACATGAGTCACATATTCCAACTACCTCTTGATATAGCTTTCTGACTGATGGACCTGAATCTTCTTCCACTCTCTGGAATGACCAAAAAAAACTAGCCACACCACTACAAAATACATGCATACCTGAATCAATGTATTTCAAATTTCTCCTCAATCTTCTGTCTCTAGCATGTAACTCTTAGGTGCTAAGAATATTCCTTCATTGACTTTGTTTTCGAGTTTAAACTTACCAAATTCTATAGAGGAGATTTGATCGTCGGAAAGAGGACTTCCTAGATCTCTTTCTCCCGTAGTACACTCCGCTTTTCTCATCTTGCCAAGTCTTTCATCTATCAGAGTGGATAATTGTAGTCTCTATCCCCATCGTACGTGGTATGCGCCAACTGAGTCTATGTGTACCGTTCTTATAGAGATATGTTATGACCGGCAATCATATTAGCATTATTACAGGCTCAACCTGATATTCCATATTGCAGTTCAATTTTTGTAAATTTGAAGTCCTTCCTAAACTTTAGTCATTTGAAACCCACCCTTATATACAATTAAAAACACACACTCTCTCTCTCTCTCTCTCAAATACGCAGTACACACACTACACTACACACATTTTACGCACACAAACTACACACTTTTCGCAATTCAAACACATTACAGAAATTTCTAGTGGGTTTGAAATCTTCACAAATCCACATTTACACCCAAACAAGAAAATAAATGAATGGATTTCAAATCTCTCGATCTTGAGGTGGGTGGGGATGGGGGGTTCCCTTTCATTCCATTGTTTCTCCAGGCAGGGGGTGAACTACAAGAATCTGGCATAACAACAAACCCATATACGATATCTACACAAATACCAATACTTTCAGTCAAAAATATGAAAGGTTAAATGCAATCCAAATCCTCTCTTCTTAATGTTGCGCATCGTGTTTACAGAAACCTTATATTACAACTTAATTTACATAGTTTTACCATGAATCAGTTCCCTAACTTTTGCTTGAATTTTTCTTTATCAGTCAGCCTGCAAGAATATTAAATAAAATACCCTTAATACAAATAACAAACAACAATATCTAAAGATTTCAAATGCTAAGAATAACTATAGACAAAGCACAGTAAAAAAAAAAAACGATTCTCTCAACAAATTGGTGACTCGGGAACCAAGCAGCCAATATAATCTCAAAGTTTAGAACTTTATTCCATCGAAAAGAATCTAAAAACAATTACTATTAAAGAGAAAGTCCCTTGTTTTCTTTAGTTAAGCTGAATAACATTACAAGATTATATGATTCTTATGGGGTTCTGAAGTTGATTTACAAAAATGAAAATCTACCCAATCAAGTACTATAATTATCAAGAATATGTATAGTTCTAGATTTCAATCAATGAGAACTTATGAGTTCTGAGGCTGATTTATAAAAACAAGAATCTACCCACTCAAGTGTTATAATTATATAAAATGGAAAAAAAAAATAGAGAGAGAGAGAGACTATTTTGTCCTATTTCAAAGACTGCATTCACTTCCAGAATTCCATTATGAAAACAAGTCTTACAACTTTATTTACATAGTTTTATAACATGCTTACTTTAATCTGCATTGTGTTTTAAAAGCATATGAATAACATTTGTTGATAAGAGCAAAAATCAAAACCTTTAGGTCCTTTGAGAGTAACGAATCATTCCTGTGACTCATCACTATCTTATCACTCGAACCTGAATCACAATCAGTTCACATTTTTAAGGCACTCCAGGGTCAGCCAATTTCACCAAAATCTCCAGCAAGTTTAAAAATTAAAACCCCAATTCTCTTTGAATTCTCTTAAAAATAAATACTTTCAAATTATTTTTAATTTGCATAATTTGAATTCTATTCCAATACATGGTTAAAAGCATAACCTGTAATAGGCGGCACACTAGAGGGCGTCATCACAATTGCATGAATCGCTGGTTCCACGATTTGTTGGTCTTTCGACCAACACCTTAATGACCTATAATAAAGGGAAATAAGAATACAAACTATAAATATACAAAACAAACAATTCGTTAAAGAAGAAATTGTGAGTACTTACCCATCAAGAGAGACTGAAAATATATTTGCTCCATTTGACGCAATGCTAGTGATAGGCATGGAATGACCCCTCAATATACTCGGTTGCTTTCCGGTAGCCACGTTCCACACATTGTCACTAGAATATCACCATTCCAAAAATCCCCCAAATCATTAGAATATCTAAATTTAAGCCAAAATTAACAGATAAAAAAGCCCTAAATCACACAACAATCGAAAATGGGACCAGGAACAAAGCTCTAACATACACACCTCAATATCAGAAATTAAGGAAAATCCAACATATAGTTACGGATAATTTACATATGGAAGAAATCGATATTAACAATTACAGCACATTTGTAATGAAAAATCAACTAACCTTTGAATCACTTGAAGCTCAAAATTAAGATTGTTCCACAAGCAAAAGCCTGTGGAAAGGGGCTGCAAATAATTGCGCTGATGAAGTTTTCATGATGCCGGAAGGTGAGTTTCTCGGTGTCGATAGGTGGCGAATCACGGTGCATGACGGTGGTGAGTGACGACAAAGGACAGTGGCGAGTTGGGTTAAACAAAAAAAAGAGGGAGGAATGCCAAAAACTGGTTTAAGATCAACGAGGGTGAATTAGAAAAATAAATTTATGATTTAGAAGTATTTTTGTAATTAGTAAAGGTTTGGTGTGTATTGTAATAAATGAAAGACATTTGATAATTTTAATTATTTAATATAATAAGGATAATTAGATATTTATAAATTATAAATATAAATTGATACATGATACATGAAAGTAATTCAATGGATACCTATCAGCAAATAATAAGTATAACGGGTACTTATATATAGAAAAGCTCATGTATGTTTTTGTGTATTTATGTGTGTATTGTGTTTAAGAGAGACGGTGAATTTCAAATGATTAGATTTTAAGATAGATTTAAAATCCATTGAAAATGAACTAAAAATTAAGAATGGATTTTGAAGGATTTTAAATTGATTTATTTGAGTTTTAGCCAAACAATGCAGGTTGATTTGGCGACTGATTTCAAATCCCTTCCTCCAAATCCCTCCATACAAAATGCACCCTTAATGTTCAAACCAAACTATAGAATACAAACAATCGAATCGAACATATTATTGATCCCGCTCCATAGATGCTCTCCTCATTAGTTTTATAAAATGTTTCAGCTTTTTTCCCTTCTCTTTCTTCTTCTTCTTTCTTTCTTTCTTCTCGTGTTTTTTAGAATTAGTTTTATTTCCTTTTTATTTATTCTTTTTCTTTGCAATGACTGATAAGAGTTTGTTATATGAGGTGAACTAATTTCTCTTAAAGAAACTTTGATATGAAAGATGTGAATGAAGCATCTTATGTCAATGGCATTAAGATCCATAGAGAGAGAGAGATATAAAAGTGGTCATATCTATATATATATAAAAAGGCTAGCGTTTTTAAAAATATTTCTCAAAATTTTACCGCCCATTTTACTTACTATATGTAGTATACATATTTATTATATTTACATAATTATTTATGTAAATATTCTTTTGTAGATTATGATTTATGTAAATAAAATATTAAATATATAGAAGAATTATGTATAATAATAAATAAATTCTGAGAAAAATAAAAATAATATAAATTCTTTTGAAGAAAGTATAAAATATAAAAAATTATTTAAAATAAATATACAAATATATGTAAACAATTAGTTAATAAATTTGAAAAACCCAAAAAAGCAAAAGTAAAACATATATATTTTTTTCAAATGCTTTAAATAAAATTAAAAATATTAATAAAATTATATGGATAAAAATATGAGAACTTATAATTAAACTATAAATATTTATTTAATAAACATAAAACAAACCGAAAATTCAACAATCAGATAAATCAAAGAGAAAATTCATAAAATAAGTTAAATTAACTCAAAAAAACTTATAGTTAGATTCTATAAAATTATTAAATAAATATAAAAACAAAACAGAGAATCGATAAAAATATAAAATAATAATAGCAACTACAAAAATATTATGTGTGTATGCGTGTGTATAATAAATCTGGAAAATAAAATATAAATATATAATATACATAATATATAAATAAATATAAATAATTAGTTTATAGATCTACAAAACCCAAAAAGGTAAATCAAAATATAAATATGTCAAATGATATCAAATAAATTTATTTAACAAATATAAAAAATATAAGATAAACCAAAAAGTTGCTAATATTATAAAATTAAATATGAATTCATAACTACAAAAAAAAGTACCATTAAATTATAGAAAATTATTAACTAAATATAAAATAAAAGAATTTACAAGAAATATAATATAATATAAATAAAATTGGGAAAAAAATAAAATTAATAACAAAAATATAAAAATTCATAACTTGATTTTAAAAAGTTATTTAATAATTATGTTAACTAACAACAAAAAGATAGTACGAGTACAACTAGAAAATTGATGCAACGAAGACAAAAAAATAAATTTATAATCAGTAACAAGACCTTGTATTTTCTTTCATAATTTTATTTGTTGACCAGACTAGGTGATACGAGGACAAACCTAATAGCGTCATATTTTTAATTTTCTATATGTGACTCGAGTAAAACTCGGATGACCCAAACTTTGACCCTAACGTGTCACAAACTTGACAATGACACTTTTTTTTTTTTTTTTTTNATTATGAAAATAAGTGAAAGGTAAATAACTTTATACAATTATTTGATTAAATTTTGAATCAAAATTATATGTGGGCAGAACAAAAAAATAATTATATAATCTCATAATATAAAAAATCCAATACATTAATATTAAAATTCTTAACTAAATAATTATTGATGAACATTTGGATATTATAATAATTTGTGACTAATTACTATGACTTTAATTATTCAACGTTAGAAATCCACACATAAATGATTTATTACTCTTAGTTATATAATTAATTTCCTATAAACTGAAAGCTATATATAAATTTTAATTTATTATCGGGTTCATCAATTGAGTCGATGACTTGGTAGTTAATTATTCAGTGGCTATCTCGAGTCAATTACCGGGCTGATTTGAAAAAAAAAAATAACTATAGTAAAATAGAATACAAAGGCCCTCAATTAGAATTTTAATACGATGCCTCATTTATTTGGGTTTTTTTTCATTTTTGTAGTATTCTTTATATTTTTACAATATTTATACTTTTTTTCTAGATTTTGGAGATGATTTTTTTATGTATAACATTAATTAAGTATATTACTTTATGTTTTAAAATATTTCAAGGCTTATTTTAGTATATTTTATAATTTCTTTATCTTTGTTATTGTTTTATTATCAACTTTCAATAGATAAAAAACTAATTAAAATTAAATTTTATATATTAATTTATTTTATTTTATCACTATCGCCAATTTATTCTTTCAATGTCTTTAAAATACATATTTAGAAATTAATGATAATTTTATTATATTTTTGTCTGATTTCAAAATAATTTCATATTTATCTTATTTTATTATATTATATTATTTAAAATTTTGTTTTATTTCATCTTAGAAATTATTAATAGTCATTTATAATTAAAACATATATATGTTATATTTATTTAACTAAATTCAAAATTTTCTGATTATTTTATTATTTATAGCATTCGTGTTTTGTTACTTTTAGGATTTAATAAATGGTTATTTAGGATTTAGATTGTTTTTAATTTATTCTATAGAATTATTGTGAATTGAGATTTGTTTTATAATAGTTAAACTATTACTATCTTCATAATTTTTGTTAAATTATTTGATAAGTATTTGTATATAAAATATATTTATTTTATATGTTTAACATATTTCATATTCTTTTATGATTTATTTTATTATTTTATAATATTTCTTTATTTTTTGTTATTATTAAATAATTATTTAGAATTCATAATATTCTAATCCAATATTAAAATAGTTTAGGATTTATTTTATATTATTTATAAAATATATGATTTTTGTGAATTTTAGTTTTAATTTAATTAATATATATTTATAATCTAAATATGATTTTTTTTATTTATTTAGTTGATTTTATATTTTTTTTCAAATTTATATTACAAGTATTATATTTTTATTGGTTAAAGGTTTATTTAATAATTGTATAATTACGTTGATATAAATTATATATAAAATAAAACGTACAACAAAGTACGACTAAAGTACAACTAGATAATTAAGTTGTACTTAAGTTGTACTCAAACTGATTGATGTGATTGAATTATGACATAATCTAATGATAAACTTTCGTGTCCATGTTGACAAATAAGTACAATAGATACCGATAATTATAATAGCATAAATTTATTATAAGATCTCAAATTTGTCTTTGATACAAAAACTAAATAAGGAGATTGACTCAATGATTTGTAATAAAAGTAACTAATAATATGATTGTTTCCCGACTAACTAAATGGGAGAGCTTGAAACTATTGTCATGTGACTTAAACTATAATTGGTCGTATAATGTAATATGCAAAAAGTTGTTTCATAATATATAAATGTGGAGTTATTTACCTTTAATTTTTTTTAGGGCGCGGATATAGGCACCACATCTATTAATGAGTTCACCTTACTAAGAAAAAATCAACAAAAAATTTTTGATGGATGTGGGCGACAAAGGGTAAGAAACAGATGCAAATGGGTGTTCATCACTGGTTTCTCGAGCATATGTCATGTGTTGAACTTTTTGATCGAACAATACAACGTTGTTCCAAAAAACTTTTGAACAAGCCTTAAAGGGGGCGTTCAGATCAGTTTTTCAAACATGTACTTTGTGTACGAATCAATTTTCTGGTTTGTTTTATTATATTTATTTCTGCTTTAGCTGGACTATTTTTATTTTGTTTTTCCGAAAAAAAAGAAAGAAATTAATAAAAATACTACACCTCCAAACACATCATCTTCTCTAACCATTCACCACCACTCCAACTCTGCCATTATCAGCGCCCATCACACCGTCGCTGCCACCGTCGAACAGGAAGAAGAAAAAATGTGGTGGGTGGTGAAAGTAAGTGATGGATGTGGGCGACAAAGGGTAAGAAACAGATGCAAAGGGGTGTTCATCACTGGTTTCTCGAGCATATGTCATGTGTTGAACTTTTTGATCGAACAATACAACGTTGTTCCAAAAAAATTTTGAACAAGCCTTAAAGGGGGCGTTCAGATTAGTTTTTCGAACATGTATTTTGTGTACGAATCAATTTTTTGCAGTTGTGTTTTGTGTTCCAATTGATTTCTTAAATCTATATTTTGTGTTCGAAAGTTTGGTTCGAACAACTTTTTTCAAGGCATTTTTTTTCTTTTTCTTTCTTCAATGGCACGACGGCGGCATCGTATTTCTGTGTGCATATTTGGTTTATTTCTTCAATAGACGGCGGCCATGGCAGTGATGGGCGACAGCTGGAATGGTGGTGGAGAGTTGAAGGAGATGAAGTATTTGGGGGTGTAAGGTTTAAGGATAATATTGATATTTTTGTGATAACATTTTTATTGGGGTGAACTAATAAATAAAACGAGGTGCATATATCCACTCCCTTTGTTTTAAATTTGTTCGTGTTGATCAAATCGTGACTTGAGTATTTTAAGTTATTATATTACATAATAAATTAATAATATTACACTTACATTGAATGAATTTACACCATCCATTCAATTCGCTCCGTGCATCGCACGGGTTAAAGCCATAGGTGATTTCTTAAAGCCATAGGTGATTTCTTAATGATAAAATTGATGATTCAAGTGCAAATAGTGATTCTTCTAAAGACCTAAAATGACACTTATATGACCAAAGTTGACCCTTCTAATGCCAAAAGTGACGCTTTAAAAGCATATGACCAAAGTTGACCCTTCTAATGCCAAAAGTGACGCTTTAAAAGCATAAAGTGACAACTTTCAGAAAAATGTGATACTTTTTAATATGCAAAGTCTACAAGTCCAAAATTGATGCTTTTAAGACAAGAAGTGATGATTTAAGGAAAATGGTGATTTGTTTTAATTTAAGATGCAAAGTGACACTTGTAAAAAAAAAACATTATTATAGACAAAAGTGACACTCTTAGAGCACAATAAACATTTAACTTCTTCAACCTCCATTACCACTCCATGTCGCCACCGTTGACGCCACTGCAATCACCATCCTCTCTTTCATATGAAATCTAAAGACTAAATTGCAGATTTAGTTCGATGCATCCCAAAATTGCTATCTGGTTCTCTTTCATTTCCTTAAAGCCTACCATAATCAATCCAATATAAAGATGATTGAAAGGTTATTTGACTTACTACTGTGAATTTTGGTTTGCCAGATGTTGGTATCGATCAGATGTATCGGGAAGCGGGCCATAGTTATGCTGAGTTGATGGTGAAGTTCGGCAACTTTTTGCTTCAATCTCGCCACATCTGCCTCGGCAAAAGCTATCTCCTCGAGCTCAGCCCTTGTCTTTGTAGTAATAAAAAAAATACTTAGCATTTATTGTAAATTTCAGATTGATTAGGAGAAATAAAAAAAATAAAGTACAGACTTTAGTGTCCATGCCACGAGAGCCAGGAAATTGCTCAAACGACATGCTTAAGACAACTTCCAGAGCAGCTCGTAGATCTCTCTCGGCTTGCAACTGTTCTCACTCGACGAAGACGACGAGTAGCGGCGATGGTGATGGCAGTGGTGGCGATATGGGGTGGTAATGGAGGTTGAAGAAGATGAATTGTATTTTGGGGTGTTTAATGTTAAATGGGTAATTTTGACATTTTTGTGATTTTTTTTAACTGGGTCAACTAATAAAAATATTTTTTCCCAAATAGATCATTGAAGTTTCAACTTCCCAATTAATCCAAGGTACTACATAAAAACACTAAATTATCCTTATTAACTTCTTCCTTTTCTAATCTTTTCCAATTTAATCCAGTAAAATCCAAACTACTATATATTAATTGCATAGTACCACCGTACTAAATTATCCTTATTAACTTCTTTTTTTTTTCAATCTTTTCCAATTTAATCCAATAAAATCAAAACTACTATATATTAATTGCATACTACCACCGCCGATCTAACTTGATAAGACATTAATGCCAAAAGTGACGCTTTAAAAGCATAAAGTGACAACTTTCAGAAAAATGTGATACTTTTTAATATGCAAAGTCTACAAGTCCAAAATTGATGCTTTTAAGACAAGAAGTGATGATTTAAGGAAAATGGTGATTTGTTTTAATTTAAGATGCAAAGTGACACTTGTAAAAAAAAAACATTATTATAGACAAAAGTGACACTCTTAGAGCACAATAAACATTTAACTTCTTCAACCTCCATTACCACTCCATGTCGCCACCGTTGACGCACTGCAATCACCATCCTCTCTTTCATATGAAATCTAAAGACTAAATTGCAGATTTAGTTCGATGCATCCCAAAATGCTATCTGGTTCTCTTTCATTTCCTTAAGCCTACCATAATCAATCCAATATAAAGATGATTGAAAGGTTATTTGACTTACTACTGTGAATTTTGGTTTGCCAGATGTTGGTATCGATCAGATGTATCGGGAAGCGGGCCATAGTTATGCTGAGTTGATGGTGAAGTTCGGCAACTTTTTGCTTCAATCTCGCCACATCTGCCTCGGCAAAAGCTATCTCCTCGAGCTCAGCCCTTGTCTTTGTAGTAATAAAAAAATACTTAGCATTTATTGTAAATTTCAGATTGATTAGGAGAAATAAAAAAAATAAAGTACAGACTTAGTGTCCATGCCACGAGAGCCAGGAAATTGCTCAAACGACATGCTTAAGACAACTTCCAGAGCAGCTCGTAGATCT
>BMAC01000116.1:1480257-1505314 GCA_014905375.1 Phtheirospermum japonicum
CAATAAATTCCATACTAAACTTCATATACTAACATTGTAAATTTTCGTACTACTTCAAGAATTTTATACCCACCAATTGTTATCGTTGCAATCAGTCAAATTTCATACTACTATATTATGGAATTGCATACTACATAGTGAAATTTCATACTATTATTCATATATTGTCATAATTACATACTAAGTTGTATAATCTTGTACTATATCGTGAAATTATTTCATGGAAAAGGTCATACTAGTTTACATTTGGTAGTATGAAATATGTAGGTTTTAGTTCATGCTATCATAAAAAAATATTGTCATTTCAAAAACTTACTTCAAGTTAGGAAAAACAAATTGAAGAATGAATTGTAATTAAAGAAGAAAAGTACTTTAACTCTCGGCTTGCAACTGTTCTCACTCGACGAAGACGACGAGTAGCGGCGATGGTGATGGCAGTGGTGGCGATATGGGGTGGTAATGGAGGTTGAAGAAGATGAATTGTATTTTGGGGTGTTTAATGTTAAATGGGTAATTTTGACATTTTTGTGATTTTTTTTAACTGGGTCAACTAATAAAAATATTTTTTCCCAAATAGATCATTGAAGTTTCAACTTCCCAATTAATCCAAGGTACTACATAAAAACACTAAATTATCCTTATTAACTTCTTCCTTTTCTAATCTTTTCCAATTTAATCCAGTAAAATCCAAACTACTATATATTAATTGCATAGTACCACCGTACTAAATTATCCTTATTAACTTCTTTTTTTTTTCAATCTTTTCCAATTTAATCCAATAAAATCAAAACTACTATATATTAATTGCATACTACCACCGCCGATCTAACTTGATAAGACATCAATAAATTCCATACTAAACTTCATACTACATTGTAAAATTTCGTACTACTTCAAGAAATTTTATACCCACCAATTGTTATCGTTGCAATCAGTCAAATTTCATACTACTATATTATGGAATTGCATACTACATAGTGAAATTTCATACTATTATTCATATATTGTCATAATTACATACTAAATTGTATAATCTTGTACTATATCGTGAAATTATTTCATGAAAAAGGTCATACTAGTTTACATTCGGTAGTATGAAATATGTAGGTTTTAGTTCATCACCGAGGGACATCCTTCTATGTCAAAGAAAAAACATATCATAAAAAACATTGTCATTTCAAAAACTTACTTCAAGTTAGGAAAAACAAATTGAAGAATGAATTGTAATTAAAGAAGAAAAGTACTTTAAAGAGAGAATGAATTKTAATTTCAATTAAGAAGGAAATTACTTGTGTTGATTTGTAGAAAAGTAAAGCGTACTGTGAGCAGATTTGAAGAGAGAGATTAGAGAGTGGTTGTAATCTTATCATTCATAGATATTGGTATAATTGAGAAAGTATTTATGTTATAATGTGATTAATATAAACTAAATGGGAATATAAGATTTGAATGGATTATATGGGATATTATGTTTGGGGGAAAATTTTTTTGCACCCCAATGTATGCCAATTTTTACACTTTACCCTACAAAGTATTTTTTGTACCACTTTGCCCCCTAATGTACAATAATTTTCGACGTTGCCCCCTAAACTTTATTTCTGGCGGAATATTCCTTCTAGTTTCTATCGACGGGCAGTTGGGGAGTAAAGTGCAAGAAACTTATAGTTTGGAGGGTAAAATGCAAAAAATCTTAAAGTTTGAGGAGTAAAGTGCAAAAATCTTATAATTTTGATGGAAAATTAAAATAATATTAATATTGATTTTTTATGTAAAATTATTATTTTTATTAAAAAAATAGAATTTATATCTCATATATATATATATATATATATATATATTATATATATATATATATATAATCATAAATATATCGACTATATAAATTAGTAATATAGTTAAAAAGATATTATTAAAAAATTATCTTATTAAATGATATGATATATGATATATATATATATATATATATATATATATATATATATAGGATTAGGTTCAAATAGAACCCACGTCAATATATGCGAACCTAGGGACCAATCCAGGCCGTAGATCTAATAATTTGTGTGGATCAGATTTTTTCTATTTTTTAAATTCATTAAATTATATATAAGGAAGGAGAAGGATATTTATGTATTTTTTCATAAAACTCTTGATCATTAATCCCACCCTATTCCCGTCTCTCACCCAAACCCTAAATCTCCACCAAACCAAAACCCATCCATTCTCCAGCCGCCGGCCATCTTCCCACCAAGCCAGCCGCCGCGCGGCCATCTTCCCACCAAGCCAGCCGCCCGTGGACCTCTTTTCACCAAACTCAGCCATCACTATCTCAACCAATCTCAGCCGCCGCGCCGCCCCGACTCCTCCTTCTTCCATCGTCGGCGGCAGCAGCCTATAGCGGCCACAAGCGGCGATTTCGGGCAAATTTTTGCAGTGGTCGACAACGACCCCCACCCCAAGCGTGGTTGCTTTTATTTCCCAAAACCAACGACGATCCAATTTTTCCCTTGTTCCTCGACGGCGGCGATTGGGCGGCGAACTTTCGATGACAACGTCACACAGAGACGGTCCTTGGTTGGGGGTGGCGATGGATGACGTGGTTTTTGGGTCTCGGTTTGAATCGGGCCTTAGCGTGGATATTACTGTATTTTATTTTATAAAGGAACAGGTGGGTATATCAAGAAAAGGAAAAGGGAAGCAGATGAAGTCAGAATATTGCTCTATTAGCTGTTCTTTGGACCCTCAATTTCGCTTTAGACTTTGGMTCTTTTTTGCTTTATGTGATGCCAGAGTGAGGTGGTGATGGYCAAGTTTTTAGATAACATAAGATTTAAAAGCTTGTCATCATGTTGAATAATTACTTATCTTAGCTAAAGATGTTTTATCTTAATATATTAATTCATTGCTACTTTTCTGTCTCTCCGTGTGTTTGTTTTTTACTTAATTCTTTTCACCCCTTGAATTCTCAAAGCTTGACTTGTTTATTGTCTGTTAGCCAGTTGATTTTCCAATATTTGTCCTCGTAAAATTTCATGAGTAGAGCTACAAACGACCAAGGGTCCTGGTGCTCGGATACCCCAAACACTATACAGGCTTGAATGGTTGATGTCGGCAGCCGGGATGATTCGTCGTTGCAGACATTAATTGGTCTTAATTCTTTTGTCGTATATATTGTATTGTTTTGGTTGTGTCAAAATTGTAGATTTGGTTGGACGGTGGTGGCTTTTGCGCAGGCGGCGGCTGACTGGTGATTGGCTGGTTGAATTGGGGCTGGAGAAATGTCCAAAAAAGCAGTTTTAATGTAGAAAAAAAGCGCTGCCACGATATGAAAAAAGCATCCCTGAGATTGTCAAGCTTTTAGCACTGCCAACATATAAAAAAAGTATTGTTACTTTATTATAAAAGCACGTTGTATAGTAAAATCCAGATTATTACTCATAAAAGTGGTGCTTTTGTATACATCATTGTAGTGCTAAATATTATCATATGCGGTGCTTTTGTATACATGTATTTATTTTTATGTTTTTAAACATGCAATATGTATCTTATATCGTAGATCTTGAGAAGGTGATTAATTAAAACGAAAAAAAAATTGAGAAAGTTATGATTTATTGAAAATTTGAGTTTTTTTGAAATTTTTGAATTTTTCCGTAATTGTAGATGAATTTTGTGATGCTTTTTGTATAAAGCCGTAGTGCTTTTTTTTTTTTTAATCCGTAGTGCTTTCTAAAGAGCAATTCAGCGCTCTTTATGAATGTTGTTATATGTCGAAAATACCCTTTTTATTAATTTAATGCAATATTTACCATAAATACACTGCTGACRTGTCATGTTCTCAACCATCTAGATTATTCAATCTAATGGTTAAGATGAGTCCCTAGGTTCACATATAATGACATGGTTCCATTTGAACCCAACCCTATATATATATATATATATATAATATTATATAACAATGTACTCGTGATTAAAATAGTATTTAATCACACTTTTTATAGAAATAATAATATCAAATGATAATTTTATTTTTCGTATCATAATATTATAATGCATATACGAAATACACCTTTATTCTATTTTATTCAATCCTATTACATAATAATATTTTATTATATTATTTAGCCTAATAATCTACATAATAATTTGTCATTTGTTCCATATTTAATAATATAAAAGATAATTGACAATATTTATTTTTAGAAAATTATAAATATTAATCGGAATGTGTGTGTGTATTAGATAAAAATTCTATATCTTTTTCAAATATAAAAATTTAAGACAAAAATCCAATATTCATATTTTTTTTAATTTACCCTCAAACTATAAGATTCTTGCACTTTGCCCCCAAGCCGCCCGTCAATAGAATTTAGAAGGAATATTCTGTCGTAAATAAAGTTTAGGGGGCAACGTCGAAAATTATTGTACATTAGATGGCAAAGTAGAACAAAAAATATTTCGGAGGGCGCGTAAAAAACAGCATATATTGGGCAAAATTTTATTTTCCCTTTATGTTTTAAGAAGTGCATCAAATGGGTTTAGTTAAATAAATAATATATTTTTAAATAAGAATTAAAAAAATATCATAGTTTGAAAAAAAAACCCTGATATTTTGTTGCGCGACGTGCTTGGGAATGACGTCCCACTCACATTCTAAAAGTTACAAATAATAATTGTCCTAGAATGTACTTAAAGTGATTTCTAGAAAATAGATATAAAAAACCATTTTAGAATGTGAGCGGGACGCCATTAAAGAGCGTTGCGAACCTAAAGTGACTTTCTACTCTTTTTTGGGGTTGAAATGAAAAAAGAATAAAAAAATTAACATTTTCACAAAATTAATATTTTTCTCATTTACAAATAAAATTAATTTTATTAAATAATTAACAATTAAACAAGAAACGAATATATTCGAATTTTCACATAATTAATGATTTCTCACAAAAATAAATAAATTAAGACATTTTTCATATAATCAATAATTTCATATAAATTTAATTTTTCACATAATTAAAAATTTTACACAAAATAAATCAATTGACATATTAACAAATTTAATTATTCACATAATTAATAATTTTTATGAAATTTAAATTTATTGATTTATAAAAAACAACATACATTGGATAAAAAAAATTCCGATTATGTTTTAAGAAGTGCATCAAATGGGAATTCTCCATAAATATTTTCCTTTTTCTTTTTTTCTCGCTTGCGACTGTGAAGGCTTCGACTTTACTCTGTTAATGGCGGAACGAGCACGAGAAAAAGTTAGCAAGGTTAGTACTCGATCCGTATTTCTTTCCCTTGAATTTGGCATATACCAATTCTTTACAATTTAGTTTTCTAGGTAAGTTTCATCAAACAATCGATTTGCCAAAGTTATTTCCCCAAATTTGTCGGTGGTATTTTGGTTGAGGGTGATTTGTTGATTTGCAGCATGTTGATCGGATGAGTATAGCTCGGCAAGAGCTATCTCCTCGAGCTCAGCCCTTGTCTTTGTAGTAATTAAAAAAAAACTTAATATTTATTGTAAAATTCAAATTGATTAGGAGAAATAAAAAAATAAAGTAGAGACCTTAGTGTCCATGCCACGAGAGACACAAAATTGCCCAGACGACATGCTTAAGCCAACTTCTAGAGCAACTCGTAGATCTCTCTCGGCTTGCAACTGTTCTCACTCGACGAAGACGACGAGTGGCGGCGATGGTGATGGCAGTGGTGGCGATATGGGGTGGTAATGGAGGTTGAAAAAGATAAATTATATTTTGGGGTGTTTAATATTAAATGGGTAATTTTGGCGTTCTCGTGAATTATTATTTTTAATTGGGTCAACTAATAAATATTTGAAACAATTCCTATATAGACCATTAGAGAAATATTTGTTCCCAAATAAATCATTGAATTTCAACTTCTCACTTAATACAAAATACTACATAAAAATACTAAATTATCCTTAATAACTTCTTTTTTTTCAAATCTTTCCCAATTTAATCCAATAAAATCCAAAATACTATATATTAATTGCATAGTATCACCGTACTAAATTATTCTTATTAACTTATTTTTTTTCAAATCTTTCTCAACTTAATCCAATAAAATCAAAACTACTATATATTAATTGCATGCTACCACCGCCGATCTAACTTGATAACACATCAATAAATTTCATACTAAACTTCATACTACATCAATAAATTTAATACTACATTGTAAAATTTCGTACTACATCAAGAAATTTCATACCCACCAACTGTCATCGGTTGCCATTGGTCAAATTTCATACCACTATATTATGAAATTGCATACTACATAGTGAAATTTCATACTACTATTCATAGATTGTCATAATTTCATATTAAATTGTATAATATTGTGCTATATCGTGAAATTATTTCATGAAAAAGGTCAGACTACATTCGGTAGTATGAAATATGTAGGTTTTAGTTCATGCTATCAGAAAGAAACATTGCCATTTCAAAATTTTACTTCAAGTTAGGAAAAACAAATTGAAGAAGGAATTGTAATTAAATGAATTAAAGAAGGAAAGTGAAAGGAAGTAAAGAACTCATATTTGTTAAATATTTGAAGAGAGAGATTGGAGAGTGGTTGTCATCTTATCATTCACAGATATAGGTATAATTGAGAAAATATTCATGTTATAATGGATTTAATATAACCTAAACGGGAATATAAGATTTTAATGGGTTATATGGGATATTATGTTTGGGGATTTTTTTTTTTGCCCCCCAATGTATTTTTTTTTTTACACGTTGCCCTCCGAATTATTTTTTGGTTCCACTTTGCCCCCTGATGTACAATAATTTTCGATGTTGCCCCCTAAACTTTATTTCCGCCGGAATATTCGTTCTAAATTCCATCGACGGCCAGTTGGGGAGAAAAGTGCAAGAATCTTATAGTTTGAAGGGTAAAATGCAAAAAATTTTAAAGTTTGGGGAGTAAAGTGCAAATATCTTATAATTTGGATGAAAAATTAAAATAATATTGATATTGAATTATTTATGTAAAATTATTATTTTTATTAAAAAAATAGAATTTATATCTCATATATATATATATATATATATATATATTATATATATATATATATATATATATATATATATAAAATCGTGAAATGATACCATAGTAATTAGTAATATAGTTAAAAAGATATAATTAAAATACTATCTTATAATATAAGTATAATTAAAGTCATTTTTACACTTTTTCTCTAAGTAATATGTTGATACAATCTTATATAACAATGTATTCGTAATTAAAATAGTATTAATCACAATTTTTATAGAAATAATAATATCAAATGATAATTTTATTTTTCGTATCATAATATTATAATGGATATACGAAATACACATTTATTCTATTTTATTCAGTATATACATAATAATAAATTATTATATTATTTAGCCTAATAATTTACATAATAATTTGTCATTTGTTTCATATTTAATAATATAAAGATGTATTGACAACATTTATTTTTAGAAAATTATAAATATTAATTGAAAATTTATGGGAGGTTGTTTTTGTTTTTTTTTAATTGTAATTATATTGACAACTTTGTGTGTGTCTAAGATAAAAATTATATAATTTTTTTCAAATATAAAAATTTAAAATAAAAATCCAATATTTATATATTTTTTAATTTATCTTCCAAACTTTTTTTTTTTTTTCTTTTCCCCAAACTATAAAATTCTTGCACTTTACCCCAATTGACTGTTGATGGAATATAGCTTCCGAAAATAAAGTTAATGAGAACCGCATCAATGGGAATTTTCCATGAGTATTTTTTTTTCTTTTTTTCTCCCTTGCGACTGTGAAGGCTTCGACTTTACTGTGTTAATGGCGGAACGAGCACGAGAAAAAGTTAGCAAGGTTAGTACTCGATATTTCCCTGGAATATGGCATATACCAATTCTTTACAATTTAGTTTTCTAGTAAGTATCGTCAAACGATCGATTTGCCAAAGTTATTTCCCCAAATTTGTCGATGGTATTTTGGTTGAGGGTGATTTGTTGATTTGCAGCATGTTGATCGGATGAGTATGCTTCCGGAAGAAATATTAGTGTTCATATTGTCTTTCCTCCCCCCTTAAGGAAGCAGTTGCCAAAAGCATACTCTGTCGTCGATGGAGATATTTGTGGACCTTGGTGCGTAACCTAGATTTTGATGGCACGAAATCATTATTGAAAGTGATGCTTGAACGAGGAAAACCACAGGAATTAGCACTCTGTGAGGAAAGGTTGAATTACATTGGATGGGTCGACGATGTTATATCATTACATGAAGCCTCCACCATTGACCAACTCAGAGTCTACTTCAATTTCACTAAAACTCGTCAAAAATTCATCGATAGATGGCTTACGTACGCTCTGGCGAAAAAGGCTCAGAGGCTCGAGTTGAACTTGACGAATGAATGCTCAGCACGAAGCCGTGACTATGACGAGTGCTATGCCTTTCCATATAAACTCTTGTGCGCGGACAAGGGAGATTTCCCAAACCATTCACAATCTTTTGCCGTTTTCGAGGTACCTGCCGCAGTTGGAGAAATTTACGATAGAAAGACATGGAAAGTTTTCTTGGACGGTGAGATTAAGAAGATGAGTTCATAATAATTCAGATGCTGGCATTTGTTGATTTTTATTTATTTATTTATTTTAATTCACAGGAGACTACAATGTTTTATTCGGCTGTCCAAATGAGGAATCTTAAGGTATTGGTGGTGAAGCTTTTGGGAGCTTTTGTCGACTACTACGACAATTCTATTCTGCCACTGACTAATTTATTGTGTGCATCACCTTCCTTGCAAAGGTTTGTGCTAGAGGTAATTACCATCTTTTTGATGATGTTGGAATTTTTTCAGTTTGTATATACTGTTTACACTGGATTGTCTTTGCTAGTTTGACCCCTTTAAACCCATGCCAACTCACATTTTTCTTTGCTTAGCCATGAAATGCTGCTGCGTTAGTTTTTTGTCTTGATCATGTCGTCTTGACATACATACATAACCGTATTCATAAAATAAAAATACGAACGCGCAAAAAGGACCATCTTCTGAAACTATATATGTTGTTTGTTTTGTTATAGGCGTCAAATTACCAACCTCGGTTTATCGAGAGGAAGGTTGATAGGATTGTGAGGTCATATCCTCGCCTCAAGGAGGTAGAGTTTGTGGGTTACCGCGGTGTGACAAGTGAAGTGGAACTGGCTGTGCATATCATAGAAAATGCTGTGGCGCTCGATAAAATTATTGTTGATCCGCGCAGACCGTCGAGCCCTTTGAACGATGTACGGCATCGTTATATTCTAATTAATAGTGGAACAGTGATTGATGAAATGAATGCAGCTAAGGATCGTGCTGAGGAACGACTCGGAAAGAATCTGCCTTCAAGAATAAATATGGAGATCCTTTAGTTTTACTGAGATCATTTATCCGAAAGTCCACAGCTAAAGTGCAAGTTATTAACTGAAACTTGACAACTTTTAGGTTTATAATTAAGAGCTTTTAATTAAATTATGAATTCTGCATAGTGCTTTCAAGAAGTACCACAATTATCTGTAATGTGTAAATGAATCAAGAGGCAAGCTTAAACAGTATCTTGATCTTCTACCGAAAAAGAAGAAAGAAAAACTGCATTCGACGTTGGGACGCATATTTTATATATTTAGTTTTTTTAAAATTTTAATTGTTGCTAGTGGAGTTGAGCCCGAGCTGAACTTTACACAGTACAAAATAAGATATTTTGTTATAAAGCTAGATTCGATCGACTGTATATTCAAAAAAAAAAAAAGTAGAGAATAATAAGGTGCGGCACCGCCATGGATGATGATGAATGATGTGAAGTAACAGTATCAATAGTGCGATATGCGAACGCCTGCACCAAGAGGATAAAAAGCACTTTTCTTGGGCGTTTGCTTTTTTCATAATTTTTCTGGTGCAACTCTGTAGAATTTGTGATTGTTATTGATAATAGAAGCTTGAATCAAGCTTTCATGGGAGAAAGAATAACCGTTTTCCGCATTACATCACAACATTGAAAAGGGAAGACGACCAATATTTATACCCTATCATCATATACTGATATAGGCCGGCCCATCTATAACAAATTATTGGGCCGCCGATTAGGTAAGCTAATATCAACATCCCCTTGAGTTGGACCTCGATGCAAGTTGAGGATTCCCATGGAAACAAAGATATAAAACAGAACTGGGCCCAAGACCTTAGTGAACAAATTGACTAATTGATTTGCAGAGCTTATTTTCTGAGGAGAAATCAGACTCCGCATGAAATACTGGATTGACAACTATATACAAAGCAGTCTGATTATCACAGCAGAGGGGAATCGATTTGGGAACGGGCAGAGAAAAACTCACACAGCCAAGTAACTAAGCCATTGAATTTCACAAATATTAGAGGCCATAGATCAATATTCGGCTTCAGCAGATGATCTAGAAACTGTGGTTTGCTTCTTTGTCTTCCAATAAATAAGAAAATTCCTCAGGAAAATGCAGAATCCTCTGACTGACCTTCTTATGTCAGGACAACAAGCCCAATCTAAATCACTAAAAGCCCAAAGCTGAAAAGAGCTGCCAGCAGGATAAAAAAAGACCTTGAGAAGGACAGCCCTTTAGATAATGCAAAGATGAATGGCTACATCCCAATGAGATAGACAAGGACTGTTCACAAATTGACTAAGTTGCTGGACATGAAATGTGATATCTGGCCTGGTCATGTTGAGATAAAGTAATCTCCCAACTAACCTCCCATACCTATCTAGAGCAGAAATAGGATCCCCACTGCCATTAATTAACTTTAACCCTTACAAGAAGGGTGTATAGACTGGCTTGCAGTCTAAGAAACCAGAATCTTGTAAGATATAGCGTATATATTTCCTTTGATGCAGATAAGTGCCTAAATCAGTTCTAACTATCTCTATGCCTAGAAAATACCTAACAGCTCCTAGATCTTCGATAGTAAATAGAGAGTGTAGATAAGATTTGGCAGCTTCAACGGCAGTGGGATGAGTGCCAATCACTAAAATGTCATCCACATATATAACTAAGGCAAGAAAACACATCTTCCTTCTTAATGAAAAGACAGTGGTCATTCAGAGATTGTGTGAAGCCAAAACCAAAGAGTTTGCTACAAAATTCACTATTCTATATTGCATTGTGGCTTGCTTAAGCAAATATAAACTCCTCTTCAAATGACAAACCTTATGACAGCTCCCTTTTAGATATCCCTTTGAGGGAACCATGTATATATCTTCATCCAAATAGCCATGCAGAATAGCATTGTTGATGTACAGCTGGTGAACAGGCTATCCATTCATGTTTGCAACATCAATTAAAAATCTGACGGTGACCAACTTTGCTACTAGAGAAAATCTATCAACATAGTCCACTCCATAATTCTGATGAAACCCCTTTGCCACTCCAAGGATTTATTTAGTAGAAAAACCCAGATTGGGGTTTCACATTGATCATCATACGGGTTGTAGTTGCAGACGGATCGGCAACTGTTGAAATCGATGAATTTGAAAAGCATCGACGAGAGATAGAAAGAGATTGACAGTGTGTCCGAAAACTATATGGTGCATCACACCCTCATGTATATGGTGTGTATGTATGTATTTTTTTTTTTGTGTGTGTGTGTGGGTATCATCTAATTAAATGGATGGGTCACATATTTTGTATTTTTCCTTATTTGATTAAAAGTACTATTAGTATATAATAAAAGCATTGTTGGATATATAATAAATGGTCTACTAGTATATAATAAAAGTATTGTTGATATATAATAAAGGGATAATTCTCATATAGTACACTTAGATCAATCTTAATTCCCAAATAATCATTCCAACTTTTTTGTATCCCATTTGAGTCTAATACATCCCATCTAATCAAAAATCATATTTAGATTATCAAAAATACCCCTACACATAAAATAACCTAATATATATATATATATACACACGATTAGGCTCATGTGAGAACCAATTCTCTAAGTGGGAATTTTAGGGACCGCTACTTTACAGTTAGAGGTGTTCAATGGTGTGGACAAATCGGCCAAACCATCGGTTCGAACCGGCGGTCAACGGTTAACCAGACCGTTAACCACGGTTCGAACTGGAATCGGAACCAGAACCGCCAATAAGGCAGTTCGATTCTGGTGACCATTTTTCCAACCGTGAACCGCCGTTCGAACCGCCTATTTGTCTTTTTCTTCTTTTTTTTACACTTAAATATCTTTTTTCTAAGTTGTTTTTAACACCAAACTCTTTCAATATTCTGAGTTGGTGATCAACAAGAAAAATATTTTATCTTATAAGTAATAGCGCCACGATTGCGATGGAGATATTAGTCGTTCTTGGATTTAGAAACACTTCGATAAATTGGTGATAACTTATATCTTTCGCCCTCTCTAGGGTGGGGAGTTACAATCTAATATATAACTTATTTCAATTGTTTAAAGTAATAATTTTAAATTTTAAATTCGAGTATTTGAAAATTGTTCATTCTCACCCATTTCAAAGTTCACAAATCACATATACTTCCCATATTACATAATTACTTGAGATTTAAAATTTAAGATTTTAATTTCAATTTTTTGAAGATAGTTCAAGCCAATTTCTTTTTAATTTTTTTTTGAGTTTATTAAAAGTATTTTTTCTATTTTCTCACTTAAATTCAAAATTTCAAATATTCTAATATTAATTTTTTATTTTTACTTCAAATATTTTAAATGGTTTAATTTCTTTTTAATTAATTCAGAATCTCAAAATGTTAGTTCTATTTTCTCACTTAACCTCTCCATTTTTTAAAGAAGAAATATAATAATAGAAGAAAAAGAATTAACTTCAAAAATCTTAAATATTATAATTATAATTTCTTATTTTAACTTCTAATATTTTAAATAGTTCAAATTCAATTTCTTTTTAATTTTTTGAATTAATTCAGAGTGTTATTTTTATTTTCTCAATTAACCTCACGTATTTTTTTTAATAAAAAGGAAAATAAACATAGTGAAAAAAAACCAAAATATATGAATTTTAAAAGTTAAAAAATTTTAAAAAAAAAAATCGGATCAAACCGGCCAACCGAACCCTGGCCGAACCATGAGTCGGTTGTTCACAAACCGCCGGCAACCGGTCGATTTCACGGTTCGGTTGCTTTTTGTCATATCTTGAAAAACTGAACCGGCCGTTCGAACTGTGAACCGCCGATTCCGAACCGTTGAACACCTCTCACCGTCTGACCAGTCGTATCTCTGCAAGAAATGTCGGTGATCTGTGCTCTACAGATCCGAAACGGAGCTTGATTATCTTCACCGCCGATTGCTTAGCCTTGAACGACCTGTCTAGCTGGACCAATTGATCGGCCTTTTCGCAGTCGTGTTCGAGCCACGTACGTCGCCCAACTCCGCCTCAGACTTTTACCGCCGCGTTCGTCGCCATAAATTCTCCAGTCTCCGATCAACATATGGTAGCAGAGTGCCTTTCAGGTAGGTTATTTCGCCTCGCATCTTCTCCATCGACTGTCATGACGGCCGTCATGTATTGGAGCTCCGATCGCCGCCGACTTTAGCTGCCAACAGCTCCCTTCGCCATGTGCCTGCCCCGCTAGAATTCACCACCCCCCGTCGTAGGTTCTCCCTCCGTTGCTCGTGATGCACACAAACCAAATCCGCATGGGCGTCGTAGTCGACTAAACCAGTCGCTTCCTCACCTTCGCCGATACGGTCAGAACCAGCCGCATTCACCGCCTGGAAATTTGACAACCGCCAAACGTTTGAGATAGATTTTTGGAATTTCGGCGACGGCCTAACTAAATCGGAATTCGGAATAGAACTACCTCCGTGCAATGGTGCCGAGGCTTGGAATTGAACTAGATTTCTCCGTGGAGGTGGAATTTGTCCGATTAGAGCCTTCACAAATAATTCCAAAACCCAATTAATTTTCAATTTCAAAACAATAAAAACACAAAATCTGAAATATAATTGATTTCAATTCTTTGATTGTGCCAAACTCCATGGGTTGAGTTTTGGATGATGTTGGGATAAGTTGGCTTTTAGAAGGATGATGAAACCAATCATGATCCGTGACGGGTCGTGTTCTACGTCTTTCTCCGTCCCACGTATCTTTCGTCGGACAGTAGATCAAATTATAAATAAAATTATAAATTAGTATTAGGACTAAGAATCTCAAGCTTGTTGGTGATACAACAATAAAATTGGGATAATATCGGGAAATAATTTGAACTAACAGATAATTAAATATATAAACGTAAATAAATAAAGAAACAGAAAAGTCTCTAGGCGAGCGAACTCTTTCCTTAACATTCTTATTGCCCGTACGCGTGCTCACGGATCTATGGCAACGAATCTCCCAAGATACAACAACAATGATGCCGAAAAGAGCAATCAATTTGGTCACCCTGGCGAACGAGAAATGGCTCGACAACTAAGCAAAATTCTAACTTGCAATTTATATGATGTGTGAGGCGAGTAGGAATATGATATCTATGGGTTCTTAGAAATATGTTTCTAATGTATTTGATGTATTTTTACACTATGTAGGAGTTAGTAGTTTTAGGCTCGAGGGGACCTTTAACAAGGCAGTAAATTATAGGAATTAGGATTTCTAATCCCAGTCAATTTTCTTGTTTTACTCAATAAGAAAGAGTTGAAAGCTTCCAAAATAGGCCCAAACTAATTAAAGCCTAAAGAATTAAATAGTTTGCGGCCCACCACCTTTAATGATTTAATTACCATAAAATAATGAATATCATTCATATCTCGGACATTTCCTCTTTACTTAGGAAATTACACACCCTTTTACCTTCCAAATGTCCAACCTTGATCATTGACTTTTCACTCACCCGAACATGGATTTGTGAAAGTAAATATACCATGATAATCTACTCGAAACGCAGATTAAGAATTTGACGTTCGTTTTCAAAATTAAGGACCCATCTACATTTTGAATATTTGATCAAAGTTACCATATATAACTTTACCAAAATAATTTCTCCAACAATTCACGAGTTATTTTAATGTCAACCTTTTTTTAGTTCTCCATTATTTCCACCTTTGATCACGGACTCGGGACCATATCAAAACTATAACATGATATATTGGTTAAGGATTTTATCCAAATAAGTTAGCTAAGTACTTCTTTACTGCTTTCTTAGAAAAAAAACTAAAATGTATTTTCTCAATCTTACGAACAAGATCTAAGAATGACATTAGTTAATCGAAGAAGAGGGGTAGGTCTGAGGATCGGTTAGTAGTGAGAAAAGGGGTCGCTTGTTCCTTAAAAGTTTTTTGAAAAGATTCATATATCTGATTGATAAATCATAAGAAGACAATTCACAGTCCATATCCTTAGTAACAAAGAATAATAAAATTGAGTTCATGGATTTCCCTAGATGAGCATTTTTCTCTTCGAAACCCGTTAGAAGGGGGCAGTGCAAGAGAAATCATAGAGAAATGATCGAATCTTCAAACGCCCCGAAAATACTATGAGGTGCTCGGAGTAATTAAAAGAAGTGTAAAATAGAAAAGTAACATTTAAATCTTTGTCGGTGTAAAAGTTCTTTTTGGTAATGTGAAAGTGACAGATATAATAAAACAATTTTTTTTTATAAAATTGAATGAATATAACAAAACAGAGAGAGCGAATATTAACCTGCAAGTTTCAAATATTGGTTAAAAGATTAGGTAGTCAAGTAAAAGATTACGAATGAAAAGGGACAAAACGAAATAAAAATAAAGAAATTAGCGTAAACCAAGTAATTTGACTTATGGGTTCATTTAGCAATTTATTACATGGGTGTACCTTACTAGGTGCATCCTTCATAAATCTATTCTTATCCATTTATATATAATGATATATGACAGCTATACGTGATGATACATGTCAGTTATATGTGATGATATATAACAAAAATTTAGAGTTTAGGGTTTACTTTTCTATTTTTAGGGTTTCATTTTCCATTTTAAAGTTTAGTTTTTCATTTTATGGTCCCGTCAAAAATCTATCATCCTACCAGTTAGTTATATGTGATAATTTTTTGTATTTATCGTTGGACCTGGACACGCCTCAGTGCACCCTAGCCAAGGCTGACTGGTTTTTGGCGTGAGGGAGAGAATGATCTCGTTAGTCCTGGTATGATTGCCTCGGGTTGTTGTCGAGATCCTGGGCAGCGGAATCTTCCCATCATGATCGACTAAAGGGGAAAGTCGTTCGGAGCGGAGATATTGGTTCGAATATGTGATATGTGTTGATATATGATCCAGACTTAGGGTTTAGGGTTTAGTATTCCATTTTAGGGTTTATTTTCCCGATTTAGGGTTTAATTTTTCATTTTATGGTTTATTTTTTATTTTAGGTTTTAATTTTCTAGATTAGAATTTCAATTATTTGTGATGATATATATCAACTATATATGATGATATGTACCAATTATATAAATTAAATTATTGGATTCACCCTGCAATATGCACCCAGATCCACGGTATAATAACTCAGTTGATTGAATCGAGTATTCGATATTGAGAAAACATAACATATATAGATCATTCATAATACAGCTTTTTGGTACGTTGCTGCTGATTATTATGAAAGTAGTCGATCTTACAATAAATTTATTACTCATTAAGCATATATGTAACCCTAGAAATAGTTCACATGTTTGCCAACGTCTCCAGACAAATCTGAAAAAGCTTATATGGTTTTTCCATTTTCTCAAAGGCCAGTTAATGATTTTCCATCGATCATTAGAGCATGCAACGTCACTAAACATTTGTTCTAGGGCATTTAAGTGACAGGATTGAGTTGGCCCAGATAACAGCCTAGCCAAGCCCACAACAGACTCGATAAAGAGCCCAACAAAAACCCTCATAGAACCGAGGAAATTGGTCTCAAGTTATGGGCCAAACCCAAGAATGTGTTTGCCAAAAAAAAAAACTGTGAACAAACCATTCCAGTACAAACAACTTTAAAAGAAATCAATTTTAAAGGAAAAAGAAAAAAACAATTTTAAAGCAAACGAGTACATTCATTCAATTAATCAATTGCTCAAACATAATAGTAATAATAACAAATAATCTGAATCATCCAATACATATAGCTGTTCAAGCACTTATTCGATAAAACAAGAGTCACAAAACCCTTGTATAATACCACAAATAGCACACACTACCATTAAATGAATAAATATAGAGGGAAATTACCAGTGCACCTTAATGGTGAAGAATAATGGAAGTAACAAATAGAAATGCAAACTCCTGCATTTCATTTTCCAGCACATACAATAAATTATACATTAGTATAATTAAATTACCAGCATTTATACCTAGTCAGCTCTGGACTGGCCGGCTCGTGAAGACAATATGATTCCTACAATCAGACCATACAGTGCCAAAGCTTCAGCGAAAATGAGAATGAGGATCATTCCAACAAAAAGCTTGGGCTGCTGTGCATTAGCCCTGCAAAACACCATCAAACGCAAACATAATAATAAGGTGATGAAATGAACCTGTAATATGTTGGCAATTAAAACTGTCTGATATTAACAGGAAAAGATATCAGGTATATGACAAAAACAACCAAGAAGCAACAGGGATATTATAGGCAAGTTATTGAGCCTAATGCTTTTTTCCAGAAATAAATAAATAAGAATAAAATTCATGACACAAATTGTTTTCTCAATTCTGAGTCTGTATTTGCTAAAAAGGAAACAATCAGGTGGGAGGAACATATAAACATAATAAAAAGCACAATCAAAATAATAATAATAAAATATTATTATTATTATTATTATTATTATTAATGCGGAACATATACTTTTCACTATTCAAGCTCGTCTAGCATTGAATATTACAGATTTCACAAACGTGCTTAAACCCTACTTTAATACTGCCTCCGTTTTTTATTAAATGTCGTTTAGAATTTATGTCTAGAATTAAGGAACATGTAAATTTGACTAATACACCCTTAATCAATTAATAATATTCCTAATTAAACTCTCTTACCTCTTTACTAATAATTATCTTATTACCATAAATGTATTTTGTTTCTTTAAATGAGTAGGGATAAAGTTGAAAAAAATGGGTAAAAAGTTCTAAAACGACAATTAATTTGAAGCAAAATTTAACTTCTAAAACGACATTTAATATGAACCGGAGGGAGTATGTGTTTAAGAAACATTGTCAATTTTGTTGTTCATCTGTAAATGCAAAACCAACTAACTAAACATATATCAATCCCTCCAACTTTATCGTATGTATAGACTGAAACTCTGGACCAAGTTGGCTTGTTACAAAAATGTTCCCACTATAAAATATTCTATTTCTGCACATGGAACATTTCGAAGTTGCAGCTGAACATAAACAAAATCCATAACAGATGTGCAGATTATTGACATAGCACAAGTCATCTCCTTAATTTTGCTGAGCTAGTTCTATCATCACTTGGGTGGGTGACGTTTAATTTTGCTACTATTTCGTCTATCAAGCACTAACCAATTATTATATTAGGCTCGTAATAGCAAAGTGTCGCTTTTTAAAAGTTCAAATAACTGCAAGTAATTTGCAAAAGAAAAGGAGATCTCTCGGATCAAAAATAAATAAATAAATCACTAGAACAAAAAATCAAATCGAATCAAATCAAAATTTCAGCAAATGAAAATCTCGATATCAATCAAACAAATCATCGTACCTAACACCAGCATCTCCTACAATTCCAATAGCCATTCCAGCAGCAAGCCCGGCAAGGCCACAGGCCAAGCCCGAAGAGAGATGTGCATAGCCATCGAATAGGTAATAAGACTTGGCCTTAGGGTTGATACCAGTGCTGATAATCACGGCAATAATCAATCCATATATGCCCAAAACACCAGCCATGACGACTGGCACAATCGATTTCATCACAAGCTCCGGCCTCATTACACCCATCGATGCCACGCCAACTCCACTCTTTGCTGTTCCATAGGCCGCACCCATGCCTGTAAATCCAAACATCTTAAATCGAGGTCTTTAAACTTTAAAATTCGAAAACTAAGATTTGTACACAAACTGAGTAAAGTAATCACAATTAGAGCGAGAAAACTTTAAAAACAAAAATCCTGCGACACAGTAATAAATTTACTCTAAAATGATCGAGAATCTATGGTAGCTAATAAGAAGGGGATCTGAGGGAGCTTACAGGAGAAGACGAGGGCGGCCGCGGCGCCGAGAAAGCCGAAGAAAGGAGCAGTTTCATCTCCGCTGAAGGTCGAAGACATTTTTGACTTTCGATCGAATTTTATTAATGGAAAAATTAAAATCACAGAGTCGATGATATCTGATGAGGTTCGATTTTAGATCTGTGTATGTGTTGGAGAGAAGAGGAAGAGGGAATAGATTGGTTTTCACTTTTGAGCCCTTATACAAGACCCAGCCCAGTAATATGGGTCAGATCCAAATTGGGATTTGATGTGGCAGGCCTTTCGATTGGGTAGCCCAAGTCGGAACAAATACCGATTCGGGTATTAGCTACTCTGTTAAAAAAAGATAAAGAATATAAACTTAAATATGAAAAACTACTGGTTAGTATAGTAAGAATATTGTTTTCCGATATAAGTTCCTATGATTAATTACGGGAAATTCTCATATACTCTTACTCTCTCTCTTTCACAATATAAGTCATTTTAGAAAAAAACACACTTATTAAAAAACCTAGATAAATGAGTAAATAATTAATTTTTTGTTATCGTAAACTACCCACATTCCTTTTATCTTACTCTCTCTCTCTTCAAATATCTCAATTCTCAATTCACTTTTTACCTTTTTCTTCCTCTCTCTCCTCCAATATCTCAATTTCCAATTCACTTTTTACCTTTTTCATTCTCTCTCTTCTCCTAAATTTGTGTGAAAAAAGCAAAACGACTTATATTGTGAAACAAGAATTTTACTCTAAAACGACTTATATTTTGAAACAGAGGGAGTATAAAATAGAACTCAATTCCCATATAATCCTATGAATCTTTTTACTTCCATATGAGATTAAATATATCCATTGTAATTCTAATTATATATGGGATTGACAAATCTATTCTGATAAAAAGCTGTACAGATACAAATCTACCTCGATGGAAAGAAGAACAGATAGCGTGATTCACGCCATCAAATTTATTCTCCATGATGTCAAGCGTCTATGCACTATGTATTTGTGGATGAGTTCCCCATGACAATTTTCTATATTTTTCATTTTCAATAGACGATTGGGTATTACATATAAATTTCTTAATAGAAATTCCGAAATCACGTATTGTCAGAGATAGAAACCGATACAAGTAAGTGACTTCATTGATTTTTTGAGCATCTTTTCTGGCAGGGTATCAAAATTTGTGAATTAAAAACTGCGAGTTTTGTCCAAGCATGTTTTCATTGATTTTGTGTGTTCCCTTGCATGTTAGAAGACGTTCGATAGACTTTGAAAACTCGTCCCATCGATGTTGTGAAGTTGTAGTAAATACGGGTTATCTATTACTTACAATACGGCTTATCTTACCGTGAAGAAGGCCAGATAATGTGTTCTTGGTGACTTATTTTTGGAAATTAAATTTCTAAGTCAATTGTTCTCGACTAAGCGCCCACCTAGAAAACCAAAGAAGGAGAGGATTTTGTCATAAGGCGAACACATATCAAGAAGAATTAAATGTGGTATATGTGAGTGTGTTGACAATTTAAAAAAAAAATATGTGCACCGAACCACTTCCATAGCTAGAACGTCTCAATATTTTACTCTCCAATAAGTATATTTTATTTTATAAACACGACGATAAATTATGTTACTGGTACGTAGTTATTATTACTAGCATGTTGTTTCTTAAAATATTTTGCAAGGAGTATCAAATTATCTAATATTTTCTTTCTATAGTGGGGAATTTATTTACCACACTCAATTCGTCACTCAAAGTAGTGTCGATTTATTTTGATCACGTTCTCCCATAGCAGTAATTCGAATGAGTTAATAGTGTTCATAGTGGTGTGGAGTTATCAACATATGACACAAAGTAGTTAGAAATTACCACCACGGAGTAGCTGATAACTATCATCTAAAGTTGTATCGAATTATCAATTCTATTTAATAGTAACTTGGGATAATTTTGAGTATAGGTGGTCTAGAGTAGTTTGGTATTTCCACTGCATGATGGTATCATTTTGTCCCGGTCATTTTTGCATTTAACAGTATTCAATTTCAAATTGTGTCTCAAACTAGTTTATAATTATATTACTATTCATTCAAAGTAGTAACGAGTAGTTTGCTATTTTCACCACATGCTGGGACGTGTTGTCCCAATCACTTTTGCCTTCAACGACATTGAATTTATAATCATGTCACAAAGTAGTTTATAATTATCCAACTATTTCTTTAAAGTAGCATAAATCTAATCGTTTTGAGTTAGATGGTACAGAGTAGTTTGGTATTTCCACCACAACATAATATCGTTTATGTCCCAAACACTTTCACTTATTATAGTATAGAATTACCAATCTTGTGACAAAGTAGTTTATTATTATCCAACTACGATTCATAGCCATGTCTCATTATCAACTATGGTCTACCCTTGCTATTACCAACAATATGACATAGTAGTTCTGAATTCCAAATACATGGTTGTTTCAATTTATTTGTTTTGGTCAAATTTGCCTATCGTGGCTTCTGCAAACAAAGTATAGTTTACCATTCTCTAATTTATGGCATCATAATAGTTAAGAATTACCAACTTATGTTACAGAGTAGTTTAGGATTCCCAACTTATGATAGTTTCGAATTATTATACATATTCTTCACATACTTGGTTTACAGATGGGATCACATACCGAAATCGTAACTATCTAAAGAATTTAGGAATTATCAAGGTTGAACCAAATCCTGACTATCAAAAGAACTTTAGCAATTTCCCATTGTTAACATAAAACTTCTTCTTTTTTTTTACAATTAAAAAAAATCATAAATGCTTGCTTAAAAAAAAAACAAATCTCAAATATACGAGATTTCAAGTTTAGAAAAAAATTTATTTGGGCAAACACTTGTGTTAGACCATATTTATGGGTTATCACCCATTAAATCGTTTGACCCACTATTATGATGTATTTCACTACAAAAAAAAGCAGTTTTCCGAGGGAAAAACCGAGGGAATTGACTTCCCTCGGTATTTTCTGAGGGAAAAATCGAGGGACAAAAAAAGCCCTCGATTTTTTTCGAGGGAACAATATTCCCTCGGAATTCCCCTCAGAATACCGGCGCCATTACTTGCCGCCATGATTATCGAAGAAAAATATCGATGGATTTTCGAGGGAATGCATTCAGAGGGAATAAAGCCCTCGGAATATTTTTTATTTTATCATTTTTTATTTTTTTAAAATCCGAGGGAATACAAAATCCCTCGGAATGAAACCGAGGGAATCTCAAATCCCTCGGAATTTCGAGGGATTTTGGATTCCCTTGGAATTTTCTAAAAATAAAAAAATCGTAAAAAAGAAACCGATCCTATCATCTTAGGCACGTGGGGTGGTTTTGACCCGATTTCGATCGAAAAATACCAACGAGCATGTGCGTATCCACCCGTGTCGTGGGATTCGACCAACAACAAGATACGATCGATCGATGAACTCCTTCGGTTGGAAGCGCGAGGTGACGAAGCGTCGTGATTTTTCCATATTGGAGGAGGGGTGCATCTCAGCGTCGTGGAACCACGGGGGTCGGACGTCGATCGTTTAGGACGCGTTTTCTATTCTTTCCCGATTTTAAATAAAAAATGAAAAAAAAAACTTGAAAAAATATAAGAATTAGTAAAAAATAGAAACGAATCCCATCATTTCACGACCGGGGCAGGGAGGGGTGCGCCTCGGCATCGTGGAACCACGGGGGTCGGGCGTCGATCGTTTCGTAGGCGTTTTCTATTTCTTTTCGATTTTAGATGAAAAATGGAAAAAAACTCGAACAAATAGAAAAAATAGTAAAAAATAGAAAAAAAAAACCCAAGAAATACGACCGGGGCGGGTAGTGGTGCGCCTCGTCGTCCCGAAAATAAATCCTATTTTATTATTTTATTTTTATTTTTTTCAATTTTTTTTGTTTTTTGAAAATTCCTAGGGAATCTCAAATCCCTCGGAATTCCGAGGGATTTTTAATATCCCTCGGTTTCATTCCGAGGGAATTTGGATTCCCTCGGTTTTAAATAATTGAATTAAAAAAAATAGTAAAAACCGAGGCGGTTGAGTTCCCTCGGTTTTCCGAGAGTCACTATTCCCTCTGAATCGTTGCCCTAATTTAACAATCGGGCAAGTCGCCCGCTATATTTTGCGCTAACAGAAAGAAAAGAAAGAAGGAAGAAGAGAAAGAAGAAAGAAAGCCGCCTCAACCGCCGCCGGGAAAACCGCCGCATCCAGCCTCGAACCCGCCGCCGCGTCGCCGTGGGCCACCGTTTCACAACCAAATCCAGCCTGTTCCAACCCCAGCGCACAGTCGCCGCCCTGCCGCCCATCGCAGCACCGCTGGCCGCCCGCCGCCCGTCGCAGCAGCAGCAGCCCGTCGCCGCTCGCCACCCGCCGCCCGTCGCAGCCCGTCCACAGCCCCAATGTAAGTTTTTTAAGTTTGTTTTTAAGTTTTTTTTTATTTTTTTGTATATTATTTATATGTATTAATTTCATTTTTAATTTGTAATTATAGTTCAATTTAGGGTTTAATTTCCAAATAGGGTTTCAATATAGGTTTTAATTTTTAATTAGGGTTTCAGTTTAGGTTTTAATTTTTAATTAGGGTTTTAATTTATGTTTTATGGTTAATTTTAGAATTAGGGTTCAATTTAGAGTTAGTTTTAGAATTAGGATCCAATTTAGGAATAATCAATTAATTAGGGGTCATTTTAGTAATTATTACATAATTAGGGGCTAATTTAAGAATAATCAATTAATTAGGGGTCATTTTAGTAATTATTACACAATTAGGGGTCAATTTAAGAATAATCAATTAATTAGGGGCTATTTTAGTAATAATTACATAATTAGGGTCCAATTTAGTAATAAATAAGCTTGTGTAGTTATTGTTCATGCATGGGATTTAAAATTTTTTTGTATATATATTGTTCATGCATGGGAGGCCGTGGTGATCGCCCGGGGTTTAATTTTGTTTATATATAATATTGTCATTGGTGTTGTTGGTTGTATACCGTCGGATGTTGACGTGGGTTACGGCGCCGGCCGGGAGGTTTTGTCCCTCCAATAGCGGGTTTTTAAATTTTACACTACTACAAAAAACCTATTCAACATCATTTTTTAACCGGTGTCTAACACAGATAGTACCGATGTTAAATCCACTAATGTTAAAAGGGGGGTTTAATAACAACGATTTAAAATCGATGTTAATACTACGTTCCACATCGGTTTGAGAATGTTGTGTATTTTAATATCAAACTGATGTTAAAGCCATTGGCGTAACAGGTGAAGATCTACGACAGCGGTTGAAAACCGTAGTTAATAGTTAAATAATATTTAACTACGATTTTCAACCACTGTCTATTAGAAAATAATAGTGTTGTAAAAACACATGATATGTGAAAGGAGATTTTATATCAGTCCTACACTGATGTGTATTCTAAGAAAGACAACGTCCCTCAGACCGATGTCAAAAATCAATTTCTTTTTTATAGTTTAGCAAATATATTAATTCTTTTGAATATATATATATATATATATATATATATATATAGGTGTGGGTTCAAATAGAACCATGTCATTATATGTGAACCTGCGAACTAGTGCTTTTGTTATATACCAGCAGTACTTTTATTATACAATCACAATGCTTTGTTAATATTTTCAGTTATATACACCAGTAGTGCTTTTATTAGACAATCCTAATAATTTTAATCAAATAAGGAAATACACAAAAAATCTGACCATCCATTTAATTAGATTTAAGGCCCACAATTGACCCTAGGTTCACATATAATGACATGGTTCTCATTTGAACCCAATCCTATATATATA
>BMAC01000116.1:1516113-1526161 GCA_014905375.1 Phtheirospermum japonicum
ATCTTCAGCTCAAAACGAGGAAAACGGGACGAGCGACGAGCCGAAGCCATGCAGGTGCGTCGACTGACGCACTGTCGACGCTACGCCCGCATCGACTGACGCACTGTCGACGCACCGTCGATGCAAATGTTTTGAAGCGTCGATCCTAGGCCCGTCAGTCGACGCTTTTCCTCGTTTTGAGCTGAGATATTAACATTAAACAAAATTAGATTATTTCATACAAAATAAAGTAAAAACACATTGAACACCATAAGAAACGAAAAACATAAAAAAGGAAGAAAAACGATAAAAAGATAAACTTAAAACACACAAAAGAACACAACATAAGATGCAAAAACACACGAAAATCACATACAAATATGTACAAATAAAGTTCTCACACAAAATTAAATTTAGAACAACTACAAACTAAGCATACATCAGGAGAAAAATAGGGCAAGAATTGCGAGAGAGGGGAAATCTAGTGGTACCTGGAATTGAGTATATTCTAGTGTAACTGGTGATGAAGGCACAATCAATTTCCACAAACGTTCCGCACCAGCCATGAAAGGATGAGCAGATGGTTCTGGCTACGGATTTGGTTTCACAACGATGAAAAACTTGGTATTTACTTCCCTGGGACACTTAGGCTCCGGCGGCGTCTCAGTCTCCGGTCGAGTTGCTTGAAGCGTAGGGCCGGCAACGAGAAAAAGGGTTTATCTGCCAAAAGAAATTGGGGATAGTTACAGAGAGCGGTTGAAGCGTAGGGCTGGCAACGAGAAAAAGAAAAAGGGATTATCCGCCAAAAGAAATGGTGGATAGTTACAGAGAGCGGGAGAGAGATATTTGTGGCGGTCCAATTCCTTATTTATTTTGAAATTAACAAATAAATTGAAAATTCTAAGTTGTTTTTTTTTAATAATTCACATCAGCTTTTAAGGCAATTTATTAGGTGCACTCTGTTTTACGTGATGATATATGATAGTTATACGTGATGATATATAATAGTTATACGTGATGATATATGGTAGTTATACGTGATGATATGTGTCAAGAATTTAGAGTTTAGGGTTTTCTTTTCCATTAGGGTTTAGTTTTATATTTTAGGGTTTAGTATTCAATTTTTAGGGTTTAATATATCATTTTAAAGTTTAGTTTTTTATTTTTTTTATTTGATTTTCCATTTAAGGATCCCGACAAAAATCTATCATTCTGCCAGTTATATGTGATGATATGTGGTAGTTATACGTGATGATATGTGGTAGTTATATGTGATGATATATGATAAAAATTTAGAATTTAGAGTTTAATATTCAATTTTAAGGTTTAGTTTTTTATTTTAGTAATTAATTTTCCATTTTTAGGGTTTAATTTTTTCTTTTAGGTTATTTTTTTAATTATAGAATTTTAAATTTTAGATTTAGAGTTTTAATTACTTGTGATGATATGTATCAGTTATATGTGATGATATGTATCAGTTATATGTGATGATATGTGTCAGTTATATGTGATGGTATATGCCAATTATATGCGATGATACATTAAATTCCAGGGTGCACCTTACAAGGTGCACCTGGGTCCATGGTATACTCTCTCAGCTTTTAAGGGATGTAAAAAATTGAATGTATATTGATTTTTTGTTAATAAGAAAATATATTATAACATCAGTTCTAAAACTGATGTCCAATCATAAGAAATTTTACAAATAAACATCGGTTTTCAAAAACTGATGTCTATTTTTCGTGTTTTAGTTTTAAGACATCAGTAATTAAAAAATTATGTTTAATATAAAAAAACTACACTGATATAACACTGGTTTTTTAAAAAACCGATGTTAAAAGTAAAAAGACACCAGAATAACAAAAAAAACGATGTCTTTTTAGTGATGTCTATTGCTATTTTTCTTGTAGTGTTATTTCTAAAAACGTGATAGGGTGTCACGCGTTTTTATTTAAGTTTTCAAAATATTTTTAAAAAAATGTGACGGTGGTAACTGCTTATTTGGAACCTTGGCGAAGTGACGCAATGCATATAGATCACTTGTTTCAGAATTAATATCATATAAAAAAATTGGAAACTAAGTTTTGAATTATTCCAATATTCCTTAGACCCGTTTGAGGTTTAGTATCAAATATAGAGTTTGATACTGAATTTCGAATTGTCCCATTTTTTGACAGTTTGAGAATGAGACTTGTAGTATGGTTATCTTATTTGTATGGGTTTTTTTTTTAGTTTTGAAATTTCGGTTTCTGCATCTCTCTAATTGTTCTCGGGTGCACTGAAATATACGTGCACTACGAGAACTGGGGGGAGATGCTGCCGAAGTTTTGAATCTAAGAAAAATGCATATGTTAAGATAATACATACTACTAAAATGTCACGTTCTTGAATGGGATAGAAGCCTAACCATTTATAACTCGAATTCCCCATTCTTCTCGTAATGCTGCCGAAATTTTGCCACCTTCTTTAATTCTAGAACACGCTTAAGAGCATTCAACGTCTCCACCCAAACATTAATGAAGATCGGATCAACGAACAATTAGAAAATAAATTTGCCAATTGGTTCAAACATTATGTAAGACGTTCAATACCGAGATGCATATCATATAATTATGGTATCTATTTATATAATATATTTCCAAAATTAAAATTAATTTGTCAATGTCATAGGCTAGAGATCGTTCGAACAATGTGAAAGTGATTAGTTTAGTTGAAATATATGTAATTTATTCTTATTGTAAAACACACTTTTTTATAACTACTTTTTTTAATTTGGATTTATTAATACCTTTTGGTGTCTAATATATACTGGTATTTTGTAAAATGCTCATATTATTATCTAATAAATTTATCAGATGCCGTTGCGTCGAGGATCCGGTAGCGTAGGTCGATCAGATATGGGGTCGGCTAATCGTTTAGCTGATTTCGACACCGACTACATGGGTCTCGGTAGTGATCATCCAGCGACGCAGACCCCGATGCAGACCCCTACACAGACGCCGATGTCGCATACACCACCACAGACCCCGTCCGACGTGGGTACATCATGGACCCGACGACAGTTGGTCGCACCGCCGAGGGGTATGACTCAGGTTTATATTGCAGGGACGAAGTAAGTAAATAAATGATTTTAAAATTATAATTATCATTATGATTAAATTTTATTCGTAAAAAAATAAAAACACAATTGAATACAGGCTGCACAGCACAGGGGGCAAGGTGTCTATTATACTCCGTATGATCTTTGAGAGGGATCTCCATCCCGCCTGGTGGTGCTATAAGGCGGTCCCTAAGGAGACTAAGGCGTTCTGGTGGGAGATGTTTAAGGTAATTATTATTTTGTGTCCAAATTTGTTAATATTTACCATAAAAACACAATCATATGTTTCAATTGAGTTGTAATTATTATTTTATTTTGCAGGAGGTTTATTATTGGGACAAGGAGAAGTATAGGGATAAAGACATACGGAAGGTATTTTTTTCGATGATCGGAGCCCTTTACGGGAGGCAGTTTAACGAGTATAAGCAGCATATTACCTCCCATGGTGGTGGTCTGCTGGAGTACCTCCTCGAGGAGGTCTATAGGTAAACGATTCTATTATGTGTTTTCTTATTAAATTGGAATTTTTTATTTATAACATATAATTTATATCGTATCTTATATATCATCCATTTCAACTAGGGCTTGGAAGGTTGAGTGGGATAAGCCCGAGAACAAGGCCAAATCCGAGCAGTGCAGCCGGAACAGGAGGAGCGAGCCTGCTGGGCCGGGGACTGGGATGTCGAAGCACACCGGGGGTGCTAGATCTACTATCGACTATGCTTTGGATATAGTAAGTAATTTTAGAATATAATAATATAATATTTATTTGTTTAATTTTAATGTTAATTATTTGAAAATTCTATTTGAATACAGGAGCGGGAGACGGGTGCGCCGGCTACGTGCTACGATCTTTTTAAACGTACGCACCAAAAGAAAGACGGTGCTTTTATCGATACGAGATCTAGTCTTATTAATGTGAGTCTCTTTCTTATTTTTAACTTATTCTTTTATTTTAACGTAGAATTGTAATAACGAGTTGTATTTTAGGAGGAGTACGAGCGATAGCTGACCCAAGAACAGGAACGTGCGTCTTCTTCCCAGGAGGGGAGTAGCGAGGTTGACAAGGACCTGGTTTTCCTCGGCGTCGTCGGGACGAGCAAAGGACGGCATTACGGCACCGTCGCGTATGGGAAGATGGTGGCTGCTACTAATTAGAGTAGACTTGTCCTTATTTTTATTAGATTTTTAGTTCGTTTTTATATTTGTTTTTGGTATAAGTTGGACGATTTAAGCTTAATCTCGTATTTTTATAATTTCAGCTTATTTTACCGCATTTTGATCGTAATTGATGCAAGTAGGTGATATTTCGTTGTTTTTCACCTTACAGCTAAGTAACCAGAAGAGTTTAATGCGTAATAGACGAAGTTCGATGTTCAAGAAGTGAAGAACAAGCTTTCCGGTGAAACGAGTAGCAAAAGATCGAGAATTTGAGACAGACGTGCAGTCGCGTCGACTGACGCGACCGTCGACGCACCGTCGACGCTAGCCATGTCAGCGAGTCATGACTGCGTCAGTCGATGCACTGTCGACGCAACTTGCTAAAGCGTCGATGTCGACGCACTACTGTCGACGCTACTTGCTGAAGCGTCGATGTCGACGCACACCGTCGACGCACCTGCCCAGCCGACGCGCACACTTGCCGACCAAGTCTACCGAGCCCCGCCGAGTGCCAGCACGCGTCAGTCGACGCTACGTCGACGCATTGTCGACGCGACGGCCCAGAATTCGGATTTTAGGGTTTCTTGTGCGCCAAGACTTGCAATATCTATATAAACCCTCATTATTTTGGATTTTGAGAAGAAGACACAACCCCCTAGGGTATTTTAGCTTATAATAACAATAATTCCACATCTCATAACGAGATTTGAAGACGGAGATCAAGGATCGAAGAACAACGCGTCCAAAACATCGAATTCGAGTTCGGGACTCATTTTTCGCCCAAGATCAACGTTCAAACTCCGGAATAGCTGGAGCTTTTTACTGCTTTTAGTAGTTCCAATAAGTTTTCTAAACTCTTAGTTAATTTAGTAGTTGATTTTTAGTTTATTTTTTAGTTTAATTCTTAGTTAATCTCTTAGGTAATTCTAGTTTAATTAGTTTAATCGTTTTATGATTGATATTGGATATTGGTTTAATTTAGTTGATTTATGCGATTGATTTATGTTTAGTTATTCGTTAATCTTAGATTCATATGATACATTGCTTAGTGGTAATTTATTATATTCAAGCTTTTAGATTCATTGCTATTAATTCTTAGTTCTTGAGTTCAAGTAGTTTAATTATCGCTCTTAATTGATAAATTAGTTAGAATAATTAGTTTAAATAGATTTAGTTTAATTATTGCTTTAGTTATAATGATCGATTCAAAATCTTATTCAAACCCCCAAATGTACATGTATGTTATTCGTAATTGAGAAAAACATTCGAAAGACCGAACAGTTGTTTCCTCGAGAGATACGACTCGAGTCAAACTCATCACCCTACAGTTACCTCGTACACTTGCGAGCAAACTGACGTGTTTTAAATTAATTTATTAAAAAGGGGTGCACAAAAGTTTGAGTCAGCTACGAAGGGTTTATTAAAGAGCCTCTCTTCCACCTCCTCGTAGGCTGATAGGAGCCACGTCAGAGAGCTCGAGGCGCAGGTCGATGCTCAGAGGGCGCAACTCGAGGCGATGCAGCAGGAGGCAGCCGAGGAAATGCGACAACGTGCGGAGGAGGCAGCCGAGGAAAGGCGACAACGTGCGGAGGAGCGCCAGCAGCAGGAGGAATTTCAGGCGCGGATGAATGCCCCGATGGCACAGATGGCTGAGATATATGCTCGTTTCCAGCAGCAGTTGCCCCCTCCCCACAGCAGCAGCAGTACCCCCCTCCCATCCATAGGACATTTTTACGGTTCATATAAACTTTGTTACTGTGTCGAACGCATGTAATTATTCTTAAATTTTCAAATATTTTTATAATAATTGATTTATTTATTTGTCTTTTCTTTAATTACTTTTTTCAAATTTTTGGGAATTTTAATAATTGAATAGGAATTAAAATTAAAATTAAAAATAAAACCGAGGGAAAATCCCTCGAAAATATAAAAAATCCGAGGGAATATTTGTCCCTCGGAATTTCGAGGGACGACAAATCCCTAGGTGTTCCGAGGGACATTGTTCCGTCGGAATTCCGAGGGAACGTAACCGAGGGAATTATATCCCTCGGAATTCCGAGGGAATATTATTCCCTCGAAATTCCGAGGGAATAATGTCCCCGATTTTCTGAGGGATTGCACGGAAATATTTACGAGGGAATGTATCCCTTGAAATTCCCTCGATTTCAGATTTTCGAGGGAAATATGCCCTCGAAAAAAAATTCTGAGGAGGGTTTTTTCCTCGGTTTTGCCCAAAATCGAGGGAAAATTCCCTCGGAAATTTGCTTTATTTTTTGTAGTCTTTGAGATAGTATATGGTGCATCGTGCACCCGATTCATTTTGTGTAGTGGTATATGTAATAAATATGATTGTTGGCAACATGAATCTTTTTGTCGAAGTGTTCATCGAGATTCGATCAATGGGAAAGTGTATACGGTCATCGTCTAAGTGAAAGTCAAAATTCAATCAACGAGATTCTTAGGTGCACGAAATACACATATATCATCGCATAGAACATCTATAAACCATTGTACAAAATTGTTGGAATTTGTAGAGACGAACACCATGCTCGTGCAAGCGGAAGTTTTAAAATTTTGGATCCAACAGATCCATCCTGTGAACGAATATATTTATATAATAAATAAAACGAGATAAAAGCATGAAACCCTTACAAAAAATTCAGGTCCGAGTTCAACACTAAGGTATCCACGCGATTAATCTCCGACTGCAAGATCCAACTCCAGTGTATTGCTATCGTGAAGAAAGTTAGGAAATCCCGCGATTAATCTCCGACTGCAAGATCCAACTCCAGTGTATTGCTATCGTGAAGAAAGCTAGGAAATCCCACGAAAGCTCAAGAACTCCCAATCTCAAATTTAGGATTTATATTTTCTAAAAACTCTCTCGTATTTTCATCGTTTACAACTTATGACTCTATGTTATATTTATACTAGGTACATAAGAGAACCCTAATCATAAAAGGGTTGGACTATCCAAGACATGGGCCCAAAACAATTTTAGCTCAAGTACCTTTATTAATATAACATAGATAATTAAATCCAAATCTAATTTAATTTAGCATTGGCCAATGACTTTAGTCGACCTAATATAGAGATTATGAGTGATCTCTCTCGAAATTCCAATCGAGGAATGAATTATTTCTTGGCTCAACTACCACCTTCATTTACATCATGGTGCACCCAACACAAGCCGTATCTACCCCAAAAGGAGTGCAAGCGTTGGTCATGGTCAAAGTACACCACTCAGCAAATAAGGTGCGTATTGACCTCAAGTCGAAGGATTATCACACGCTTTATACACTGATAAGTTTATAAACATACAATAAATAACTTGTCAGTAGGGTTTTACCAATACTATCCAAAGTATCCATGTGTCCATCACGAATAACTATTATTCGCAGTCGTGAGACTTACTGCATTCTCTAAAATGTGATGCAGACCACATGATGACATATATTATATTATCAATATCCCAATCTTGATAATCGTTAGTCGTGGCAATTTTAAGAGTAATGTTTTATCAATGGCATCTCACTATATCAATGACAACATTAACTCTACGGGAATACTTATACAAACAATCAAAATAGTAATTCAATAAATGCAATGCCATATATATTACGATATATATAATAATTGTGATCAAGTATAATGTCTTTAAATCTGATTGTCTCTAGGACATTCATACTTTCAAAAACATCCACCATATACCATCACACATAACATATATATACCATCACAATAGGCCAGATATTGTGTGACCGTCGAAATTCGATCGACAAGATTATTAGGCCACAAACACACATACACACGTACATATATATATATATATATATATATATATATATATATATATTATTTATATAATCGTGCAAAACATACATATACCTCCACTAATACACTCGGGTGCATGGTATAGTTTCTCGATTTATTTAGTTATGAAGTTAGGGATAATCAGTAGTGTGGCCTTTTTTTTTCTCTTTTGCACCTTTTTTTATATTTTGTCTCATTAAATATCAAGTAGATAATTGATAATTATTTTAAACAGTTAAATTCTGAAAGCTCTAAAAATTTGAAAAAAAAAATACTAAAACAATGAGCATATTATTATTATTTTTCAATTGTAGAATATTCTAGCAATAAGTATTTTAATGAATGAATTATAATTATTGGATTAAATAACTTAAAATAAAATATTAGTATAAATTATATATGTAATATGAGTATAAATTATTATGTTTTTTCGTTATGGATAGTTTGAGTTATTTTTTTTTTAATTAAATTAAAAGTACATGCGGAGAAATCACATCAATAGTGATTTGTGTGTTTTAATTAATTCAGATAATATTATATCGCATAAGTTTCGTGAATTTTGTTCACGTGAATAAGTCTGATTCAAAATTATTAAATATCAGTATTTAACACCATAAATATTTTAATTTCATTGAATGAATTAATTTATAATCATCAAATTAAATTAATCAATATAAGCCTTTTATTAATTATAATCATTAAATAAATCAATATAAATATTTTATTAGTATAAGTAAGATCAAAGTTATAAAATGTGGGTATTTTAGAATTTGTGTGTATTAATTAATTCAGATAATATTAATTAACACACGGTCTCTTAAAACCTTCAAATCACAACTCAAATAGTAAAAAACTTGTGTGTGTACAGTAGAAATGTAAAACATAAACTCCATAGGTGCCATCTTTCTTTTTAAAATGCAAAAATATAAATAAATATTGATTGGATATTTACATCCAAAATTTGATGAGTTGAACTCATAAATGAGTACACCCTAAAATATTTTAAATATATTAGAATTTTACTAAACCAATCCCATAAACTTGCTACTTTTACCCCTATCTAATATATGGATATAAACAAAAAGAAAATCATAAAAATAAAACAAAGGAAAAAAATTGAAGAAACGTACAGAAAAGGAAGAAGAAAAAAAATGTGGAAAGGAAGAAGAAAGAGCAGAAAATAGCCAAAAAAATGAAGAATTTTTTTGCCCAAAAAATTATAAGAAAATGGATTATAATAAATAATCAAATATATATGGTAAGCCTCTCGAGGGTTGTAAAAAATAGCAAAAAATGAAGATTTTTTTGGGAAAAAAACAATAAGAAGATAGATCATAAATAAGCAATTAAATAAGAACTGTAATTAAAAAAGAAATAATTAAACACACGATCTCTTAAAACCTTCAAATCACAACTCAAATAGTAAAAAACTTATGTACAGTAGAAATGTAAAAACATAACCTTCATAGGCTGCCAACTTTCTTTTTAAAATGCCAAAAAAAATAAATAAACATTGATTGGATATTTACACCCAAAATTTAATGAATTGACCTCATAACGAGAAACACCCTAAAAATAACTTAAATATATTAAAATTTTACTAAATCAACCTCATAAACTTCCTACTTTTACCCCTATCTAATATATAGTATAAACAAAAAAAGAAAAAATCATAAAATAAAACAATGGAAAAAATGAAGAAAATGTACAGAAAAGGAAAGAAGAAAAAAAGGGGGGAAGGAAGAAGAAAGGAGCAGAAAATAGGAAAAAATGAAGATATTTTTTGCCCAAAAAACAATAAGAAGCATGGATCATAATAAGCAATCAAATATCTATGATAAGCCCTCTTATTTGTAAAAATTGGTGTTACCCTCAAAAAAAATTGAAAAATTTTTTTTTGGACTACTGTATGGTTCGACTATGATTTCACGAAACAATGAAGGCAGTGCTTCAAAATTTTTTTTGAACAATGTGTAATATTCGATTTATTATAAA
>BMAC01000116.1:1526186-1553114 GCA_014905375.1 Phtheirospermum japonicum
CTTAGGTAATTCTAGTTTAATTAGTTTAATCGTTTTATGATTGATATTGGATATTGGTTTAATTTAGTTGATTTATTGCGATTGATTTATGTTTAGTTATTCGTTAATCTTAGATTCATATGATACATTGCTTAGTGGTAATTTATTATATTCAAGCTTTTAGATTCATTTGCTATTAATTCTTAGTTCTTGAGTTCAAGTAGTTTAATTATCGCTCTTAATTGATAAATTAGTTAGAATAATTAGTTTAAATAGATTTAGTTTAATTATTGCCTTTAGTTATAATGATCGATTCCAAAATCTTATTCAAACCCCCAAAATGTACATGTATGTTATTCGTAATTGAGAAAAACATTCGAAAGACCGAACAGTTGTTTCCTCGAGAGATACGACTCGAGTCAAACTCATCACCCTACAGTTACCTCGTACACTTGCGAGCAAAACTGACGTGTTTTAAATTAATTTATTAAAAAGGGGTGCACAAAAAGTTTGAGTCAGCTACGAAGGGTTTATTAAAGAGGCCTCTCTTCCACCTCCTCGTAGGCTGATAGGAGCCACGTCAGAGAGAGCTCGAGGCGGCAGGTCGATGCTCAGAGGGCGCAAACTCGAGGCGATGCAGCAGGAGGCAGCCGAGGAAATGCGACAACGTGCGGAGGAGGCAGCCGAGGAAAGGCGACAACGTGCGGGAGGAGCGCCAGCAGCAGGAGGAATTTCAGGCGCGGATGAATGCCCCGATGGCACAGATGGCTGAGATATATGCTCGTTTCCAGCCAGCAGTTGCCCCCTCCCCACAGCAGCAGCAGTACCCCCCTCCCATCCATAGGACATTTTTTACGGTTCATATAAACTTTGTTACTGTGTCGAACGCATGTAATTATTCTTAAATTTTCAAATATTTTTATAATAATTGAATTATTTATTTGTCTTTTCTTTAATTACTTTTTTCAAATTTTTGGGAATTTTAATAATTGAATAGGAATTAAAATTAAAATTAAAAATAAAACCGAGGGAAAATCCCTCGAAAATATAAAAAATCCGAGGGAATATTTGTCCCTCGGAATTTCGAGGGACGACAAATCCCTAGGTGTTCCGAGGGACATTGTTCCGTCGGAATTCCGAGGGAACGTAACCGAGGGAATTATATCCCTCGGAATTCCGAGGGAATATTATTCCCTCGAAATTCCGAGGGAATAATGTCCCCGATTTTCTGAGGGATTGCACGGAAATATTTACGAGGGAATGTATCCCTTGAAATTCCCTCGATTTCAGATTTTCGAGGGAAATATGCCCTCGAAAAAAAATTCTGAGGAGGGGTTTTTTCCTCGGTTTTGCCCAAAAATCGAGGGAAAATTCCCTCGGAAATTTGCTTTATTTTTTTGTAGTCTTTTGAGATAGTATATGGTGCATCGTGCACCCGATTCATTTTGTGTAGTGGTATATGTAATAAATATGATTGTTGGCAACATGAATCTTTTTGTCGAAGTGTTCATCGAGATTCGATCAATGGGAAAGTGTATACGGTCATCGTCTAAGTGAAAGTCAAAATTCAATCAACGAGATTCTTAGGTGCACGAAATACACATATATCATCGCATAGAACATCTATAAACCATTGTACAAAATTGTTGGAATTTGTAGAGACGAAACACCATGCTCGTGCAAGCGGAAGTTTTAAAAATTTTGGATCCAACAGATCCATCCTGTGAACGAATATATTTATATAATAAATAAAACGAGATAAAAGCATGAAACCCTTACAAAAAATTCAGGTCCGAGTTCAACACTAAGGTATCCACGCGATTAATCTCCGACTGCAAGATCCAACTCCAGTGTATTGCTATCGTGAAGAAAGCTAGGAAATCCCACGAAAGCTCAAGAACTCCCAATCTCAAATTTAGGATTTATATTTTCTAAAAACTCTCTCGTATTTTCATCGTTTACAACTTATGACTCTATGTTATATTTATACTAGGTACATAAGAGAACCCTAATCATAAAAGGGTTGGACTATCCAAGACATGGGCCCAAAACAATTTTAGCCCAAGTACCTTTATTAATATAACATAGATAATTAAATCCAAATCTAATTTAATTTAATTAAATAATTTCTATCAAATAGAAATTAATATCATAATTATTAATAATTAAATATTACAATTCTAAATTGAATATTTAATACTTTCTTGATACACTCTTAAATCGGAAAACTAATCGCATATAGTGTGGACCCTATAGGCCTTTATATATGACATCAATCCAATGATGATCCAAACAAAACTCCTAGACGGCTTAGCTGGACGAACTCAATATATAAAGAACATTCACTTGAACTCAGCGAATTATAACCTTTATACAAAGCTTTGGTGAAATTCCTTTCATTCCGAATCACTCGATTAAGCTTAAGATTTATCCAAGGAATAACTATTATTCGCAGTCGTGAGACTTACTGCATTCTCTAAAATGTGATGCAGACCACATGATGACATATATTATATTATCAATATCCCAATCTTGATAATCGTTAGTCGTGGCAATTTTAAGAGTAATGTTTTATCAATGGCATCTCACTATATCAATGACAACATTAACTCTACGGGAATACTTATACAAACAATCAAAATAGTAATTCAATAAATGCAATGCCATATATATTACGATATATATAATAATTGTGATCAAGTATAATGTCTTTAAATCTGATTGTCTCTAGGACATTCATACTTTCAAAAACATCCACCATATACCATCACACATAACATATATATACCATCACAATAGGCAGATATTGTGTGACCGTCGAAATTCGATCGACAAGATTATTAGGCCACAAAACACACATACACACGTACATATATATATATATATATATATATATATATATATATATATTATTTATATAATCGTGCAAAACATACATATACCTCCACTAATACACTCGGGTGCATGGTATAGTTTCTCGATTTATTTAGTTATGAAGTTAGGGATAATCAGTAGTGTGGCCTTTTTTTTCTCTTTTGCACCTTTTTTTATATTTTGTCTCATTAAATATCAAGTAGATAATTGATAATTATTTTAAACAGTTAAAATTCTGAAAGCTCTAAAAATTTGAAAAAAAAAATACTAAAACAATGAGCATATTATTATTATTTTTCAATTGTAGAATATTCTAGCAATAAGTATTTTAATGAATGAATTATAATTATTGGATTAAATAACTTAAAATAAAATATTAGTATAAATTATATATGTAATATGAGTATAAATTATTATGTTTTTTCGTTATGGATAGTTTGAGTTATTTTTTTTTTTAATTAAATTAAAAGTACATGCGGAGAATCACATCAATAGTGATTTGTGTGTTTTAATTAATTCAGATAATATTATATCGCATAAGTTTCGTGAATTTTGTTCACGTGAATAAGTCTGATTCAAAATTATTAAATATCAGTATTTAACACCATAAATATTTTAATTTCATTGAATGAATTAATTATAATCATCAAATTAAATTAATCAATATAAGCCTTTTATTAATTATAATCATTAAATAAATCAATATAAATATTTTATTAGTATAAGTAAGATCAAAGTTATAAAATGTGGGTATTTTAGAATTTGTGTGTATTAATTAATTCAGATAATATTAATTAACACACGGTCTCTTAAAACCTTCAAATCACAACTCAAATAGTAAAAACTTGTGTTGTACAGTAGAAATGTAAAACATAAACTCCATAGGTGCCATCTTTCTTTTTAAAATGCAAAAATATAAATAAATATTGATTGGATATTTACATCCAAAATTTGATGAGTTGAACTCATAAATGAGTACACCCTAAAATATTTTAAATATATTAGAATTTTACTAAACCAATCCCATAAACTTGCTACTTTTACCCCTATCTAATATATGATATAAACAAAAAGAAAATCATAAAATAAAACAAAGGAAAAAAATTGAAGAAACGTACAGAAAAGGAAGAAGAAAAAAAATGTGGGAAAGGAAGAAGAAAGAGCAGAAAATAGCCAAAAAAATGAAGAATTTTTTTGCCCAAAAATTATAAGAAAATGGATTATAATAAATAATCAAATATATATGGTAAGCCTCTCGAGGGTTGTAAAAAATAGCAAAAAATGAAGATTTTTTTGGGAAAAAAACAATAAGAAGATAGATCATAAATAAGCAATTAAATAAGAACTGTAATTAAAAAAGAAATAATTAACACACGATCTCTTAAAACCTTCAAATCACAACTCAAATAGTAAAAACTTATGTACAGTAGAAATGTAAAACATAACCTTCATAGGTGCCAACTTTCTTTTTAAAATGCAAAAAAATAAATAAACATTGATTGGATATTTACACCCAAAATTTAATGAATTGACCTCATAACGAGAACACCCTAAAAATAACTTAAATATATTAAAATTTTACTAAATCAACCTCATAAACTTCCTACTTTTACCCCTATCTAATATATAGTATAAACAAAAAAAGAAAAATCATAAAATAAAACAATGGAAAAAAATGAAGAAAATGTACAGAAAAGGAAGAAGAAAAAAAGGGGGGGAAAGGAAGAAGAAAGGAGCAGAAAATAGGGAAAAATGAAGATATTTTTTGCCCAAAAACAATAAGAAGATGGATCATAATAAGCAATCAAATATCTATGATAAGCCTCTTATTTGTAAAAATTGGTGTTACCTCAAAAAAAATTGAAAATTTTTTTTTGGACTACTGTATGGTTCGACTATGATTTCACGAACAATGAAGCAGTGTTCAAAAATTTTTTTGAACAATGTGTAATATTCGATTTATTATAACACTCCGTTTCTTAGCAAAAAATCGATTATTTGGTGCAAATTCTCGAACTTGTTTATGCCGAAAATCATGATATGTTCGATTTTTTTTCAACAACTTGTTTATATTCATCATTACCAAACACAACCCCGATAATGTACCCTAAGAAATCAATTTATGACGAAAAGTGAGTAAAAAGCACACACAAAAACAGAAATGTGATTATTGTTGAAAGGATAATTGGAATATTATTAATGATTTGTTAATCAGAAAATTACAAGAATATATAATCACAATGTACAACAATCACGTTCTAGAAATAAGGAGAAATAAGGAAAGAAAAACTATTCTATGTTTACAGGTCAAACTATCCAAAAATATACATCGTCATTTTGGTGTATTCTTCTTTCTTTCCTTGGTCTTTCGTTCTGTCATATTCCTAATAACTTATCCAATTACAACGTATTAACTGCTAATGCAATCACACTGATAGCTTCAATAGTTCACTGAAATTTTGACCCTAGTCTTCTCCGAGGATAAAGAGTAGAGTTGTTTTGCCTTTGACTCATTAGCATGAAAGCTGTTGAAACTTCTTAAGGATCCGAAGGAGGAGTGAGTTTCTTAGGGGGAGGCTAGTAGGAGCCATCCCATCCCAATAGCGTATATTTGGAGCTCAATATAAAATTTTATTTTCTTGCAAGACCCGTTCGGATAAGGGAAAACTCCAGAGATTGCTTCGAAGTAAGATGCTTGCGTTGACCCTTTCCTTAGCCCGGTGCTCATGATGCGCTACAGATCCACATCTCAGGGTCAGGCGCCGATGAGCACATTGAACTATCCATGTGGCTGAGAGCCCTCACAGCCCAGGCACAACGACGCAATTATCAGGGGCGCGCTCTACCACTGAGCTAATAGCCCGTCGTGCGAGCCCCCCGCTGGTCTATGCACATCGCTCTCTCCAGGAGGTTGGCCGCCTATCCTAGCCCTCGGTTAGAGCGCTTTACCTATAGTTTATTAGAAGAGGGTCCGAAGGAGGCTCAGCTGGTGGTATACTCGTTTTTTCTCAATCAATCCATATGGAGAACAAATTTCCACGCATCTTTTTCTTTGATGAAGGGAGTCCTTCCAGTGATACATCTTCTAGAACGGAGAGTCAAAGTACGACTACTATTTCCGGCCGGACGGAGATTGGCCCTCGAGTGCAAAGGCAGAAGGGAGCTTGACTGCAAGACCCACCCGTCGAGCAGGGACGAAAGTCGGCCTTCAAAATAGCTAAGACACACCGAAACTCGCCAGCTCACCTCGCTAACGTATCAGCGCAAGTGGGGAAATACGGGTCAATGATCGCGCATACAGTCTCACAGCGCAGCCGTCTTCTCTTCCTATCATTTCACTTCGTTCGAGAAATCTGATCTCACCGGACCGGGCGAAGGGGAAAGAAGGTATGGGTGGTCGAGAGAGGCGCTGAAAGCGATCCACCCAACCCAGCTAAGCTAATAAATGTCTTTTTTTTCTTTGAAAAAAAAAGCAGTACAAGGAAACTTTTATTTAAGTCGGATGAGACTAAGCAGCTACCGACCGTTCCGACGCGCCTCTTGGAGTAGTCGGCTTGGCCCTGATCTTACGTGAGAAAAAGCTCTTCCTTCTGTGGTTCGGGTTCGCCTTTCCCTGTCGAAGGTGGCATTGATTCTTCCTCTATGTTGTTTACGGAATCTAGTTCTTTTCGCCGGCGACAACAGAGGAAGCAACCCGCCTACTGTGGTCCGAAGTTGGCTACTGGCGGTCAAAGCTTCTTAGTACTTCGCCAGGATGAGTCCTTTTTCCTTCTCGCGAACCGCGGGAGCGCCTTCTTCACCTCTTGGCTCACCTGGGATACGTACACCCTGTTCTTTCTAAAGACTGCTTTTGCACATTTTCGTTAATCCATGAACAGGATCTATACATCTCGATAGGCTTCATTCCATCCAGCCTCACGAACCCGAGAGCGGGACCCACTTCTAAGATCCCCGGTATAGCAAGTGCATTGAAGGAGTACTAGAGACCGATCATCTGATACTAACTGGGAAATAATCAAGAGCATAATTTTGAATGTTTGGTACCGGTATATGTTATGTACCGATGAATCCTTTTACTCCAGATTATGAACACCCGATCGGATCTACTATCCAAAAATATACATCGTCAAAGAATTTCTCTAATACCCCCCGCCCCCCCCCCCGCAAGCGCGTTGCGTGGGGTGAAGATAAACACAGAGCTTGGACCGAAGAAGCTCAAAGGCGGGACGAGGCAGGCTTTTGGTGAAAATATCTGCAAGTTGCAGATGTGAGGGAACAAAACGTGTAGAAAGCACCAACTCGCGAACAAAGTGATAATCCAGATCAATGTGCTTAGCTCGTATGTGAGAAACCGGATTCTGACTTAGGAAGATAGCACTTTTATTGTCACAAAGGAGCTTTGTACGGGAAGGAGGTGTAATGCTAAGTTCGCCAAGAAGATTGGTGAGCCACACTATCTCTGCAGCAGCATTTTCCATAGCCCTGTATTCTGTCTCACAACTAGAACGAGCGACTGTAGGTTGTTTCTTCTCACTCCAAGAAACAAGATTACCACCAAAAAAGATGGAATAACCATAGGTGGAGCGACGTGTTTCAATGCAACGGGCCCAATCTGCATCAGAGTAGCCCACTATAGAAGAATCAGCACGCCTCGTAAATGATAAGCCAAGGTGAACATTGCCCTTGACGTAGCGAAGAATTCGTTTGACAGCATTGAAGTGATCAATAGTAGGTGAGTGAAGAAACTAGCTGACAACATTAACAGCATAAGACAGATCGGGTCGAGTAATTGGCAAGTACTGAAGAGCTCCCACCAACGAACGATACAATGTAGGATCAGAAAATGGTGATCCATCACTAACCATGACTTCCCCAGCAACTAAGGGAGTGGCAACGGGCTTAGAATCCAGCAAATTCGCCCGTTCCAAAATGTCATGAGCATATTTTGCCTGCCCCACAAAGAGACCCTCTGGAGTATAAGAGACCTCAAGATCAAGGAAATAATTGAGACAACCCAGGTCTTTAAGCGCAAATTCTTTGTGAGTACGAGCAATAAGTATTTTTAACAAAGCCTCGTCATTACCTGTGATAATAACATCATCAACATATAAGAGGAGATAAATGACGGTGGTACCTTTGAGAAGGTAGAATAGAGAGGAGTGAGGACGACTCTAACGGAAACCCAAACTCAGCAAGAAAGTGCTGAACCGCTGATACCAAGCTAGAGGGGCCTGTTTCAAGCCATACAAAGCCTTCTTGAGACGACAAACGTGATCAGGAAAGCGAGAATCAACAAACCCCGGAGGCTGGGCCATGAAAACCGGTTTGGGAAGCATAATTGTAACACTGAAGATTGTAGAGAATACTTTCATCATTCATTTATATACTAGTATCCTTCATTACTGAATTTTGTTTTGTGGGTTTTGAAACAGGTTCGAATTAGTATTCTTTGAGATTCTGACTAGCATCCAAAACTATGTGAATATCAATAATTCTTGTTTGTTATACAATTCAGAATCTATTACTTTTTATCGAATCCCGAATTCAGAATTTGGAGTCTCCCCGTGAAGGTTTTGAGAGGAATAAAATGTATTTCTTTTGTAATATTTAAATCAATTTTATCAGAAAATTATTTTTGTGTTTTCAAACATGTCTATTTTTATTTAGGCAAAAATGCAGAATTAGTCCACTGACTTTAGGCAGTTGGGAATTTTAGTCCACCAGATACACGGGTGGCGATTTTAGTCCACTAATTTAAAAAAAGTCGGACATTTAATCCATTTTTGGCCGGAAATTCGAATTTTGGCCGGAAATTGAATTTTGACCCGATTTTTGGGTATTTTGACCAGAAAAACCGTCCAACATGCCACGCAGGTGCTGACTTGGTTAAAATTTGCCACATAATTGCTGATTGGGTTTTTTTTGGAGGGAAAACTGGCTATTTATACATGCCCTAAAAATCCTTCCTTCTCCCTCGCCGTCGTATTGCTCCTGCAAAAAAAAATTCCTAAAAATCCTTCCTTCTCCCTCGCCACTGCTCCATCTTGCTGCTGCAAAAACAAAAAAAAATAAAAAATCCGCCATTGAAGATGTCTCACACTACAGGGTCGGTGAACTGCTATTGTCTCACAGCACATGGTCGAAGGCGAGCTGTTTTACGAACATCTTGGACGGATGACAACCCAGGCAGGAGGTTTAATTCTTGTCTTTTATGGCATGTAAGTTGTTTTCAATTCATGACTTGTAATAAATCTTAACCTAATCCAGTTTTTTTCTTTTCTCTAAGACTACGAAACAAATTCTTGATTTTTTTTTATAGAGTGGAGGGTGTCGTTTCTTTGATTGGGAGGATCCCCCAATGTGCCCTAGATCGCGGGCAATAATACCTGGTTTATTGAGAAGGATCAATTCAATGGAAGCTGACAATTCAATGATGCGTGAAAATAGGAAAAAGCTTCTAAAGTTGATGGTTTTGATATTGCTGGTCTTTGTAATTGTTGTTTGTTGGATGTGGTCAAAGATGCACGCCGGGAAGAATGAAAATGTCGGAGTGAAAATGGTGAAGGGGATGATGCTAGCTTGAGGGGATTGTAATTTCTAAGTATTATCTAATGTGGCGATTAAGATGTAATAGTTCTTCTGTTAGTTATGTTGATGTAATCCCTCTATGTAATGACATTTGTTTGGACAAATGCAATTTGTTGTTAATGTAGTCCCTCTATGTTTTCAATGTTTCTATTTGTTGTTTGTATAAAACTTTAGTTTCTGTTGTTGTTTGTTTGGACAAATGCATATATGAAGCTAATGTTTCTGTTTGTTATTTGTTTGAACAAATGCATAAAGATTTTATTTCTGTTTGTATACATAAGCCTGTGAATATTTTGTTTGTTTTTTGTTTGGACAAATGCATATATGAAGCTAATGTTTATGTTTGTTGTTTGTTTGGACAAATGCATTAAGCTTTTGTTTCTGTTTGTATACATAAGCCTGTGAATATTCTGTTTGTTTTTTGTTTGGACAAATGCATATATGAAGCTAATGTTTATGTTTGTTGTTTGTTTGGACAAATGCATTAAGCTTTTGTTTCTGTTTGTATACATAAGCCCGTCAATAGTGTGTACAAATGCATAAGCCAACAATTACATAAGCCTGTCAATAGTGTGCACAAATTCATAAGCCAACAATTACATAAGCCTGTCAATAGTGTGCACAAATTCATAAGCCAACAATTACATAAGCCTGTCAATAGTGTGTACAAATCCATAAGCCAACAATCACATAAGCMTGTCAATAATGTGCCAATATCATTTCTATTCCACTCTAAACAGACTGCCAACACATATGAGAAGTCAATATCATCCACTCTAATAACAGTAGCTAATATCATTTCTAATTCAAAACAGTCTGCCAAAATACATAAAAGCTATTACATAAGTCTGCCAAAACATATCTAAAATTCATATTACATCAAATTCAAATGTCAAAAATGTAATATAAAGTGCCAAAATACACGAGAAGTCAGATAATTCCCATTACATCCAATTCCAACTACATGCCAAAATAAAATCAAATTCATTAGAATTCAGAAAATTCAAGGTGAAAAAGTCCATAGTCAAACAAATTATTTTCTTGATTTCCTAGCCTTCATTGAGAGATCAGAAGTGATGTTGGATAAGTTTTTAAACTTCTGACTTCCTTCAGTTGACAGTGGACCTGAAAGTGATGGATTTCCCATTTGAAGCTGTTCAAAAGCTGAAGGTCCAACCTTTAGGACTTTAGGTATTTCAATCTGAGACATTTGGGTAGGAATTGGATTAGAATCATCTTCATCTGAAACTAATTGGTCTGGAATTATAGGTGATAATAGGGTAGGCTTGCTTTTGTTTGCTGGCCTTGGTGGCCTCTTCACACCAGTTATCCCCTACACATGAAGCACAAATTTAATTCATATTATGTGTCTAATTTAATAAAAAATAATAATAATTTACAAGTGTAGAATTACTTACACTTATTATTCCTTCACTGCAGTTGGTTGACCCCCCTTCACCATTTCCAGGATTAGTACTTCTCCACTACACAAATGAAAATATAAATTAACATATTTACAATTTCTAAAGAAAAAAAAAATAAAGATAACTAGAATTACCTGTTGTTGAACTTCTTCCTCCCCACTATTGTTTGGTGCTCTTTTTCCACATGTGACTGCATTATGCCCTTCTATTCCATATTTTCTGCATTTCAAAGTTTTTTGTTGCCTTTTCATAGCCACTGGTTTTTTTCCTGTGACATGCTTCTTTCTTTTTAAAGCTCTCTCATCAGATTCACACCTTCTTGCCTTTTGTGGTCTTCCAACTCCCCTACCAAAGTTTGGGGGCATAGGTGGTATGTACATGGTCTCATCCCACAACATCTCCCCATTAATGTCCAATATTGCAGAAGCATAAATCTGCTTGTAGGAGTCAACTGTGTAGCAAGGTTCCACAAAATCAGCAGGATCTCTTTTTTCACAATGAATGGCAGCACATGCATGTATACATGGTATCACACTCAACCCCCAACCTCTGCAGCTGCAAAACCAATCATTCAAATTAACATAAAATTGTGCCCCATCATAAGTAGACACATCATACTTGTTAGAATCACACTTTAGAGTCATGCAATCCCCTACTCTGTCCCAATACTTTTGCCAAATAATCTTGATCCTAGGACACAATTTGCCACTCCACTTCTTTGAAGCATCTCTGTTCTTTTGAAGCCTTTCCATTAGATATTGTCTAATCCACTCCAGCATAGTGAGGATTGGTTTTTCCCTAACCTCTAAAATACACATGTTAAATGTTTCACATGCATTATTCAAAAGCATGTCACACTTTGAGGCCTCACTGAAATGTGATCTGCTCCAATGGACTGGAGGCTTGTCATTGAACCATGAAGCAGCATCTTCACTAAGCTCTTTCATTTGTGCCATTTTGTATTTGAACTCTCCAACTGTGCTTGCTTGTGCAGCCCTCCAAAGTGAAATTTTAAAAGCTAATCCCCTATAACCAGCTTTGATAAAGTTGTTATGCATATGCCTCACACAATATCTATGGTCACTACCTGGAAACACCTCATTGAAAGCTTGGATCAGACCTTTTTGTTTGTCAGATATGAATGTGAATTCATATTCTCTGAACATATTCAAATCCCTCTTCAATACAGTGAGAAACCAAGTCCATATTTCCCCATCTTCCTTAGACACCACAGCATAAGCAAGTGGATAGATGTTATTATTTGCATCTATACCCACTGCTGTTAGCAATACCCCCTTATGTGGCCCTTTCAGATGTGTTCCATCAACACCAATAAATGGTCTACAACCTGCCCTGAAACCTTCTTTCATTGCACTAAAGCAGGCATAAAACTTGCTAAACCTCAAGTTTCCATCTGCATCATTCTCAGAGTCCATGATTATTGTTGACCCTGAATTTGACCTTCTAAACTCTTCACTGTAATCCCAAAGTTTATTATATTGTTCATCAGGAGTACCCTCAATGATTTCAAGAGCCTTTTTTTTTTGCCCTGTAGGCCTGATCCCTTGTAACATTACACCTCAGTGCTTTCACCACATCTTTCCTCCAACCCCTCACATTTCTCTTAGGATCTGTCCTGAAATTATCTAGGAATTTCTGTGTCAGCCAAGTAGATTTTATATTCTGGACATTAAATGACTCACAGCATGAATGCTTAGGGTTATACTTGCAAATATAAAAAGAGGCAGCATCTTTCTTCTTATTCAAATGCATCATCCAAGGACAGTCATGATCCTTACACACAGCATAGACCCTAAATGAATCATTTTTGGTGAATTTTAATGATCTCCTGGTCTTGATTGCATGTGATCGGACAGCTTTCATAAATTCTTTCTTTGTACTGAACTCCATCCCTAACTCAAACACAGGATCAAAGAGAAGCTCAGGGTTAAAAGCTGGATATGTGGCTTCACCATCTTCATCATCAGACACTCTATGACAATACAGACTACCTTCATAGTCCACAATATCCTTCTCCCCAGAATCCACACTATTTTCATCAGCATCAAGGCCTCCATCCTCAGCTTCTTTTGGTGCATCTACATTGTCTTCAAACAATTGATCATCATCTTCACTCTCACTGATCATGTCATAGTCACTATCTACCAAATCACTTTCTTCAAACTCAATTATTGTGTCAGCCTCTTGACCATGATCACCCCAATCTATAGCACTACCCCTAGAATTATTGATATTCCAAATTTCTTGTTAAGAGGACAAAGCAGAAGAGAAATGAATTTGTTTACAAGAGTTCGAATAGGTTTGTTGGTTATAGTGGGTGGATATTGTTGTTGTTTTCAATACAAAACAATGAAAATTTATTCACTTGAACACAAAACTCCGTTACAGTGACAATCAATCATATATAGACACAATATATATAGACATATAAAGTAAAGATCACTCTTTTAGTCGTCCAATCTTCCATAAAGGCCCCAAATATCTTAGTAATGGGAATATTAAGAGGAACCTGCTGGAGGTTGGGGTTTTGAGTTTGGTGAGTTGAAATATTTCCTCGGGACCGGAGGGATTGGAGGAAGCTGTGGAACAGGAGGTGCTCTTGGGATGGGAATTGATTTTCTCCGGTTTAGAGGCGGATATGGGCTCGGGCTCGGGCTCGTGACAAATGGCGTTGGAGGTTTTGCCATTGGGCTTGGTGATTGTAGGAAAGGTGTTTGATGAAATGCTTTGGGAGGTAGTTTTGGTAATTGTTTGGAAAATGGTGGCGGCGGTGTGATGTATATTGGGCTGGGTGATGGGGAATATGGGCTTTCGAATGTCGGGCTTGGGCTTTGAAATGTTGGCGCTGGCGTTGGGCCCCCGGATGAAGGATGATTTTGTGGGCTTTGAAATGTTGGCGCTGGGGTCGGTGGTAAATGCAATGGATCTGATGCCGGTGACGGTGGTGGGGCCGAATATTCAATTGGTGGGCCCCGGGGAGGCGGTGAGGGGTGGAAAAAATTGAATTTGGGGTGCGGCAGAAAGAATGCTGATTGGCATGTTATGGGGGAGAATTTTAATAGCATCATGGGCGTGTTGGTATGAAGGATTTTGACCGAGGCGGTTTGGTCATTCCGAAGAGGGCATGGTAAAGTGGGTTGACTTTGACTTTGAAGCTCGGCGAAACAATCGTTGATGGGGTCATATTCGTCTTTTGTGAAATCAGCGGGTAGTTTTATGCTAAACTTTCCTTCTTTGTCAACCGGTCCGTTTCCCATCATTGCGTTCGTCTCTTGTTTTCTGGACTTGCAGTATATGAAGACTGCATGAAAAAAAAAATTTACATTTATAAACGGAAAAGATAATATTAAAAAAAAAAAAAGAAGAAGGAAAAAACATACCTAAAGATGCCTGAGTGCAATCCTTGCAATGTATTTGTCCAACTACCTTAACTGTCACAATATTCTTGCCATGACAGAAACTTAGAGATAATAGTAAGAAAACCCAAAAAGCCAAGAGCTTAAGTTGAATTGTCATTAAGATAAGAGCTTAATTAACTTGTGATTGATATATGAGAGACTCCGAGTCTAGTGGCCATTTTATACTAGCAAAAGAATATATATGTTGCACCAAATATTTTCAGGCCATTTGCTTTTAATTAATTTTTTGTTCGATCCTATTTAATTTTGTATCGATGCGTCCATATATGTCCCAGTTGAATTTACTTCAGTTACAAGGAAATTAAATAAAATTAACATAGTAGCAATGGCACCGGCTTTGCTGATATGAAATATTTTCCCCTTTTAGTGAGAATTGAAATCTGGCTTTGCATCTTTGTAATATTCAAGTACAAACCCATTTTTCTGTTATCACAGCTACCCACTTTCCCTAGAAATAAATGGCACATTTTTAGGTGAATTATAATATATTAAATCAAGTAACAGAAGTACTATGTACATACTTTATTGAAAATTTAAAGGCTGGAAATATTCAAGTATTTGTACTTCAGTGAATTATTTGGGGTTTATTCTTTCATAATCAAGACGTCATTAGTAGTTTAGTACAATAATACTGCATTCATTTATGTCAATATAACAATAATTATAATCCTCATTTTAGATATATCATTATTTGAAACAGACCTTTATTCAGTTGAACTGGAAGCTTATTATATGAAACTGATGACTAAATGAAGCTTATTAGTCATTTGAGAGCTACGTTTAACCAGTAACTTAATGCTAAATGGTTCTTATTGAATTATATGCTCCATGATTATATGAAGTCCCTTTTTTTATGTGATAAATTCTGAGTATACATTCTCAAGCCATGCATGATGCATGCACATGCTACCCTGGTATAAGAGGGTTGTTTTTTTCCATTTTTTCGTATGAATTACGATTTTTTTTTTTATTATTCAATTTTTCTGAGATCCACAAGCTTCATCTTTATGTCTCCTATTTCTGATATTAATCAAATTCTCACGTAATTAAATAAAGCATAAATTCGAAAAGTTTAATCTCATTTCTCCAAGTTCTCCCCCGCCCATTAACTTTTTTTTTAAATCTCCAAATGATATATATATATATATATAGGCATTTAGAATGAAACACAGACAAATCTTTTCAATCATTAATAAACATTAATATCCAAGAGTTTAGATAAATCAATAATTCAAGAATATGGATATTATCAGTGACAGCCAAAATTTCAAAGACTAGAAAAAAAACGGTTCTTTTCACTAGCTAGTGTAATAAACAGTGACAACTGTTCATATTAATTATACCCACCAACAGCTAGCTAAATATCTGTTGATCCATCATCCATGAAAGGATGGGACAATGATATATCATATATCTTAATTACCATCACAGTCGTTGGGCTATGGTTTGCAGGTTATTCATTGCCAATTAAATATATCTATGTACCACTGTATTAACACCAAAATTGTTCCTTGTGAGTTAGGTCACATTTGAATCTTGAAGTTTCAATTTTCCTATTATTATTATTATTATTATTATTATTATTATTTTGCAGGAGAGTTATTTTTGGAATGAAGAGACACATTAAAAGGAAAATGTACAAACATCTGATTTCAACCCAAATGATCACAAACAACCAATACAAGGCAACAATACAAAGAAATAAAATCGGATCCACATTTTTGTTTTTCCTGTCTATCACTCACATTCTTGCATTTTATTTTGACATGAAAAATTAATAACATCATGCTTCAACCCTTATAATATGGGAAAATAAAAAAAAAAAATCAAACACGCTAATTACGCTTTCAGGCGTGAGGAATGGTGGGTGGGAGAGGCGGGAAGTGTCCAAACTTGGGGTGGTGAAAGTACTTTGGTGGGATCTTAGGGAAAGGGGGAAGCTTAGGAAGAGGCGGGCAAGGCTTCTTCGTGATCGGTGGGATTGGATACAGTGGAATCGGGGGTGGTAGTGGCTTAACAACTGGCGGCTTGTAGATCGGAATCGGTGGAGGAAGTGGCTTAACAACCGGTGGCTTGTACACTGGCGGCTTGTAGACCGGTGGATTGGGCTCGATGGGCGGGCATGGCTTCTTAGGCGGCTTGTAAACCCGGTGGCTTAGGCTTGTAAACGGGAGTTGGTGGCTTGACAACTGGCGGCTCTGGCTTCGGCTTGTAAACGGGAGCCGGTGGCTTAGGCTTCGGCTCTGGCTTTGGCTTCGGCTTGTAAACGGGAGTTGGTGGCTTCGGCTCTGGCTTTGGCTTTGGCTTGTAAACGGGAGTTGGTGGCTTCGGTTTCGGCTCTGGCTTGTAAACGGGAGTTGGTGGCTTCGGCTTGTAAACAGGGGTTGGTGGCTCTGGCTTGTAAACGGGAGCCGGTGGAGGGAGTGGCTTGGAAACTGGCGGTTCGTAAACGGGGACTGGCGGAGGGAGCGGCTTGGGCTTGTAGAGGGGCGGCAATGGAGGGAAAAGCCAAGGGTGGCCAAAGTGTTTTAGTGGTGGGAGTGGTGGGTACTTGAAGTATGGCCAAAAGAATTTAGAAGTGCACAATGCAGCCGAAAATTGGAGGGTTTTCGTCGGGACAAACACGTGTTTGCCGTTATTGGTTTGGGATTTGAAGATGATTTTGGAGGCTTCGAGGCCGTTGTGGGCCGGGCAAGGGATGGCGGCCGCACTGTGGAGCTGGGCGTAGCATTCGTGCTTGAGCTTTTGGCCGTTCTCGACGAGGTCTTGTGGGATGGAGACCTTGAAGTTTCCTTGTTCGTCTAGCTCGGTTGATCCGATTCTTTTCATGTCTCCATTCTTGATCTTGCAATCAATGGTCACACGAAGACCTACATTATGTATAGAGAGAGATACTAGTTAGTTAAACAACGATGTTTCTATATACCAAGTAAATATTACACGTGTACAATTATAACATCATCTTATATAAATATGAAGTTTCTACATATTAAGTAAATATTGCACGTGTACAATTCTGACATCATATAAATATGAATCTTGATATGAAATAGAATCTTATATTCATAACTTAAGTTCATTTTCAAATTGCAATTACACCTTGATATTTAATTTTCTTTTACAAGTACTTGAAAATCTTAAAGTTAAACAAATTTCTTTAATTAGTCTAAATTTTAAGGGTAGTTTTGGTAAATTATTCCAATATGAATGAATGATATAGTCTTGACTCTTAATGTAACCTCGAGGACGTTGGCAATTGGCATGCATGGCTATACATATATATATCATCAAGTGTGTGTACTGTGTGTGTGAAATGTGACATAAATTACCTGAAAATGCCTGACTGGTCTTGAAGTTATTCTCCTTACAATCAGCACACTCGCCAGTACCGACAACCTCGAATGACTTGTCATTTGCACTGCACAAATTTACTGCAAACAATATTAATAATAGTGACAACAATAAGAAACTCTGACAATGTGAATCAACCCTCCTCATTGGGACCTCCTTAGTTCTCAATTAACGCCCAATTCAGAAAACATAAATGCCAACAAATTAAAAATATATGAAAACCCCCCCAAAGGGCTTAAACAATATGGTTTTTGATTCTTGAATGACTTGAAGAGTATTGTGAGCCTTTATATATACTAGTGACTCTGAGAAATTATCTTTTTATTGTTAATGGTATAATTATATTATACCGACATAATCTTAAATGATATCACATGAGGTTAGGTCCCATTTGATCATGACAAAAAAATGATAACAATAATAAAAAAGTTGGAACTTTAATATAAGAGGGGGGAAAAAGAATAGCCTTTAGAAGGAAAATGTGGCCACATGCACTTCTTATCAAAGGCCATTATCTTCATTTAATGAGGTTTCAACTGCACAGTTCATCTTTGATTTCTATGTATATATTGTTAACTAACTCAATTTATCACCTCCATCTCTTAGAAGTTACAACCCCTTGTACCAAAAAAAGAAAAAAAGAAAAAAGAAAAAAAAAAAAAAAAAAAGGCAACATTGTGGTGGTTGGGGATGTGGGAGGTGTTAGATAGTAAATTGTAATTATATTGACCACATTGCGTTATGCTTTTTCAATTATTGGCGGTTACTTTTTTCTGGCATTCACACATTTTGGAAGCAAGAAATAAAGAAAAAGAAAAAGGTATATAGCTAGATGGCTAGCATGACTTTTCTGAAGTGAAATAGTAAGACTCGGTTATCACAACATTACACTACATGAACAAGTGTCAAGTTCTTGAATTTCTAATCAAGATTCAATAGAAATCACCTAATTAATTAATTAATTAATACTATGTCATATGGTTTGACAAACGAAATTGGAGCTGATTAGCAGCTGAAAAAGATATTCAACTAAATGAGGATGCATTGGTTAAATACAGCTACAACTCCCACATGTAGGCTAATAATAATAATAATAAAAAGTAATGATTAATAATAACAATATATATAAACATTTATTGTTTAAATTGCAATTTTTAATTTTATAGTTTCTAAATTTCTAGTGAAGCATATGATGCATCCTGTAAAGTACGAAAAGCAGATGTGCCTACAAATTACATGATTTAAAGGAATTGATTGTAAGTTGTAACCTAGTGGTAAGATTACAAATTACAAAAATAAAAATAAAAATAAAATTACGAGAATTAAGATTTACCCTAAAGTTATCCCAGAGGAATTAATTACGGGTTAAATAAAAGCGAGTTGTTAGAGAACCCAGTTAAGGGTTGTGTTAGATTTCTTAATTATGTTAGACGTGTTCATTATTTAGAATTTGTATGTTGTTAGAGCCGTAATGACAGACCATAGAGCAGCACGTACACTTTAATGACGTTGATTATTATGTCTACGCACTAAATATTAGCATTATGGTGAATTAATTACATTGTTTGCCCCTCAATTATAACATATACTATGACTCAGGCATTTTTGCTTGAGTTTTGGTATATTCAATCCGGAAAATCCATATTTCGAGTCACTGCTTGATTATTATTCTTCATTAATATTTCAGCCATCACAATATATTGTGATTTAATTACCGTAGGATCTTTATTGAGGATCTATGAGACCATTATATTTGTTTATTTTTGGAACTTGTTTAATATTCCCACGATCTACGAACTAATTCCTTTGTGCGAAACGTACATATTAACTCCGTCAATTGACCAAACCCAGTTCTCCTGAGTTGTCCAATCTTTTGTTTTTGTGTGTTGTACACTCTGTTACTAAATTAACATATTTTATTATTGTGAAAGAAGGCTATTATTGGTTATTAATAATATCATTTGTTAGAATTTTAGTTAAAGTGCCTTTTTCTTTAGTTTGTTTGAACATGTCTATTTTGATAGACATTTTTTGTTATGTTCCCAATCACAATATCTTAATTGTCTCTGTTAAACTAAAATGGAGGCGCGTAATTGCCCTCTCAACAACTTATTATGATAGTGATATATATATACTCATGTTCTGAATCTGATAAAAGAAAATAAAATTTTGATACGATGATAATTAAGAATTAGCAATGTGTTAATAATTCCGTCCTCTTGGTTCCACTCAAGTGTTACGTGTTTCTTTAGTATTTCGGATACATGATGTCTAGTGCTTTTTATAACATTGTTAATTGTTAATTAGCACACTCCTCTACATAAAATGTGGATGACATTTCTCCATGTATTTGTGAAGCTAAAATATCTATTAAATTTGGTTGGGTTGTAAATGCCATAATGAAGGACCTTTGTTCCACCGTTTTTGGTGAGGTAGTTGAATCTTACATTATTGATATCATTTTTATTTATTTAAAAAGAAAAAGAAAAACAAGAGAGAGAGAGAGAATTGCAATACAACAAAACTACAATTTAAGAGGGGGAAAAAAGAAGAAAGATTGACGATCAAGCCAAGAATGTCCTAATTATGGTCCCAAGTTATATCATTTGCAAAAAAAAAAGGTAAATAAAAAGGTTTGTGTCTTCATTATTCATTGAATATCTTACAGAATGAAATCTTAGAAACGTACTACTAAGGAATATGAGCCAGTCGCAGTAAACGGTACAACATTAGCAACTCATAATTCTGGCCACTGGATTTGAGATATAAATATAAGGTACCGCGTCAAATGGGCATTTATCCTCTCAAGTCTCCCGGACCCCCTCCCTCTTCAACTCTGACACCCTAGGCCCAGAGAATGATAGGTTACGTGGCATCTCATTTTATTCTTGTTCCACGGTTCTCCAAAACTGATTATTTGCCAAAATTTCCAAGGAAATACATATACCTTCACCCACTCACTTTTTCTCTCATCAATATATCCACTGGGTTTTTTAATATAGCAATTTAGTAGTACACATTTTGACTATTTACCTTTGTTCTAAAAATCTAGGCAGTTGCTGGGAGCCGAAAAAGAACCTAGTGTCTAGGCGCCCAGTCGAGATCTAATCGGGACCTAGGAGAGATCGAACAATTATATATTTTTCTAATATTAATCATTATTATATTTGATTTTATTGATTATTATCATTTCAAATTTAACATATTCCATAAATACAACTATAAACATGTTACTTATAAAATAAAAAAATATGGAGCCTAGACCCGTCTGGGCACCACCTAAATACTCGGGTGATGGGGAGTGCCACCTAGACAAAAATCACAGAGCCTAGAGTTAGCCTAGCGTCTAGGTGCCCACTCGGTTTTTAGAACAATACTATTCACACTGACAAAATTCTAACCATCAAATATCAAACCACTTTAAATTTTTTTAGACCCCAAATGAAATCTTATGCAATCCCTAACTGAGATATGTGGGAATTCAAACACAGATACATTCACAAATCCAAGCTCATTGTTAGACCCATTGGACCATTTTAGACCTACTTTATAATGTAAAAAAAAAAAAAGCGAAACAAAGGTTAAAAACTCCATCCGTACCGATATAGAACCAAAATCCGTGTTCTTACATCTCAACAAACGTGAACAGCACATACTTCAGATGTTTGATATATGGATATTATTACCAAAACCCGGCACAAGCGGTTTTCACAGAAGCAAGGTAAACCAGAGGAATGATTGATGAGCTACTAATGCAGACAATACATGGAATAAGGATGTTCTGACCAAACAATTCTGGCATCTCCAGATCAAACCAAAGTTCCTTGTTGTCTTAAAAAAAAAAAAACAATACCATACCAAAACATGTTATACCTTAATTGACAAAATGACCACATCGAAACGATATCTCAGGTCTACAAAACTGTCCCACTCTTGAAGTTAGCTCTCAGTGGTTTGCATTTAAAACAGCTCGAATTTTAAAATCTTCAAAGAAAAGGTAAACATGAAAGTTTCTTCTTCCTCAGGCTACAACAGTGAGGTAAGTACTTGCAGACTAATTACCTTCTTCTAAATAAACAACTTGACCTTCTGAGCTACACTCATCGAGTCCTTTTCATACACATCTTGTCCGGGCATATGCACATCTACTTCTTCTTCTTTGATTTGCTCGATACAGATTGAGTATACGCAGTTCCCTGTGAACATATGTGCACAGTTTAGCCATTGCTCCATCATCCATGTAAAACATGCGCACGCACACACACACACTATATATATATATATATAAAATAGAAAATTGTGTGCCTGTCACACATACCTGCAACCACTCTTGCATTGAAGCATCAGATGTCGCCGTTCCAACTTCCACTTTTGGTGCCCTCTTGTTCTTCTACTCATCAAAGAATGAGATAGAAAGGTTAATAATCGCTTCAGAATGATTAAAGTTTTTTCTTCATTAATCCAACCTTCACCCAAAACACAACCAAAAATATACTCCCTGCGTCCCAAAAGGATAGGCCACATTACCATTTCGGGTGTCCCAAAAGATAAGCTTGTTACTAAATTTAGTATGTAGTTACTTATTTTATTTCAATGTAATAGGCATATAGATGAAAAGTGCAATATTTTAACTATATCGACCAACATTTTCTAGAATTGTGTGAAATAACCTTAAGTACTCTGTTTGGGACGTAAGGAGTAATAATTTTCAAACAATCACCGACATTAGTTTACATATTCTGAAAACTAAATAAAATTAGGATAATCACTCAAAGAAACAGTAATCACCTTGGACAATTGTTGAATTTTAGTACGTATCTGAAACCCAAGAAGAACGACAATGGCTATTGCAAGGCAAAACATGAATACCGACTCAACGCTGAACATGCCACCTTCCTCAGTAACTTCAATTGTCCCATTGTAGAATGTACTCTGGTAGGGTTGTTGGTCAATCTCATAGACAATAATCCCCACTAGATCATATGTACCGGACTGTAGGACAAAGGAAAATATAAGCAGCCATGCAAATGATGCAAGACAGAAAAATGCAGCAAAAGGCATATATGTAATGAATAGTTGCTTACCTGTAAGAACTTGCTCACACCGAATATGTAAGGGAAAGATGCTTGAGCTGATCGGGGTACTGATGCATTATTAAAAGCCTAGTAAATCAAAATACCCATATCATTAAAAATGCCTACAGAAATCATATTTGGCTACTAGTGACATTCTGAAAATAAAAAATAATCAAGAGATACCTGAGCTGAAAGATTCTGAATCAAGTATTGGCGATCGTAAGGAAGATGGACACTAGCCTGGATGGCAATGACATTAATATTTGATTCCCCTGCGCGAATATTACATGTATCAATGATACACATTCATAAAACAATAGAGGGATTTCTAAACATTGAAGTAGATCCTAAAGCCTACTACAGGGGCCGCGACAACCTTTACCAAGTCATGCCACGACAAGCAAATCTTCACTAAGATAATGACAAAATATAAAAACAATACCCAAGGCTAGCAAAATCATTAGCTACATCAACACATATATTAGGAAGCTAGTAGGCACAGCCATTGAACAAAGCATTACCATCATTTTTCAATCCAACTAGAAGTTCACTTTCTTCCCCAGCCACTACAACTGCAAAAATAAAGGAGCAATTAGAAATATGATAACCCAGTTGATAATATAGATAATGAGTCGCTAATGAAGGGGTAAGAACCAATAACTAACCTTTCGAGGGGTTTTTGGGGAAAACACAAACTGTTTCCACATTTGGAGCTGGACTAAAAGCCCCACTACCAAAATCTTGGACATCGTCACCAACAATCCCAAGATCCTCTCCTTCCTCAGCAGACTCAACAACCTCTGCATCAGAATCTGGCTCACATCTTGCAACTACCAAGCAAAATAAATTAATAAGCATTTAAAAAAATCCAGACTCAAACTTGCTAAGATGCTTTTGAGTATCAATCAAAGAAATCTACAAATTAATTCACAGGTCAGAGCAGATCAAAACAAAATATAAATCTAGAGTTTCAAAATTAAAAGCGGATTAAGGGAATTGCATTCTAATGGGGCTATAAATATATTCAATCAGGATTAGTGAGTGACTGCAACCAATTGACAAAGGGGGAGAAAAAATCCACAGGTTCAAGATGCTGAATTAACACAACAGCCTCTCAACAACAGAACTGAAACATACTGAAATCTGTGCAATTGGACAGTGAACCAAACTCGTAGAACGTTGAATCAATATAAAATTGCATAATCACAAAAACAACAATTCAAATCACCAGAAAATAAAATAAAGAATCCCGATCTGAACCCAGAATAAAAAAAGAATTTACACTACAAGTCAAATTAATTCGTGCATGCGCATGCATTGAGGCATGGGCAATTCATTATCAATTGTAAGGATTAAAAAAAAACACCAAAATTCCCTTCAAAAAACATATAGCAAAATCTAGAAACGGCGAGAGGTGAAAATGAGTTCGATCTGGATCTGAGATGCTTACCTTGAAGAACGGATGATGAGAAAAGGAGCAGAGCGAGAACCAAGAAAACCCTAATTGACATTTTCTCGTCTTAATTATTATTTGCTTAGCCCGAAAGACAAAGGGAGGGGAACCCAGTATGATGCGTGAGGACAGTGAAGAGAGAGAAGAAACAAACGTTTCAAGTTTAACGCGTGGACTTGAGGGTCAAAACGGGAAAAACAATGCTCAAGTGTTTATTCTGTCACTATGAAAGGGCGCAGCCAATTAGAAAACGCCAACACAGCAACACCTTACAAAATTGAACTTGGGCCGAAAATGAATCAAGCCCAAAACGGAGTGATTATATATTATGCGAATCTTATTCTTATACATTTTATTTATTTACAAAATTATATTTGGGCGATTATATATTATGCGAATTTATTCTTATACATTTTATTTATTTACAAAAGTATAATTGAATAAATTGACTTATATAATCTTATTATATCTACACATCTTTATTCACCCAATTACTAAATATACTCATAAAAGTTACAAAATTACTATACATACTATTTATGCACACCCAATTACTAAATATACTCATAAAAGTTACAAAATTACTATACATACTATTTATGCACAAATATATATAATATTAATTTTTATTTATTTCTTACAAATTTTTTTCAACCTCACTTCATTATTTTCATACTCTAATTCTTAAAAAATTACAAATAATCAATAAATGGATGACTGGAAAAACACGAGAACAACTATGTAAATATATATTTTTATCTAATTATTGTGTTCTCTCTTTATCCTTATTGTTAATTGTATCTCGAAATTTAAAAAAAAAAAAAAAAAAAACTCATCGTGATATTTTCAGTCGTGGTACACCGAAGTGGAAGCAATTTTCGCATCTGGTTGAACGAAATTTGAAGACATTTTCAGCCTTGTCTGCGGAAATAGAATCAATTTCTGGACCTGGTTGACAAAAAATGTCAATATTTTCGGCCACAAGTGACCTAAAACTGTTCATATTTTCATTCAGTAGTGTCCGAAAATTATCAATATTTTCAATCACTAGTAATAAAAAATTGCTCATATTTTAAGCCACTAAATTGACTGAAAATTGTCCATATTGCCAACCAATATTAATCGAAAATTGCTCATATATTCAACCACTATTGGCTGAAAATTGTCCATATGTTTAAGCCACTAGTAGGCTAAATTTGTTGCAATTTTTAGCAACTAGAAGATGAACAATCTACATAACTGGACCTACATGTATGGCTATTTCTCCTTTTCTTTTCTTTTTTTGGCCAATTGGCAGTAAGAATCAAACACATATTTTACAGATCTCAATGTCGTTAGTGCATTAAGAAATGAGTTAATTGTGAATTATACAAATGACTTCACAATACACCAATATTTTGATACTCGAGAGCATTTGATAAGTTAAGTACGCAAGGTTGCAAAAGGCCTTTGTATGATTTGAAGTCTCATGTGAATTTAACTTTTCTTATAGCATTGATTTTTTTGAATGTGTAAAATATATTCTTAGTATTTTATTAGACTAAATATGCTTTCTTTCTTTGTTTTTCCTTTTCAGAATCAGAAGTTACGTAACTTTTTTTCCTATTTTTATTTTTATGTTAGGCTTTATTCTAAATAAGGGAGACCTTCTAACAAATTCTTAAATGCAAGCGTAAAGATGGCATCAACTTGACATATAACAAAAATTCGAAAAAACAAAAATGAATACAAAAATAAAGGCAAAATGGATAATATTTTATACATTTTCATTTAGATGTTCTCTTTTACAACATCCTTACTCATGGCAGCAGCTCTCTGAGTTTTGGTCTTTTTAGTCTTAAGGCGTATGATGGTGGGAGAAACGAGTATAAGAGATTAGGGGTGTGCAAAATTAGCCCGGACCGGAAAAATTCGGACCGGACCGGTGATAATCCGGTCCGGTCCATAAAAATTGGGTTTTACGGGTTTCGGTCCGGTCCAAACCCGTATTTTCCGGTCCGTACCGAAGTTGGACCCGGGTTTCCAAACAAAAAAAAAAAAAAAAAAAAAAAATCGGTTCAAAATCGATTTTGGACCGGACCGAAATTTCCCGTTGTAACACCCTAATATTTTTAAAATAAATAAAATATATATATCTAAACACAAGGAAACAGACTAAAATGAATATATAAACAATTAGGTAATATTAATCATAGAGGTTGCAGTACTTAGTTAATTGGGTAAACTTGATGAACATTAAAAAAAAAAAAAAAAAAAACAGATTGAGCAGAACTGTTTAGTTAGAAAAATCGTGTACCCATATGGAAAAAAATTTGATATAAAGTAGAATAAAAATAAAAATAAAATAGTTGGAAAAACCTGCTTGATGAACCTGTATCATTTCCTACCACTTGTGATTGAAAAATTTGATTAGATGTTGAAAGAGGGCAATTTAAACTCTCATGCACCTTCAATATTAAGTTCCCATGCAAATTTCCTTTCACTGCACATTACACTCATGCATCAGACTCATGCAGAAGAATAAATAGATATATATATGTAATGGAACATTGACCAACAATTATTTTAAGTATTCCGTTTGCTCCAAGGTTATCACAGAATGGGCAAAGTCTCATGACAAACCACTTCGAAGTTTTAAAAGTGGATTAACAACCACAAACTCGACCAAAAGAGCATTGAACAGGCTGCAGAAATAAAAAAGAGTATTTAATCAAGCAGAATTTATATTTATTAAATTTCCAATT
>BMAC01000116.1:1553139-1582068 GCA_014905375.1 Phtheirospermum japonicum
AATATGTACATTTATATTTATAGATTTAAGATCTATATATATATATATTATATATATATATATAAACTTTTACTGCAGCACTTATTTATATATATCTATATATAAGTATAGAAAACCATCCTTTCGTAATACTTAAAAAAAAAAAAAAAAAAAAAAAAACTTTTAGCCTTTCTTTTGAAACTTATCAGAGACTTTGAAACAGAGGCATTATCGCCAAAGGGAGAAATAAATAAAAGAAAAGAAAAGAAAAGTACCACTTAACCAGAACCACGAAGAAGGAAGGAGAAAGGCGGACTCTCTTGAAAACTCTGGATCAGAGTAAGGAGCATAAACACACAACTCCAAACGTAGGTTTCTCTCTTTTTTTTTTTGAAGGATAACCTTCTGAGATACCAATTTTTAAGGGGTTTTAAAAGTACTAGAGACTTTCTAACTACCAGGGCTAATGAAGATAAGGAAAAAGACGTGGGTGTTTAAACTCCCTTAAAATTTGAAAAAGCTCCTTAAAATCCTCAACCATACGTGTGTATATATATATATATTTTAAAATAAGCATAATAATAATAAAATAAATTATGATATGTTAGGAATATTTATTAGTAGCCTTAATTAAAATTGGGTATTACACCGGTCCCGCTCCGGTCCAAGAATTTCTAAAATTCCGGTCTACCGGTCCGGACCGCGACCATAAATTCCGGTCCGGTTCGATCTCCGGTCCAAGTTTTTAAAAATTATGGTCTACGGATCCGGACCGGGGACTGTAAATTCCGGTACGGACCGGTTGCACACCCCTACAAGAGATTATAAAACTTTGGCTTGCTTCTATGACTATCGCTAGAACGTAGTGGCCTTGAATGAGACCCATATTTTTTCAATTGATCCTTTTAAGTACATTTGGTGATAATAGTTCAACTCCATTATTGCAAACAATAACAACGAGCCTAAAAGGCAAACTTTTGAAAAATAATATTTCTTACCGTAACATTATATAAATGAAAATAGGTGACGTGGCTTTAAAAAAAATTCCAATACACAAAAAAAAGAAAAAAAAAAAAAAGAGCAAATTGTTCAATTCATGATGACTGGAAATGACTTTCATTTTCGGTACCGGTGACCAAAAATGGATACAAATTTCATCATCTTCCTATCGAAAATAGACGCAATTTTCGGTAATCAACGACCGAAAATGTCTGAAAAAACTCATCATCTTCCTACCAATTTTTACGAACCCTGATTTTTCTAAATCACAAATTCATAGCTACACACTTCTTTTTTCATGTTAATATCCACTTAATCTCAAACCAGAATTATGTTTTAAACAACAAAATCCATAATTTTGTTATACAAAACTTTAAATTGAACAAAATAAATTGAAAAACTTCATTAAAAAAAAAAGATCAAAAAACTACTTTTATCAATTGGTGGTTACCCGTCTGACATGGTAGAGATCGATAGGTCGGTGGATTATTATCACCCGGATTTTGGTGATATTGGTTGCCTTGTTTTCTTCTTCTTCCTCTCTTTTATCTTTTTTTTTTTTCCGCTTGACCTTATTATTATTTTTTAAATGGGTGTAGTTAGTAACTTGGAATTGAAACAATTAAATACAAGGTAAGTTTAAGAATGTTAGTGTATTGTGAAAAAATATAAAATAAAACCAACCAAATAAGAGTGCATTAAATGGAAAATTGCTTTTTTGGTCCATTATATTGTCCACTTTCCAATTTTGGACCAAGATATTGTCCAGTATCAAAACACATACACGAAGTTGGCAAAATAATCAAAAAAAAGTCCAAAATTATTATGTTCGGGCCCAATTACTGAAGTGGCAGGATTATTTATTTTCTTATCATTTTTCATTTATTTTTAAATGTTAAATGGAAAAAAAAAGTCATTTTTGCCCTTAATAATATTAAAATATATACTCGCAACAATTTCTAAAATAAAAGATGGAATATAATATTAGAACACAAGATCCCACTGAATAAATTACCATTGAATACCACAACGTGCACATAATTAATATTTTCTAACTAGGCAAATAATTGAAATAAAGCGCTACTGGGAATATTTAGAAGACAAACAGGTTCAAAACCATGATAATTAAAAAAATGGAGCCGGTGGACCCACATCATGAGCAACCTGTGATGACAATGGTTATTAAGGGCAAAAATGAATATTTTCTTCCATTTAACATTTAAAAATAAATAAAAAATGATAAGAAAATAAATAATCCTGCCACGTCAGCAATTCGGCCCGAACATGATAATTTTGGACTTTTTTTGATTATTTTGCCAATTTCGTGTATGTATTTTGATACTGGACAATATTTTGGTCCAAAATTGAAAAGTGAACAATATAATGTACCAAAAAAGCAATTTTCCCGTTCATTAAACGTACGCGGCTAGATATTATCGAGTCAGGCCCACCCATACCATTAGTCACGAAACATCCTTTTTTTTTCTCCTCTGAAATCTACTACTCCCTCTGTTTCACAATATAAGTTATTTTAGAAAAAAACACACTTATTAAGAAACCTAAATAAATGAGTAAATAATTAATTCTTTGTTATCGTAAACTACCCACCTTCCTTTTATCTTACTCCCTCTCCACAAATATCTCAATTCTCAATTCACTTTTTAACTTTTTCTCCCTCTCTCATCCAATATCTCATTTTTCAATTCACTTTTTACCTTTTTCATTCTCTCTCTTCTCCTAAATTTGTGTGAAAAAAGCAAAACGACTTATATTGTGAAACAAAAATTCTACTCTAAAATGACTTATATTTTGAAACAGAGGGAGTACAGTAGAAAGAAAAACAATATAAATCCTCATCTATTTTTATGTTTGCTTCTTAATTCACAAATTATGACATGTTTGGTTAATTCCATTGTTCTGAAAACCGGACCGGTCATCGAACCGGTAAAACTACAGGTTCAGTGGTTCACAGGTCCAACCGTGGTCGGACCGTAGTCTGACCGGTATATATATATATATATATATATATATATATATATATATATATATATATATATATATATATATATATATATATATATATTAAATATGTTATAAATAAATAGAATAAATTAGATTAATAAAATATATGATTATAAAATATTTTAAAATTTAATTCAAATAGTCCATATGAATAAATATGAATTCATCAACCACAATACAACATAGAAAAATATAGTTGAATTAAATATAATGAAGAAAAATCAAATCAAATAGTTCAATTCTAATATCATCACTCCAAGTCCAACAACTTCCAAATAAAATAAAATTAGCCATCATAATTTGTATTTATTTGTACTCCAAATAAAAAAATAAGACCCTGTCAAATTTTATTTAATATAAAAAAAAAAAAAACAGAAAAAATCAAGAAAAACCGGTTGAACTTGTCACAGGTTCACCGGTTCAACCGGTTTCTTGACCGGTTTTTGACCCCAGCGGTTTTCACATGAAAACCGTACCGGTGTAGTGACCGGTTCCCGGTTGAACCGGTCGAACCGGCCGATCCGGTTTTCAGAACTATGGTTAATTCACGTTCCAAGATTGTGATTCTGAACGTCAACATATATTTATTATAGAACTCAAAATTTTAACTTTTATTCAACAACTTTTTACACATAATTCATATTTTGTATTATTACAATCAAATACTATCTTTTAACATATCACCATTACAAATGATTTCAACATCTACGATAAAAGGTAAAAACTTATAAATCTTACAACAAATAAGAACTCTTACTAATTTCAAAATTCCGACTAGCCAAGAGGAGAATTCAAAATAGCAACAAAATTCTCAATACCTAAAATTTGCAAAATTTTGAATACTAAGGATTCAACAACCCTATTCACAAAATTATGACTATCAAAATTCGTGAATACAAGGATTCGAAATCGCAACAAAATTATGACTACCCTAAATTCTAAATATCAAGATTAAAAACTCCAACGATACCTAATACAAACATACCTAAGAAATGGAAGTCGTTGATGATTGTTGAAATTACAACTTTTTGCTAAGCTAAGTTGATAGAAAAGTTAAATTAAGCTGGTGTCAAAAACCAAAAAAGATTAATTATGCCAAAACGTGGGGGATGATAACACCATCCCTACTTTCACGTACAACATGATCAATTAATGAACTCACAACCTATAATTTACCACATAGAAAGACAAATGCAATATGAGAAGATAAGACGTCCAAGACAAAAACACAAAATACTAGTACCAACTTCAATCAGTTCAGAGAACTGCATGAGTTGCATCAGTTCAGTCATTTAAGTCTAATAACTTGTGTCATCACGAAGAATACATGGGAGCAACTCATAATTAAACCTCGAAACTCGATTCATAAAGAAAACCAACAATATATGGTCAAGAATACAGGAGACGAAGTAGAGCAATAATAGCCCAAGAGAATGAAAGTTGCATTTAGCCTCGACATTAATCCCCGTGAATCGTGTATCTCTCCCATTTCCTTGTTGGGTCGTATATCTGCCCGAGGAACAAACCAAAATTACGATGCTGAAGAACGTTTATCATATTAAAGGGCCACATCATTTGTCCACATTCCCTAACAACTACTTAATAATAGCTGCACAACTTTCTAGAATGTGTTACTGTAGCAAAGCATCATTTCTTGTTTTAATTAAATAAAAAGGCAAAAGATAGAGAGAAGGATGGAGAAAGCGGTCTTTACATATCAGAAGCTTCAGAATCATCACTACAGAGAGAAAGCAATATATATAGAGAGAGAAAGAGAGAGCATGTACCTCCCATCTTGAAGCTGGAAATATGTGCTTGTTCTTCTCATACCAATGTCTCTCCACAACTTTACCAGCATGTGACTGTTCAATAAAGTCAGATGAATGTTTAATTATAATGTCTAACAAACATCCAAAAAAAAAAACACTTGGACAGCATATCAAATTAAATACAGGACATTCCAGACAACGCATGCAAACAAGGAAAAGCAGAAAACAGATAGATAACTAAGAAGGTCGCTCCCTTTCATATGACTTGTGAGACGATGCAAGGCACAAAATCTCAAACAATGACGAGTTATCATAGATACCATTAGATCAAGAGCCTGTATTTACCACTTCCTTTATAAAAACCAATCTTAAGTAGGTCAAAGAACTTTACCTCATCTTTCTCTATAGTTGCATCAGCAATGGTTCGAACATCCTCATGTACATCAAAGTGGAAAAGCTGTAAAGAACCAACAAACACAAACCATGCAGATTTCATTTAACAATAGCGTTCAACTTAAACGAGCGGAGAATGATATTCAAAGAATATGCCTTATATTTAAATATATTTTTATGCTTTTGATTTTATTTTATTTGGGGGGATTAGTACAAGAAACCAAAAACTAACAATCCAACAATATTGAGAGGGAGAAAATTGGCAAATAATAGGATCTTGATCCATATTACTAATAAACGAACAAATTGCCAGTTGACATTTGAAGTGATCTTTGATTTTTATGTCCACAAATAAATCCATTTCTTTCATGAAAATGTTTGCTAGTGGAAAAACCTAAAGGAGTACARGTATGCACTAAACATGTCATGGCGCATCACCCAATGGTGTCGCTAATGGTGATTATATGATGATATTCGAGGATCCATCTCATTTGTGTAGAACTACACTGCTCAAAAGGTTTTTACAACAACAATTTAAATAAGTGGTTATTCAATACATATCGTAGGCTTCTTCAAATGTACAATTGATTTGAGCATGAGAAATAGGACATTACCGGTCCACTTTTCCCTCTAGCTTTGTTCACGATCAGCTCATAGAAACTATGTTGCTGCAACATGGACCAAAAGAAAATATTCCCATCAGTTCAAAGTATGCAGACTATAACATGGAGAGAAAAAAAGCTCCCATAAGTACTCATGAAGGTCTTACATGTGGAATGATGAGATCTTCTTTCACATAAAGCAGATTCTCCACTGAAGTAGTCCGAACCTCTCGGAATTCAGGAGCAAGCTGCTGCTGAACAGCACGAAGGAACTCCCCAATTGTATCACCTTTCCGAACCTGAGATACGTAGTGATCAATGTCAAAGAAATTCACAAAGCTACTTAGAAATAAAGAATTACACAAACTCAGGCGAATCTCCAGAATTACAAAGACATGGTAAATATTAACCTGAATCACTCGCCGATGGCCAGTACCATCCCAATAACTGTAAGTGATTTCAAGAGGCTCATCTAAAGAAATACAACAGAAAAAAGCTATTTAACTCAAAGAAATATATTATGAAAATCGATAATCACTTGAGCATATCAGATTTTAAGACTAACTTTTGATTTGTGCTTGCTCAAGAAGCCACAGTTTCCGCAGTCGTTCACGCTCAGCTTGTTCCTCTGCCTCTCTCTCACTGTAAGAGTGTGCTTCAACCTCCAAAGGCCAAGGATAAGTAAAATATAGAAAGAAGCATGGGCAAAAGAATAGGAATAGAGAAAACAATATATGCAACAGACGAGCATGAATATATAGAGAAGTTTTAATCACATACCTATCAGGCAAAAAGCTGGTCTCCACTGTAGGATCCTTTCCGAGTTTCCCAAATTTCCGGCTGCGAAGCCTTTCAGGTTCCTCGTTTTCTTCAGGGGCAGAAAAAAAAAATCAATAAATCGATGGGTAATGCAAGTATGAAATGATTCTAATACATCCCAAACAATCATGAGCTCCTTAATCAATGACAATATCTGAAGTTCATATGTATCCAGTTACAAATACTTTCAGAGGGTAACATTATTATATCACTCTACTTCCGAATGTTTCGATGACACATTTTAACTTTCAATCTATAGTTTCACAACCTACACAGAAATCGCACGCCTCTAATAAACTATATGCGACCTACTCATAAATCCAATACGCATTCCACCCACCATATAGTCGAAAATGGAGGAGAATTAAAAGAAAAAAAAATTGAAAATCATAGTTGAACACTATAACAGATGACATCAATTAACCTTGTCAGTCATCATAAATTAAATTAGCTAGTATTTCAAAACGGGAGTAATCCTTCATCGAGAACTAATCCATCAAAAGCAAACGTCGCCCTGAAGCATGGCATGTAAAAAATAGACAACAAATTGGGAGTTAATAACAAGCACAGTTTTCCTATGGGACCACAAAGTTTCAAGCCACAATAAGCACAAATAATACAGGAACCAACAACAGATAAATGTAGAAGTGAGAATTGAACATCACATAGGTTTTTCCACTGGAGTAACAAAATTATGAGCTATCAAGACTTGCATAAATGCACAGCCATATATTTATTGAAAGTTCCATACAATAAATACAAATAACAGCGACAATGAAAGCTAAGAAATACAAATGAAATAATGGGTAACTTACTAATTTCCTCATCTTCCTCCTCATTATCCACCTCAAAATCATCAGCAAAAGATAGACGAGGGTCTGCCTTTATTTTCCGCTTCTTCAATTTCTGCAGCTGAAGTTCTTCCTCTCTGAAAAATAAGCAAGAGATTAATACACACACATATTGTAAATAAAAACACCAACTCCGCAGGAAAAAAATTCACTCACTCTTGCTGCAACTTTAGGAGCTTCTCTTTCTCTTCCTCTTCAAATTTGTTCTTAATATTCACTCTCTGCAGCACAAACCTCCAGCTTAACTAAAAATCCAGGAAAAGGGCGATCGGGGTTGGGAATTACCAAAAGAAGAAGTAGAAAGTACCTTCTCAACGTACTCTTCTCTAGTGACCAGACCAACTGTTTCCTTCTTGAATGCAGTCTCGAGAATCTAAGCATTAACACGAATAATCGGAATTAATGAACCAGTAACATAAAAAAGGCATTAGCAATATTGATATTCCTTTCTAAATAAGAGGAGCCCTATCGCACTCAATTTGGGAAAACCTCGCTGAAAAATAAATAGTAACGTTTTTCTTGTTACAACTAAATTAAACTAATTAATAAACCACAGTTCAACATTGTTCTTGAATTTCTCACACAACTATAAAATATAATTTGCCTGATGTGCACTCGATCAGCAAACCAAATACTCCCTAGATATACTCCCGCCACATTATAATCCACAGATTTTAAGGGCTAACACACCGGCCAACCTTGATTTTGCGTGATATTGATCCAAGCATCACCTTTTATCGTTAGGTTCTGAGCGGAATAAGAAGTAAAGAAATGGTGCCAAATTTCTTAGATAACATCAGCGATATACAAAATCGATGTCAGTGCGTCAATCACGATTTCAAGATTTCGACGGTTCTAAGAAGAACGATGATAGCTACCTCGGAAGTGCTGGAGCCAAATTGGAGGAGACCAGGTTGGCCTTGTGAAGAGGCGGTTTTGTTCTTGAGCTCTTGGATCTTTCGGCGCTCGGCCTCTCTCTGCTTCTCCAGCCGTCGGATCCGAACGGCGTCTTGCGCCGTGCCCACGTAACCATCGCCCATTCCCGCCATGATTAATCCTCCCTGTGCAAACGCAACGTAACTAGGGTTTTGAATTGGTGTCGGTCGGATATGGTTGAAAACGGGAATAAAGTGGGGTTAATTATTCCCTCGGTAGATAAATCGTGAGGATATTACATTTCCAGTAGCGACTACAGTTTATTGAGCAACCTCGTTTTAATATTGGGGCGCAATAAAGACCTTTGTGTAACGTTATGGGCCGGGCTGATCTGAAATTTCCTCAACCTCTATTTGCTGGACCCAAACCCTACTACCAATTGGGCTTAATATTGATAGTGAGGGATAAGGATAAAATACCTCATTATTTTGAAAAGGAGATACATGTTATGAATTAGAAAGAAAAACATATAAAGTATACAGATAATGTATTCTCGGGTATAATTTTCATTATAATTGAAACCCTATTTATAAATCTATATATAAAAAAACTTTCAATGGTACAATCGTAATTACATAATTTTATTAGGGGCAAAATAGTCAGCACACTAACAATAATAAATATATTTATTATGCACACATAGTAAAATTGTTGTGTGCATTTATAACACTCCCCCTTGAATAACTATTTACATAAATATTTTATGAATTAGTTGAAGAAAAACCCAACGGACAAAAAACTCCCAAATTGTTCGTAGTAGAGCTTGTATCAATAATATTTTGTTGTATCATAACGTTGTTAGGAAAACCCTATGGGACAAAAATTGAGCAATGTGGAAGCGTAAAGTCGCTCCCCCTCATATTGATCATTCTTGTTGGAGTAATCATATGTTGTCCATTAAAACTTTATCAAGATAACCATGTGGGAAAACTTGATCGAATGAAGAATAGTACAATTACTCCATCTTATTTCATATCTTTGAGAAACTGTACTAATTTCATCTGTAATCCTTGTCATATCATGAATATGCCTCGTTAAACCTTATTAGGAAAAACTCAGTGGGGAAAAATTTTAATGAAGGAAAAATAGTACATTATCCATGTTAATACCCACCTTTTAGTTACCTCGTTACAAACCTTGCTAGGAAAATCCAATAGGACAAAACCTCAGCCAATGGAAAAAGAGTGTAACGCGTATTTTATAAGTATGCTTCGGGCATCTCAAAATCCTTTTGGAATTTTACAATATCATAAAGATCAATCGATACTTTTCATTTCTCGTGAATAAAAATTTTATATTTGTTGTGACCAAGCTGCCTCGTTAAAAATCTTGTTTGAAAAAACCCTTTGGAATAAAAATCAAAATTGAGAAAAATAGTACAGCTTATTATTTTTTTCACAACAATATCATTATTTTAAGTCATTGCATGCAGTAGCAATATATTTGAAACCTCTTTAGGAGTTCCAGTGTCATTCTTCATCAAGCTCACATATTGCTATTTTCATTAAAAATGGCATATCAACATCGATATTTTTCAATAAGTTTTAATATCCTCATTATCAATAATCTTTCATAACGCTATTCTTTTATGGTGAGTCGACACCTTTCAACTTCATATCATTCCCCACAATGACATAATTTATCAAGATATCTCGTAAGTAATCATCTTTAAGGATTTATATATTATAATTATGTCTATATACTCTTTGAAGGAATATGCCTCGTATACCATTCATTTAATATTTATTTGTGGGGAAATACTCAATGCTTACGCGTTGTTTGATTTATCGAAGCATGTGTAGTTGGTATATAAGATCATTATCAATCTTTCTTATATCTTTTATCTTCCAAGTTCTTACTTCGATTATGAGGATATAACATTATGTATAATTATTTCCAACTATCAATACCCCACCACCACCACCACATCTGAGAACAAATTTGAAACCAAACTCATACAACTGGCATAATATAAATATTTAATTTCAATAAGGGAGTTCATATTAATTTGCACTTTGTTCTCGACATTGACAATGAGCTGGATGACTTTTAATAGTTTATCAATTGATATCCCATTCGTATGCACATATCCGATCATTCCATGATCTATTAAAGTTATTGGGATATCTTACTAGCTTTATCATTTGATTTGAAAACTGTGCTAATACTGGGAGCAAATCACCTCGTAAAATTCCAGTTACGAGTATGACTATTTAGTGAATCCATAAAATCTAGTAGCACACATGGAGGGAGAGTGGGCCCGTATACCTCATCCACATACATTCCAAAATTATTAGGAATTCATTACAAAATCACACTACTTGCCGAAAATAGTTCCAACCCTATAGTGCAGTCAAATCAAATGAAATATTGTACAATTAATAAAATGCAACATAATGGTTTGAAATGCTTAAAAGAGTTAATCAACATATCACCAACACAACAATAAACCACATAAAAAAATTATACATCATACCAAAACAAAACTATATATACTAAAAAAAGTTATATGAAAATGTAGTAGTGTGTAGAAATCACGTATTATAATTCAGCAATTTACCCAAGTAAGAATCACTACCAAGAATAAATAGTTCCAATATTACATTGCAGCTCTAATTAAATGAAATGTCGAACAACTAAAAAGCAGCAAAATGTCTTGAAATGCTTAATCAAGTTAAACTAACATATCTCTAGTATAAAAAATATAAAACCACCAGGGGAATTGAATCGAACTTTCTGCACCTACTTTTTCAATATAAGTTTGTCAAGTTTAAAAAGTTCGCTCGCAAGAGTACGAGATCACTCGTAGGTTGGTAAGTTGACTCGAGTCGAATCTCTCGAGGAACTGACAATCGAAATGTTGGATGTTTGCTTAATCACAATATCACACAAGAACATGTATAATTGGGGTTTTTGATTATAAACTACGAATTGAAAAGTAAGAGCAACTAATAAAAACTAATTATCTTAAACACCAATTAGATGTTAAAAGCTCAATTACCTAAGAGCTATGGACTAGGGTTTGCGAAATTGAAGAACAGTTAAAGATTAAAGCACCAAACTTATGTATAGGATTATCAAGCATAAACGAAACGAAATCGAAAGATGAAAGATTACGAACTATATTAATTATGGAATCCAAAGTATCAAGCATAAATAACTCAAGATCCGAAAATAAAGAACAAATTATCTAAAATCTAAAATTAACTGAGAAATAGTCTAAAAAGCAATAAAAGGTTTAGTGAACTCATTATTATCTAGAAAACGGTAAATCTCCAAATATTCAGAAGAAAAGAAAGTGGATCTCGATCGAATAACGAATCACAAACGAAGAAATGGAGCTTGAGAACTAGTAATCTTGGATCTTCAATCTCGGTCTTGTATCTATGTAATGGAGGGTGGAAATGGGCACTCTCCGCGTCTCGGGACCTTAGGAAGGTGTAAAAACGTACCCTAGATGAAGTATGAAAGGGTATAAATAGGTTTTCCAAAAGTTAGAATAGGCAATTTCCATAAAAATTCAATTTTTGGGTCGGCGTCGACGTGCGTTGATCGAAGAGAATCGCGTCGACGGCTTCCAGAATTGCATCGGTCATGTGCGTCAACCGACGGAGTATGGATCAACGTGGACAGAGAGCTTTGTCGACTAAGTTATCGACATGGTGGTCGATTGACGAGTGAGGTTCGAGTGCGTCGACGTCACGTCGATGCCTATGTCGATCGATGGCCTCTTCTTTGCGGCTCATTTAACGGTGAATATGTTACTTTTCGCCGAATTGCTCGTCTCTCAGTTCTCGCAACGAATTGCAAGCTTCATCTTTTAGTACTGACTTCCTCGGCTACTTAGCTGTATGGGGAGAATCAGAGAATAATCATCAAATTGCATCAATTATGATCAAAACACGGTAAAATAAGTTGGAGATACGAAAATATGCTTAATCTATCCAACTTATACCAAAATTAATAACAAAAACTAACTGGAACACTAACAAAATCAAGACAAATTCATGTTAATCAGAAATGCATATAAAACAAAGCACCATAAACAACGATACATAATATAGCTAGTTTTTGTCCATGCATTCTTCTCGTAAAGGAAATTACGGATCTCAATAGCTGTGCCGCTATTCATAATGGATTCATTGATAGGGAAATGAGCATAGACAAAGCGCATATTGTAATGACAACCCTTGGTAACGCGTTAATCAGATTCATCGCATGACTAAGCACGGTGCGAATGGCGGCGGTCATTTTTCAATTACCGAACCAGGACTCGATCTGCAATTTCTTTCTTCTTGTGGCTTCATCGGTGATTAGCTAAAAATCGAGGTTCAAATGCTCCGTATGAAGATTGAAGTTCAAGACTAAAATTAATATTTATGAGATGCTAAAATGTAATAAAAATGCACCGAAATCAAAGCCGATAGTACTGTAAACTAGCATACAAATGTTGCAGAGCTCTAAACATATTTAGTGAGACAATACATAACATCTAATTCGAACAACACATGAAATCTCTTTAATTACACAATTAAAATGTAATCATCTTTTCAATTTTAAAGTAAATACGACACATATCAGCTTGCACCTAATATGCAATATTATCTTCTGACATTCATCCCCAAACATTTGCCCCAACTTATAACATGAAATGAATACTTGAAGCAGAAATGCACCCTTGGATATTTAGGTTGAAACCTGGAATTGCATTCCTTAATGTCGTGTATGTGGTGTTTGATTTGTACTCTGCACGAGAGGGAGATGTCTTCCACTTGCGGCAACAATGGCACACACTTCATACAATAATGGTATTCTAAAAATATGAAATCAATTAACTTATAGTTACTACTAAACTTTATGAACCCTGGATGCCCCAATTCTTGTTCTCGTTGTTGGCGATACAATATTCACATAATAGATTCGTATAAAAGCTTTGGAAAAAGGCAAAATTAACGTTATTGGGTGGGATAATCCTTAAACCCGATATGCAAACTTTTATCAGATTATATGAGAAAAATTGAAAGAAAAAAATATCAAAAACCACAGTTTGCTCACCTTCCATTTCATGCGGTGTCAAGATATCTAGGGTTTGTTGTTGTCGGCCTCAACATATTTACCATGGCCTTCTCTATCTCCTCCATCCCCGCAACTCGTGCCCCCGTCCTTCCTCCACCACTCTCCGCCGCTGGAGTCTCAAGTTCCTTTTTTTTCACACCATTTTCTAAATAACACCCCACACAATCAAAACAAAACAAAAGTAAAAGGATCAACAAGAACTCGACCACTACACCAATTACGATTCCGGTAATTGCTCCGCTAGAGAGTTTCTTCTTGGGTTTACCTTCATTTTGCTCTCGTGAATCTAAGGTTTAAGTTTATGTTTTGTCTATTTATTATGTGTGAACTGTAATTAAACAATTGAGAAAAGGCCTAATCAACTTTAGCATTAAAAGGGAGGGGTATCATTGCCTTTTCATCCTTGTGACTATTGAGACTAAAGTTGGATATACCATCTGATGGGGGGAGGTGGGATGGAGTTATCCTCCATTTGAGGGATCAAACACGGTCCGGGATATTTCATCGCGGGCTATAGTCTTTAAAGCCAAACATTTGATTAAGTGGGATAACTTCATTTATCCAGCCTAATCCTATACCTCCACCACCCCCCCACCCACCCACCCAAACCAACCGAGGCAAAAAATTGACTAATATGATTGTTTCATGATTAACTAGTCGGGAGGTTTGAAACAGTTGGTATGTTATGGCAACAAGTTAAACTATAATTAGACGTATAATGTAGTCTGCAAAAATATATTTCATAATGTATAAGCGTGGAGTTATTTACCTTTGGTTTGTTTTAAACTTGCTTCTGTTAACCAACAACCGTCATGACCTGAGTACTTTAATTTTTATATTATATTAATAATAGTATTACACTTATATCGAATATATACATCGTCCATTTCAATTTATTTTGTATATCGCAGGGGTTAAGCACTAGTAACATTAAGAACACATATGAAATAATAATAATAATAATAATAATAATAATAATAATAATAATAATAATAATAATAATAGTGTATTGATGTGACATTTAACTAACCACGATAGTGCTTTTTTCATGTTTTTTTAATTAAAAATATAACTAAGTAAGAGACACTCTATTTTGTACATTAAAATTATTTGAGAAAGTCATTTTTCTCATGACATAATTTTTTAAATTTCTTATTGTCTATATTTTGTTTCAAAACAAAATATACATTCAGGTAAATTTATAATAATATATAATTAAGTTTTTAATTACTTGTTTACTATTAATTATTTTATAGTCACGTTTCTCTAATTAATGCATTGTAGTTTTTTTCAATTTTAATACTGATATTTTTATTTATTCAATTACTTTTTCCTTCAAATAATTTCTATTCTATTCAATTAATAGTATTTTTATTATTAAACTCCTTTGAACTATTTTTCTGTAATTTATATTTTGATAAGTTATAGAGACAAAATACGATTTTCTTTCATTGGTTTGCAAAATATTTTTGAAGATATTAAATAATTTTTTTATGGTCGCTTAATAATTTTTGTTCTCCATCACGTTCAATAGAACTTGTTGAAAAACATGATTATTTTACCAATATTGAATTTTTAACTCAGATAAATATTACAATTTCTTTAAAAAAAAATAAAAAATTATTTACTAAATTTCAAGATTGTTTGTATAGTTTTCGTGGTGTTGAAATGAATCAACGGGTTCATGGCTTGGTATTATTGGAGATCGATTCAATTGAAGTATTCAATGTGTTTCAAGCTTGAAAAATAAAGGGGAAATGAAAATAAAGCAAATAAAATATCTAACTATCCTAAAAATTGAAAGTGCAAGTGGGTAGGATGCCTCGTCGGATGCCTTAACATGAAAATGCAATCAATTAATGAAAACAAGTAAATACAAGCATTTTTTCACCAAGTACAAGCATGCAAGCACAAGGTACAACTATGCATAAAATCCTAAATAATGCAAATTAACAAAAATTGAAAGTATGGATGTAAAGAGAAAGGAAAGTTGACAAGAAAGTTCAAAACTTTAAGAAAAATGACAAGAGACAAAGCCTAGATCTAGGATTTAAGCATGAAACAAAGCATAAAAATAAAAATCAAAATAAAGTATAGGAAAAACTCAAAATCATGATGATCAAGGACCCGATCTATAGCCTAGGTGTGTCACTCAACTAGAATACATAGTCAATTCACATGTTTCATCATGAAATCAAGTAGCTAAGAGAAAAGGCATAACATGGAGAACAAGAATGGAAATGAAGAACAAAGTATGGAATTAAAGCATAAAACATGAAATTGAAGGGAAACTTACTTGAATTAAGAAATGAAACAAAGTTTGAATGAAATTGCATCAAAATAACAATCCAAAGGAGTATTTGGATTCTTCTTAGGCTTACAAACCCAAGGCCAAGCATGAAAGTAAATATAAAACTAGGAAAAGAAATTACATCAAAGCTTGAAGTTGAATCTAAAACCTAAGAAAAGAGAAAATTATCAAGAGCTTGAGAGTAATTTGATCCCAAACCCAAGTTAGGGTTGGGAGAGGAGTTTTTTTTTTTGTATCAAAGGTGCAAGGTGTAGGCTTTATATAGTTGTTTGTAGGGTCAAAAACATCCAAATCATCAAGAATCAAATTCGAAGGGCTAACTCTCTCAACCACTCCGGGTCTCCACTCAATGGCATATTTAAGAATTTTAAACCCTTCAACCATCCTCTCCTCCTCTTCTTCTCGGTGCGAGTTTGCAAGGATAATAATCGACTTGCTCTCTCCATCCTCCTCAAGATAATCGTCAATTTCTTCAAGCTCATCATCAATAACCCCCACCTCCCCCTCTAAAAAGTCGTCGTTGCCCTCAACGACACATCGAGACTCATCTCCACACAAAACGGGGTCGAATAGAGGCACAACGGGCTCATCGAGAAGAACAAGGGGTTTATCCTCACAACACCCCTCTATATCGGCAACCGGGCCAACCACGTCCTCATTAATCCAATTCTCAATATAAACCCGTTCGACCTTTTCCTTGACGAATTCCATATATACCCATTCTTCACAAGACTCTTTTGAAGTAAAGGGCAAAGGATCAAGAGAGTTAAAATCATCCGAAAATGAAAACAAGTCCTCTTCCGACGGCGAGGCAACCAAATCAAGTACCCCACACTTATCGGGGAACGTGACCGGAGGGATAGGTGAAGGTGGACTTGAGAATTGGCTTGTAATGGCCCATAGATCCGGATCGGGAGGTGGAGTAGTAGAAATCACCGGGATATTCGGATGATAAGGGCCCACATGAGGAGTAACAACCGGATAATGAGACGGCGGTGGAGCAAAAGATGACATAGCACAATCGGGTTCCACATGAAGTCCATGATCCCCATACACGTTTTCCGAGGGATGCGTTGGCGAGGAGAGGTCCGGGCAATATTCGGGAAGATGATCACTCGTTCCACACCATCCACATCCCAAAAAAGGTCGGCTAACATCTCTCATAGTACGGATGGGGGGCCACATGTGAAGTTGGGAGCCCGGACCACCAAACAACTCCCACTCTTCCTCGTATTTATCATATACGGGTATGCTCGTCCCAAAAGTAGGAGGACCTCGACGCGGGCGGGAATTCCCAAAGTGACCATTATTCCTTTTCGGATCATGAACGGGAATGACATTACCACCATACGGGGTGGGACTCGGATATCCACCCCCCACATTTCCACTTGGAGTCGTAGTCGGCATAGGATTGGAATGAAAAACGGGAGGGGCTCCATATGGGCCGGGCTTCGGGCGACGCATATTTGAATTATAATGAGTAGTATCATAACCATACGGGCCGGAAGTCGGGCTATGCGTATTCGGAGAATATTGAGGAGCATCAAAGCCATATGGGGCGGGAAGTCGGGGCTTTGCACGTTCGGATAGGAATGAAGCGTGCACATTCGGATAGCAATTTGAGTACCATAACCCCCCAAGGAACCATTATGCCCGAAAAGCCATCAAACCCGACATGGTTTGCACCATGCCCTCCCATGCCGGGTTTCTCAAAACCATATCCATCGTTGGCAACGTGGTTTGCCACCATGCCCTCCCACGTTGCCACGACCATTATACAACCTCTCATTCCCGGCATGGTTTGCACCATGCCCTCCCATGCCGGGAATGTATTCACCATAGTTATACGAACCTAACATCACTCAAAGAAAAAGTCAAATAAAAAGAAAGCTAAAAACACAACGAAACGTAGCACAAACACCTCACACTTAGTACACTTAAAGCCAAAAAATATAATAAACAAGAAAAAGACCTAAAATCTAATGAAAAATGACTCTAAACTACTAGAAACGACGTTAAACTCTAACTAAAGACACAAGGAAAAATACAACAATTACATGCAAAACAACTACCCCACACTTATCGGTTTGTTCGTCCTCGAACAACGAAAAGAATCGAGAGTGTACATGCAATGAACATTATGTAAAAAGAAAAATCCTTGTGCTTATCCTTATTTAATATGATGGAAGTATCAACATAAACTCGCTATCGTCAAGCATTGCTCGTATTACTCTTTCTCAAATGCAAGCCAAATCGATGACTTCCTCACAAATGGAATTTTGAGGGAATTCGCTCAATTCGCTCAAGTGTTTGATATGGGACGTGTATACGCTCGAATCGGACAATGCATGCACTCGTCAAGATTTCATAAATCGGACGCTCAAAATTGCTCATAGTACATGACCAAACAAGAATCGAAAGAGGTCTTTATTATGGGTTGTAATGTTGGCTCTTTGGTTAAGGTATGGAATATATGGATATAGTGGCTAAACACACGATCAAACGCGATCAATAACACACAAAATCCTACTCTCTAAAGCCCGAAGCTTATAATCGCTTCACCTTTCCCAATTTGCCAAACTTTCATTCGAAACCCCTTTCATCTATTCACACACTTTCCCGACTTTTATTTTCACAACACTTAGAAGCATTTTGAATTTGCTTCTTTTCACTCAACTTAGCCTTTGAATTAGGCTTTATACTTGAACGCACGCTTTATCACTTTTCGTGATTTGTGTTGGAGTATTATTCTCTTTTTATTTTTTTTTTATTATTTATTTTTTTTTTTGAATTTTTTTTTTGTATAAGCAACTCAAAACCCAAACCCCACACTTTATTTCCCACACATCTCTCATTAGCTAATAACACACTCTCTTGCCTCACTAACATGAAGATATAAGAGCTTAAAATCGAGCTCGGCTAACAAGAAACGGGATAGAGGCTCAAGGGGGCTCATTTGGGATTTTAAAGTGGCTTAAATATATGAATATGGCCGGAACCAAGGGTGATATATGTGCCTCGAGGTCATTTTCGAATTCAATCATGTACGAGCAAAATCAAACCTCCTCAATGCAATTTCCATAAAAATGCAAGCAAGCCGATAAATCACACAAGGCTACTCACTAGTTTGCACCGAATTTGGGAGCAAAATCAAAAGAGCTTTTAGAGCTTTGCAATCTTTTCACGAGAAAATGTTGATTATATATATATATATAAGCGGTTTTTTGGACGAAGCACAAAAATTCAACCCATCACACAAGAGGCCATAAACATGTAAAACCCGACAAGTAAACTATTCAAACTTCCAAGCATGTGGAGTTGCTCAACAATGTAATAACGACTCAAAAGACACAAAAAAAATCGACTCAACCATATAAAAGCGCAAGTAGTAAGCGTCACTTCGCCAAGAATGCGTCACTTCGCCAAGGCTCGAGTTAAGAATGACAAAACATGCTTGTAAACCCGGACCCTTCCCACCTACCCACCCCACACTTAAACCATGCAATGCCCTCATTGCATTTTAATGAAAATCAAGTAAAAGGAGGGTGAATAGAAACTTCCTCAACCGAGCGAGTTTTGAGTCGAGCTCGGTGGGGTCCACCTAGGCATCTAAGCAATCCAAGCAAAAATCAAGCATGGCTAGTATCTCCCGGCTTCACGAACGCTACTAAATTATCAAATCGCCCAAGGTTGAAGTCGAAAAACCAAACCTAGAAAAGAAAATCATACGAAATTAAAAACTCAATATGTACACGAATCACAACAACATATTTTTTTTATTTTTCAATTTTCAAATATTTTTGGATTTTTGAATTTTTGAATGTTTTTGGATTTTTTAATAAAAGAAAGAAAGAAATGGAAAGAACTTGGGTTGCCTCCCAAGAAGCGCTTGTTTTACGTCACTAGCTCGACGTACTCCCTTTTCGTCAAGGTGGAAAGATCACGGGAGGGTCCTCCAACACAATCTCCTCCTAATCGGGAGGATCCATTCCTTGGAACGTTCTTGGCGCATTGCATAGTTCATATAGGATCCGCCAAAAAGCAAGCGCTCCAAGCGGGCAATCGACATACATCTCGGCTAGGCCCTCGGGTGGAATGGTAGTTTTGAAGTGCCCCGACGACTCATTAAGAAAACAAAAGGAATATTGGCCGGCTAGCTCATCCATCATGTAGTCGATAAATGGGAGAGGGAAACGATCTTTCTTTGTGGCCTCATGAAACTTCTTAAACTCGATCGACATCCTCCAACCCGTTGAATCCCTCGTGGTCAACAACTCTCCTTTTCCATCTTCGAGAACTAACAAGCCGCTAGTCTTGGGCACCATGTGAATGGGATTCACCCACTCACTCCTGGCTAGTACAAACATCAAGCCCTCCAACAACAACCTCCACATCGCGACTCTCATCATATCATCAAGAATCAAATTCGAAGGGCTAACTCTCTCAACCACTCCGGGTCTCCACTCAATGGCATCTTTAAGAATTTTAAACCCTTCAACCATCCTCTCCTCCTCTTCTTCTCGGTGCGAGTTTGCAAGGATAATAATCGACTTGCTCTCTCCATTCTCCTCAAGATAATCGTCAATTTCTTCAAGCTCATCATCAATAACCCCCACCTCCCCCTCTAAAAAGTCGTCGTTGCCYCCAACGACACATCGAGACTCATCTCCACACAAAATGGGGTCGAATAGGGGCACAACGGGYTCGTCGAGAAGAACAAGGGGTTTATCCTCACAACACCCCTCTATATCGGCAACCGGGCYAACCACGTCCTCATTAATCMAATTCTCAATATAAACCCGTTCGACCTTTTCCTTGAYGAATTCCATATATACCCATTCTTCACAAGACTCTTTTGAAGTAAAGGGCAAAGGATCAAGAGAGTTAAAATCATCCRAAAAWGAAAACAAGTCCTCTTCCGACGGCGAGGCAACCAAATCAAGTACCCCACACTTATCGGGGAACGTGACCGGAGGGATAGGTGAAGGTGGACTTGAGAATTGGCTTGTAATGGCCCATAGATCCGGATCGGGAGGTGGAGTAGTAGAAATCACCGGGATATTCGGATGATAAGGGCCCACATGAGGAGTAACAATCGGATAATGAGACGGCGGTGGAGCAAAAGATGACATAGCACAATCGGGCTCCACATGAAGTCCATGATCCCCATACACGTTTTCCGAGGGATGCGTTGGCGAGGAGAGGTCCGGGCAATATTCGGGAAGATGATCACTCGTTCCACACCATCCACATCCCAAAAAAGGTCGGCTTACATCTCTCATAGTACGGATGGGGGGGGCACATGTGAATTTGGAGCCCGGACCACCAAACAACTCCCACTCTTCCTCGTATTTATCATATACGGGTATGCTCGTCCCAAAAGTAGGAGGACCTCGACGCGGGCGGGAATTCCCAAAGCGACCATAATGCATATTCAGACCATGAACGGGAATGCCATTACCACCATACGGGGTGGGACTCGGATATCCACCCCCCACATTTCCACTTGGAGTCGTAGTCGGCATAGGATTGGAATGAAAAACGGGAGGGGCTCCATATGGGCCGGGCTTCGGGCGACGCATATTTGAATTATAATGAGTAGTATCATAACCATACGGGCCGGAAGTTGGGCTATGCGTATTCGGAGAATATTGAGGAGCATCAAAGCCATGCGGGGCGGGAGTCGGGCTTTGCACGTTCGGAGAATAGCGAGGAGCATCATAGCCATACGGGTGGGAAGTCGGGGCTTACACGTTTGGATAGGAACTTGAAGCGTGCACATTCGGATAGCAAGTTTGAGTACCATAACCCCCCAAGGAACCATCCACGCTCGAAAAGCCATCAAACCCGACATGGTTTGCACCATGCCCTCCCATGCCGGGTTTCTCAAAACCATATCCATCGTTGGCAACGTGGTTTGCACCATGCCCTCCCACGTTGCCACGACCATTATACAACCTCTCATTCCCGGCATGGTTTGCACCATGCCCTCCCATGCCGGGAATGTATCCACCATAGTTATAGGAACCTTGCATACTCAAAGAAAACGTCAAATAAAAAGGAAAGCTAAAAACACAACGAAACGACAATTAAATCGAAAGCCTTAACCAAGCCGAGTCGCAACGGCGCCATTTTGTTTGTATAAGCAACTCAAAACCCAAACCCCACACTTTATTTCCCACGCATCTCTCATTAGCTAATAACACACTCTCTTACCTCACTAACATGAAGATATAAGAGCTAAAATCGAGCTCGGCTAACAAGAAACGGGATAGAGGCTCAAGGGGGCTCATTTTGGATTTTAAAGAAAACGTCAAATAAAAAGGAAAGCTAAAAATACAACGAAACGACAATTAAATCGAAAGCCTTAACCAAGCCGAGTCGCAACGGCGCCAAAAATATAATAAACTGGAAAAAGACCTAAAACCTAATGAAAAACGACTCTAAACTACTAGAAACGACGTTAAACTCTAACTAAAGACACAAGGAAAAATACAACAATTACATGCAAAACAACTTATTTTGTTAGAAGAGTTTTAGTGGTGTTGAAATATATCAACGGGTTCATGGCTTGGTATTATTGGAGATCGATTCAATTGAAGTATTCAATGTGTTTCAAGCTTGAAAAATAAAGGAAAAATGAAAATAAAGCAAATAAAATATCTAACTATCCTAAAAATTGAAAGTGCAAGTGGGTAGGACGCCTCGGTCGTACGCCTTCAATGAAAATGCAAGCAATTAATGAAAACAAGTAAAAACAAGCATTGTTTCACCAAGTACAAGCATGCAAGCACAAGGTACAACTATGCATAAAATCCTAAATAATGCAAATTAACAAAAATTGAAAGCATGAATGGATAAAGCAATGGAAATTAACAAGAAAGTTCAAAACTTTAAGGAAAATAACAAGCAACAAAGAGTAGATCTAAGATTAAGCATGAAACAAAGCATAAAAATAAAAATGCAAATAAAGCATAGGAAAAACTCAAAATCATGACAATCCAAGACCCGATCTATGATCTAGATGTGTCACTCATCTAGATTCCATAGCCAATTCATATGTTTCATCATGAATTCAAGGTGCTAAGGCAAAAAGCATAAAATGAAGAACAAAGCATGGGAATGAAGAAYAAGCATAGAAATAAAGCATAAAACATGAAATTGAAAGAAAAACTTACTTGAATTGAGAAATGAAACAAAGCTTGAATGTAATTGCAATCAAAGTAACAAYCCAAAGGAGTATTTGGATTCTTCTTAGGCTTACAAACCCAAGGCCAAGTATGAAAGTAAATCTAAAACTAGAAAAGAAATTACATCAAAACTTGAGATCCAATCTAAAACCTAAGAAAAGAGAAAATTATCAAGAGCTTGAGAGTAATTTGGTTCCCAAACCCTAGCTTGGGTTGGGAGGGTAGTTGTCCACTCGAAGGTGCAAGGTGTAGGCTTTATATAGTTGTTTGTAGGGTCAAAAACGTCCAAAAATGCTCAAAATGGCCGATCTCCCAGCGTCTCAGTCGATCGACCGAGAAAGCAGTCGATCGACTGCTCTCTAGAGAGCAACGTAACTCTGCCAGGCAGTCGATCGACTAAAACAAGTCGATCGACTGCCAAAACTTCGAAACTAGCCAATGATGTCTTCATATGAAATGTATAACTTTCTCTTTTCTATCATATGGATTTTGAATCATGTCATTTGGAGTTTTCCTCCGAGAGTTATGGGCTCCGCACCAAAACCTGCCATAAACGAGGCGATGACGAACTGTCTCCACTTAAAGCTGACTTTTACCATTCTTAAACTCAGAATTTGGAATTGTTTTAAACACAAAAGTTTTAGAAAATTCTCTCATATTTCCAGTGGTATAAAGTGGAGGCAAATGGCACAAGTGGTTCTGGAGTTATGCTTGTATTACGACAACTGGGACATCCACCGAGCGAATATAATCCTTTTTAGCCACCTACAAAACAAGAATTCAATCTTAAAAACCCAAAAATATCACAAACACCTCACACTTAGTACACTTAAATCTAAAAATATAATAAACAAGAAAAAGACCTAAAACCTAATGAAAAATGACTCTAAACTACTAGAAACGACGTTAAACTCTAACTAAAGACACAAGGAAAAATACAACAATTACATGCAAAACAAAGATCCCTCTTTTCTTCTTACGTCGGTTAAATACACTACTTAATGATTTAATAGGTAGTGTAATTGCAATAATTGCACCGCTCATGTTGATCAATAATTATATTAATTGAATTTATCAAAAACCACATATTTACAAAATTTATCACACTCGAATTTGCTTGCTTTTGTTAAATCATGTATCTACTCCACAATTAAGTAATAAAATATTTGGTTCAATTATTTTCCCTTGTCTTGTATGGATTGTAATGAGTTTGAAATCTAGATTTGGAAACAAGTTCAATCGAATAGTAAATAGTGAGGTATTGTTGCTGGACAATATTTTCTATCAATTTTTAAAAACTTATTTCAGTGATATTTCAAGTGGTATTTCATATGTAATGATGATCAACAAAAGTAAACGACATTCTATTTTTCATGTTGGAAATTTATTGAGAAAGTTATTTTTCAGTCATGATTAGACCTTTCAGTGATATTTCAAATGATATTTCATACGTGATGACAATCAATAAGGCGAATGACATTTTATTTCTCACATGGAATTTATGAAGCCATTTCTCAATCATGATCAATTGTACATTTTGGTGATATTTCAAACGGTATTTAATTCACGTAGATGCTCAACAAAAATGAAAGACACTCTATTTCTCACGTTGAAATTTGTTTCTTAAGTTATTATTTTTTTAAGAGAGAAATAATAAAATTCTTTGAATCTATCTATCTATCTATCTATCTATCTATCTATATATATCATTTAGTTAATATTTCTTATTCATTAAAAATAATAATATTCAAGTTTTTCGTGCTTACAAGGAAAAAAAAAAATAGTCGTAGAACACACGAGTAACATACTAATTGACATAAATAAGAAAAGCAATACTTTCACTAGTAAAAAAAAACATTTATTTGTCCATCTAAAAAAAATTAGGGAAAATTTCCAAATACTACCAAAACATCAATCCCAATTCCCATATAATCCAATGACTCTTTTAATTCCTATATAAACCAAATACTTCCCATTTAATACAAAATTGTATTTAAACTATCAAAACTACCCCTACATCTCCCTCTCTCTCTCTCTCTCTCTCTCTCTATAACTCTCTCTATCCCCTAAATTAAATATGTTCCCATTAAACTATGTCCCAATTTGTTATCAGAAATCCCACTAATTTAGCAATTTGTCTAAATTATTAAACTATGTAAATTATGAGACTGAAAGTTAGCATATAAAGTCAACAAATAAGCCCACTATAATTATAATTTTGAAGTTGGAAATGAGAGAATATTAATTATAATTTTGCAGTCTTAATGTGAATCTGAATAAACTTGTATCCATATTTGTTTGTATAATTATAATTTARAAATTAGAYTTTTAAATCCTAATAACATGTAYTTTTAAAKTATYAATGATTATAACCTAGGAAACTAACCAACAAATTAATTACTTAATACTAATAGTATTATTTAATAATTTATAATAATAGCATGTAATTAATCCAGCAAAGTAGTATGTAATTTTTCAAAAATCGTGGAAAGTAGTTTGTAATTTTYCAAAAATTTTGTGAARTAGTATGCAATTTATGCAAATTAGTTTGTAATTTTTCAAAAATTTTGTGAATTAGTATGCAATTTATGCAAAGTAGTACCTAATTTCTCAAAAAATTATGCGAAGTAGTATGTAATTTCCCAAAAACTATACGAAGTAGTGTGTAATTTTTCAAAATTTACACGAGTAGTTTTGAAATTATGCAAAGTAGTACCTAATTTCTCAAAAAATTATGCGAAGTAGTATGTAATTTCCCAAAAACTATACGAATTAGTGTGTAATTTTTCAAAATTTACACGAGTAGTTTTGAAATTTACACGCGTAGTTCTAAAATTACACAAGTAGTTCTGAAATTTACACGAGTAGTTCTGAATTTACGTAAGTAGTTCTGAATTTACACGAGTAGCTCTGAATTTTTTAAGAACAAAATAAAATAGTTAAAAAGGATAATTTAGTAGTCTTATATAAACAAAGTAGTTTGTAATTTTAACAAAGTAGTACGTAGTTCGCAATCTGAACAAAATAGTTTGTAATTTTAACAGAGTAGTTCGTAATTAATCATGTAATAGCATTTCATATAATTTAAATTATGGAAAGATGATTTGTGGAACACAAAGATACCTAATTGTCATTTTCCCTACGTTTTTTTTTTATAAAGTTGCAATTACCTTATTTATCATATTTTACTTTATTGGTTAGACTTCAAGTTTGGAAAAATTGAAATTGCATTAAATGAATTTTATTACCATGTCATAATTTGATTGTTTCAACTCCTCCTCTTGAGAAGAATCTATTAATGGTAGTTTAGTATATTATTATAATAATTGGATTATTATGAAACTTTTATATTCAATGGAGTTTCAGGACAATTGATTATAAAATTATTCCCTTCTTATTCTTCTTACTAGTATTATACCCGTGCGTTGCACATTAATTTTTTATTTTATTTTATCTAAAATAAAAATAATTATTTTAAATGTATTAAAATATTTGAATAAGTAATTGTATATATGTATTCTTAAATTATGTATATATGTGTTTGTGTGTGTGTATTTCGATAAGAACTCACACCAGAGATGGTTTTACCATAACCGCATTGAATAGTATTCAAAATGATATAACCTTCATAAAAGGATTTTTATTATACAAAAGTACATTACAAATTATGAAAAATTCCCTTATACAAAACATTTATAGTTTTGTTACTATGTTTATTCTCATCATCGTCGATCAATATTTTTAAACCCTTACGATTGTTCACCCTTGATATAGCAACGTATAACAGACCATGATTAAAAACTGACTTCTCCAGGAAAAGCCCAACATGAGAGAGAGAGAGAGAGAGAGATTGTACTTGAATTTTGTTGATCATCATAGCATATGACACAATCAGATGAATTTTTCATCATTGGGACTTAAAAGACAACCTCGGATTGGATGGTGTGATAGTCATTCTAGGGATTAACAACAATTCACCTGCATTGCTTTCTTGATAAATATTAGACTATACAGTATGATCGTCAAGTCAACAACCAATATTACACAACACAATGGAATGATCGATATTTCTCAACAACATGAGTGGAATTCTAATTTTTAATTTTAGCTCATAGTTCGGGATTCATAATATTTAATGGTATTTAGAAACTCTGATGAGTAGACGTCCTACAATATGTCAATGTTTGAATCGGATTTGTATGTATTATCAGACCTAAGATATACTTTACATTCTCCATCATTTTATGACATCATATATTTATTAATCAAATCGACGACATCAACTGTGGGGAAAGAACAGCACGAACCTCCAAATAAGTGAAGCATTCAGTAGTTTTTCCAAATTGTGGATATGTGCTCGCCGCAATGACGGAACATGGTCAACATCATCTTTCAATAATAGATAATTTGGATTTCAATTTAAACGATACCATCATTTAGTCCTCCAACTATTACATCTCCTATACTATTTATCGAGTTGAAAATATTCTTTAACTTGACAATTGGGATCTGAATTGTGACTTTGCAGCACCACATTCTTGGTCTACTTCGAAACTATGTAATGAGTCCATAAATGCGGAGATTTAATCACTATGTGAACTATGTCTGGTCTAGTGCCTTTTGGAACAACCGGTAAAATTTGATGGAAATTTTCACTAAGAATTATTATTTTATTACCAAGTGGAAGATGCGTATTATAATTGTTTTGCGATCTCATCACGTCTTTCAATGTTTTGTCCAAAGTTTCAAAATAATGTCTATGCATCATTGGAGTTTCGTCCCAAATAATGACATGCGCATCATTCATTAATTTTGCAAGTGGAGTACCAGTAATGATCAAAATCTTGGTGAATATTAAAAGTAACTCTAAATCTGGAATGTCCGGTTCTTCCTTTTGAAATAAGAAGAGAAGTTATGTCGTTAGATATTACATTAAGAATAATTTCACTATTAGATTTAACAGTTATAGAAAGCATCATCTGTATCTATAGATGAGAAATACACCGCCCTTGGTTAAATGTACTGCATCCATGACTTTATCAATTTTGACGGAATATAGTAAATTCGTATTAATGAAAACAAATCTAGCTTCCTAGGTGTCCATCCTTTTATTTTTTTTAGTACTAAAAAAGTTTTTAGGAAACTCAACATAAGGCAACTCCGTACTTCCCGATTTTTCTTACTTGCCTCGAATTACGTTTCATTGTGTTCACTGATCATTATCATTATACAATACATTATGCTCTTCTGGAAGATGAAAACTTAAACACATGATAGTTGGAGTTTTATACTTAATTTCATAAACTAATATTCTTCACGTCGCTTCCCATGGAGAAATGTAATGATAATTATAATACATGTTGATCTCATCAATCTTTTTATCCTCTACATCTCCACATTTGTTCTAATAGAATGTTATAGTGAACCTATAGTTACATTTATTGACATATTTGAATAAATACTTGATAGATCTAAATTGGTTACACTACTTAACATTTAAATGAGCTACACAATTCAGTAATAGATAAAAATTATGGGAAACGACCCTCTGGAGAACCGCTAGTAAATGTCGCGGGCAAGACAACATGAGTACCAACACTTAAGCCATCTGTTTCACCTCGTAACACTACATCAACAATCTCACTGTACTTCTCACCTCATATTTMTTTTGATGAATTMTGATGTACCACAATTTTGAAGATTTAATAATTGTATATGCATAAATTATAAATTRTTGTGGGAGTCGYCGACTATATAGAATAGTGAGTACCTCCGTGTCTCTTTCATGCAATCGGTGAGAAAAGAACTCCAGCTGGCTCACATATTGTTTACCCTTGCCTTTAGGTTTTCGAGGTTCAGAAAAAAAATATATCTTCTCTTTGGTTGTCTTCACCACATGGAAATAGTAATGGATAGTGTAGAGCAACGTACGAAGGATGCAACTCGTTGATACGTTTCAAATTATCAGATCTCTTTTCTACT
>BMAC01000116.1:1582093-1623915 GCA_014905375.1 Phtheirospermum japonicum
AATGTCTAGTATGGATTGCATGTCTGCTACAATTTCATGTGAAGATATTTCTTTTCCTCCGCACAATGAGCAAATAATAGTATAAGTATTAATAAAATATAATTAAATGATGTTGAAGCGATTAGTATGTAAAATATAAATGCACCAAATAGAATAAATTCGATTTCGAATTTCAAATGATATTAAGTATGACATGGATGCTTTCAAAATTACTGTGTTTAGCCATTTGAATTCAGATGCGGCCTTCCCTTTTTTTGTTTTGGAATTAGTTGATCTTTTTCCAAATATATTGTAGTTGATGTCATAGTGTTCATTCCACTTAGTGTTGGGTTTGCACTTGTATTGTTTACGCGATTTCTGAGATAATAACAAAATACATTATTTTATGAGATCAATTCAAATAATAAAGTGTTGAATCGTAATAATGTTTTATAAACAACATGTTTATAGCCAATAAAGATAATATCAAATTATATTATATTGGGCATTTTTGTATAATTTAATTAAATAAAGTGATCAAATTATTTATGAGAAAACGTGACAAATTTGATTTGATATTGTTCGACTCGAAATGAAAAAAATAACAAAAAAACGTAAAAGAAAGCTAAAAATAACATATAAGTGATTATATATATATATAATATTAATTCTTATTATTTTTAATGTTAATTATAGTATCTATCCTAATTATATTAAGAAGATTTCTACATAATTAAAAGAGAAAACTAATCCTAAGTGGCTTTTTAATTAAAAAAAAAGAACCAAATCATAATTAATTAAATAAGGTATATATCATAATTATGTTAAGAAAATTCCTACATAACTAAAAGAGGAAACTAATCCTATGTGGATTTTTAATTAAAAAAAGGAACCAAATCATAATTAATTAAATAAGGTATATATCATAATTATGTTAAGAAAATTCCTATATAACTAAAAGAGGAAACTAATCGTAGGTGGCTTTTTAATTAAAAAAAGAAACCAAATCATAATTAATTAAATAAGGTATCTATCATAATTATGTTAAGAAAATTCCTACAAAACTAAAAAAGAAAATAATCATACATAGCATTTTTTCTCTACAAAACTAAAAAAAAAAATAAAAAAAATCCTATGTGACATTTTTTCTCAAGAGGAAAACTAATCCTAGGTGGCTTTTAATTAAAAAAAGGAACCAAATCATAATTAATTAAATAATGTATATATCTAATTATGTTAAGAAAATTCTTACATAACTAAAAGAGGAAACTAATCCTAGGTGGATTTTTAATTAAAAAAAGATACAAATCATAATTAATTAAATAAGGTATCTATCATAATTATGTTAAGAAAATTTCTACAAAATTAAAAAAAAGAAAATAATTCTACATGACATTTTTTCTCTACAAAACTAAAAAAGGAAAATAATCCTACGTGACATTTTTTCTCTCTCCAGACCTCTCCTTTAATATATATATAGATTCCTCCTCATTATATGTATCTCTACGTCATATATATTTTATTATTCAGTCGATATGAGAATTCAACATAAATAGAATTTTCATTAATGACATACTAATAAATATTTTATTAAACTTTGTGAGATAATTATAATCTAAATTTTTTTGGATAGAGGGATTAAAAAGGAAAATAATAGAAAAAAGAGAGAGACTGGAGATCACGCTCCTCTTCATAGCGTGGCAACAGTGCGGTAGGTGAAGGTCGATTTAACTTAAATACGACAGCACGACAGTACACCACATGTTCCTGACTTTTAATTTCTGCTTCCAGATAGAGAGATAACACTGAGTTCAGTCATCTACAGCACAACAAACAATTCACCAATGGCGGTTGTTTCCACCTCTCTCGGCGGCGGCGCCGCCGTCACCACCCAATTGACTCAGTTCTCCGGCCTCCGCAAATCCTTCGCCAAGCTCGACAGCTCGAATTCCAACTCATCTCATTCGTTTTTCCAAAATGTCGACTCGCATCTCCGCCTCGCCTCCTCGAACAAAGGCTGCCGTGGTGTCGTTACCATGGCAGGCTCTGGAAAGGTGAATTTCTTTTATTTATATTATTTTTTTACTTTTTTTTTTGGTTAATTTGTATGTATTGCGATTATTTTCAGATCTGAAATTTGTTTAGTCAATTGCATTTCGGACTACTTTTTAGGAAGGAACTTTTTTTTACGGCTCTGATCTATGTATCGACGTTTGGTTTTGATAAATGAATAATTAAAACTCGAAAGAATGACTAAATGTAATGCAAAAGCTAGCGAAGAAGTGCATTTTATAGTTTTCAGTGCTAACGGTGCAAATATTATGAATGTATACTATAAAATTTTAGAATTAAGTTATAGAGAAATGCAAATAGTACCAATAATTTAATCTACCGGTGCAATATGAATTTTTTTCTCCACCCTTTCTAATTACTATTGAGTTTATTTTATCGTGCAAATGTCCAATGTATAATTATCGTTTCCCTTTTGCTTGCAGTTCTTTGTTGGTGGAAACTGGAAATGTGTAAGTATTATTCCTCTCCCAAATATTATTTGTTTGTTGCATTTCCTTTGTTGCTTGAAGATAAACCTAAGCCGTAAAAGCATTTGTTTTGTTTCATGACTTCTGATTTTGCCTGTCCTTTCTGGCGTGTCTCATATAATTTACTTAGAATGGGACTAAAGACTCCATAAGCAAGCTTGTTTCTGACTTGAACAGTGCTACATTGGAATCTGATGTCGGTTAGTTCTTTGTGCTACTAATTTCATTTGATTTGAATAAACCGAGGCTTATATTAGTTTGATGAGATTATTTGGTGGCTAATATATTTAATATTTCACCTTCAACCATTATAGATGTTGTTGTAGCGCCTCCTTTTGTCTACATTGATCAAGTAAAGAACTCTTTATCTGATCGGATAGAGATAGCCGCTCAAAATTGTTGGACCGGAAAAGGTGGAGCTTTTACAGGAGAAATCAGGCGAGTAGTCTTGTTACATGCTAGTTAACATTTTGCATTTTCTACTATGAATAAGTGACTTGAAATAATCTAAGGTTATATTTTTTTCTCCCAATAACAATATTGGTGTTCTCAATCTCAATCTTTTTCTAAAACTCAAATTTCCAATACAAAACCAACTTCTTCTTAAACATAACCCCTATCTTATATTATCCTACTCACACACACTTTACTCTTTTGTCTTATGGTTTTTAAATAATTAAATACTACTAAATACAATATAATAGTACAATACCATCCACTTTTCAGATATGACTTGACATCTACATATATATAACAATAAAATATCAGTCACTTTCCCTAAATTATTTGGAATCTACAGTAAAAAAAGTAAAAAGTAAGAGATTATGAATTCTACAACAAACAAAGATTTTTACTATTCTGAGAATTCTGAATACCCAATCGGGCCCTAAGATACTTTCAATTTGTTTTAAGTGAAGGATCGTGTGTTGTGTGCTTTTATTGGCATTACATAGGTTATATTCTATGGTCCACGGGCTTTATTCTTCAAATGGCATTAGATGGGTTATTTAATCGGCTTAATGTGGGAGAAGTTATCTAATTCATCTGTAATGCAACAATCGCCTTACTTGTAATTTCTAATCATACTAATGATTTGCAATCAAATTTCAAATTATATAATTGCTTTCATGTACTTCCTTTGGTATCATCTGCCTTTTTCCCCTTGTACCTGGCTGGTACTTTTGTCGAAACATTTTTGGACAAGGACTTTTGGTGTTTGTAGAGTCTTGGACTTGTATTTCAAAAGTTTTGTTGAATAATAAAATTATGTTTGGTTTGAGTTTTATAAGAAGGTTCGTACTGTAGCATGTAAAATCATGTAAATTTTTTAAATGTGAAAACTTTGAATCGCCATAACTTTTCCGTTTTATCTATTTTAGATGTATACATATCAAATTATAGTACTCTAATGTATATGTAAAAATAAATTACGCATTCGAAATGTTAAATGAATTTTTTTTTTATTATCTTTTTAAATTTTAAATAGGACAGGTGAGTAGGTAAGGTTTATTGATTTGTATTTTAAAGTTTTGGATTTTTAAAGTCCAAGTCCAAGCCTGGGTCTACGAAGACCCTAACCAAAAGGAACATTTCATGATGCTAGATTTGCATAGCATGGTAATACAATGGTTTGGACAAATATAGCATGGAGTAAGAAGTAATCCCTTTATACATTGCAGTGTTGAACAACTGAAAGACCTTGGCTGCCAGTGGGTTGTTCTGGGGCATTCTGAGAGGAGACATGTAATCGGAGAAGATGACCAAGTGAGAGCAATTAATTTTTTTTTAGACTTTGCATAAATTATTTAGAAAAAAGATATTAAAGAGATAATGCTAGTATTATCTTATTTGGAAAATTATTTTTTGCCCCCCAATGTATGCGTTTTTTTACATATTGCCCCCCGAAGTATTTTTTATTCCACTTTCCCTGATGTAAATTTTTTTTCGACATTGCTCCCTAAAGTTTATTTCCGATGGAATATTCCTTCTAGATTTCATCGGCGTGGAGCTTGGGGGCAAAGTGCAAAAATCATTTATGAGATATAAATTCTATATTTTTATAAAAATAATACTTTTACATATAACTAAATATTAATATTATTTTAATTTGTCATCCTTATTATAAGATTTTCGCACTTTCCCCCACAAAAATATAAGATTCTTGCACTTTGCCCCGAGCTGTCCGCCGATGGAATCTAGAAGGTATATTCCACCGGAATTAAAGTTTAGGGGGCAACGTCGAAAATTCTTGTACATTAGGGGGCATAGTGGAACAAATAATATTTCGGTGGGCAATGGGTAAAAAATCGCATACATTGGGGGCAAAAATTAATTTTCCCTATCTTATTGTAGCAACAACTTGCTTTTCTAATTCTATCAAGCACTATCTTCTGTAGTTCATAGGGAAGAAGGCTGCATATGCCTTGAGCGAGGGTTTAGGAGTAATAGCATGCATTGGAGAGTTACTGGAGGAAAGAGAAGCTGGAAAAACTTTCGACGTTTGTTTCCAGCAGCTCAAGGCTTATGCTGGCAAGTTTAAAAAAAAAAAAAGATTGGTTCATACTTAAATTTGTATCTATTAATCATTCACCATTTGTATTGCTTTGATGACGTGCAGATGCTGTCTCAAGTTGGGATAAGATCGTTGTTGCTTATGAGCCTGTTTGGGCAATTGGGACTGGTAAAGTGGCCTCACCAGAGCAGGCTCAGGAAGTGCATGTAGCTGTTCGGGATTGGCTGAGTAAGAATGTGTCAGCAGAAGTTGCTTCTAAAACCCGTATTATTTACGGAGGTAAGTAATCTCCTATATTTAACCGCTATTTTGTTGCATAATCATATTAGAAGTACAAATAAGTGAACAACGCTCAGGTTATATAATTAATAGATTAATTGAAACTGGTTCTAAGATTAAAGAATAATCTCAACCCTGATCTTAGGATGCTAGTGCAAATTACTACCATATACTAACATGTTGGAATTTTCTGATTTTCTTTTCTCTCGTAATTTTTCTCAGGTTCGGTCAATGGAGGCAACTGTGCTGAGCTTGCAAAACAAGAAGATATTGATGGATTTCTTGTCGGTGGCGCGTCTCTCAAGGTATAATTAAGATTTCTGTTGGGGCATGTCTGGACTGGTATTCCCAATACCACGATTGGGTTTCCGAATCCCAATCCCATTCCTGCTTGGTTTAAGACTCAAATTTTCAATACACAATCTATAACTTTTTAAACTTAACCCAGATCTTGTTACACATATAATTAAATACTACTAAATAGACTATCATTCGCTTTTAAGACATAATTTAACATATACATGCAATATAATAATACATGGTCTATTTTTCGGACATGATTTGACATCTACATTAAAAAGTATTTTACTAAGGGCTTGTTTGGACTAGCATTTACTGAGATTCTAAATCTTGGTATCGTCCACTTTTCGGACATGATTTGACATCTACATCAAAAAGTATTTTACTAAAGGCTTGTTTGGACTAGCATTTGTTGAAATTCTAAATCTTGGTATTCAAAATTTTGGGGTATTCAAAATCTTGTGAATAGTAAAAATTCTTATTTGTTTTAGGAGTTAAAATCATTTACTTCTTACTGCAAATATCAAGATCATGTACAAAAAGTGATTGATGTTGTATTATGTTGATAGGATAACATAGGATAGAGTTTCGTTGTAAGAAATTGTTGGTTGAGTATTTGATTTTTAAGTCTTAGAACAAACGAGTGCATGGTATTTCGGACCCTTGGACAAACATGCCCTAGAAGATTTGGAATCCCACAACAAAATTCTTACCATTCACAAAATTTTGAATACTTAGGATTCTGATTTTCATGAATCATATGAATCATAGTCCAAACAGGCCTTGTGGTGATTGGGCTTGTGTGATAGTATTTTTATTTTTACTTTTGGTTTTCTAAACTTCTCTTTTGCGCTCATCGGGATTGAGCTGTAGATGTGTCGATTTATTCTTTCATTCTCATGTTTTGTGTATTGTAGGGGCCTGAGTTCGCCACTATTATCAACTCCGTGACTTCCAAGAAGGTTGCTGCATGATTTTTCCGAAAAACGCGAAAGAAATGGCTCAGAGAATTAATCGTAGTAGAAGTAGCTTGCGGCTAAAGTCATGAGCCATAAACATATATAATATTGGAATCACAAAAGTTTCGGAGGAATAATGTTTTGTAGCAGTGGTTCCATTTATAGTAAGATATAAATCGCACTCTTCAACATTAGGATCTTCATAGGGCTTGTGTTGAAGTTTATATCATTTGTAATTTTATCTTCATCAACTACCTATATATCCGAAAAATAAAAAACGAGGATCTTATGCCTCAATTTTGAATTATTCTGTGAAGGCCTATATATTCCCTTACTGATAATTATGTGTAAACTCCAATATTTCTGCATAAATGAAGTGACCATGCAAAATGAAACCTTTCATAACATATTAAAGGATAAAAGAGTTGAAAACAAGATTCAGAAAGGGACTGGGCTGACCAAATCTTTTGCTCACATTTCGGTCTAAAGTTGAAAAAACTAGCAAAGTTTAAAGCAATGTTTTAGATTTGTCACTCTGTTGCGTCTTGAATATCGGGTCTGACCAAATAAAACAAAAAATCACAAGCTATACTGAATTCTTGTATCTATATCTATGTACACATATACAAAGCTAGTCTTTTTAAAAATATGTTTCTTAAAAAAATCAGATTATAAAATAAATTTAAGGACTATAAGTAAATTTTAATAATTCTTAAAGTTACAAAATAAAAATAAAAAACTTTAATATTATAAGAAATCTGAAAATAAATATTACAAAAATATAAAATAACTCTCAAGTAAATATGAAATAAACATAAGAATTTATAAATAAGTTTTAATATTTAAGCTTGTGCAAAAAATATTTACTCCCATACCAGGGTTTATTATATTTCTTATGATTTGTTAATTTTTTATTCTTATTCTTTTAATAATTTTTTTGTTTTTTCTTTTTTTTTTCATATTCTTAAAATTTCAGATTTAGGAAATAGTTTAAGTATAGGTTTTTATATTTTTTATGTGATTTTATAAATTATTTTCAGTATTATTTCATATAATTTTATTATAATCATGTTTGTTTTATGTTTTTTGGTATTTCAATATTGTAAATAGTTATTATAATATTGTAATGATTTTTTTGACTAATTTATAAACAGAAATTCAAGATTTATTTTATATTATTTGATTTTTAATATTCAGATATATTAAATAAGTATTTATAATTATTTAATTATATTTTGTCCTCCATAACGAGATGAGGTGTTATAAAACCACTAGAATCCTATCCTGGTATTAGAAGGAAAATTGTAAATTACGTATAGTTCGTATGACGGCTTGTCATAAATAATAGTATGTATGATATATTACAAAAAACTAGTGTTTAACCCGTGCGATGCACGCAGCGAATTGAATGGATGGTGTAATATTATTAATTTATTAACATAATATAATGATTTAAAATACTCAAGTCACGATTTGGTCAATACGAGCAAATTTAAAACAAAGGGCGTGCATATACACACCTCGTTATATTTATTAGTTCACCCCACTAAAAATGTTATCACAAAAATGTCAATATTATCTTTAAATTCTACACCTCCAAATATTTCATCTCCTTCAACTATCCACCACCACTCTAGTCGTCGCCCATGTTTTCCGCCACTGCCATGGCTACCGTCTATTGAATAATATAAACATAACATGCACATAGAAATACGTTGTCGCCGTCGTGCCATTGAAGAAAGAAAAATAAAAAAATGCCTTAAAAAAAATCGTTCGAACCAAACTTTCGAACACAAAACATAGGTTTAAAAAATCAATTCGAACACAAAATACAAATACGAAAAATTGATTCGTACATAAAACACATGTTCGAAAAATTGATTTGAACGCCCCTTTTAAGGCTTGTTCAAATTTTTTTCGAACAACGTTGTATTGTTCGATCAAAAAGTTCAAACACATGACATGTGCTCGAGAAACCAGAGACGAACACACTTATTTTTCATTTATTTCTTACCCTTTGTCGCCAATCCATCACTTACCTTTCACCACCCATCACGATTTTTCTTCTTCCTGTTCGTCGGTGGCGGCGACGGTGTGATGGGCGATGATAATGGAAGAGTTGGAGTGGTGGTGAAGGATTAGAAAAGATGATGTGTTTCGGGTGTAGTATTTTGTGTGGGTGGGTGGGTGGAGGGTAATTTTGACATTTTTATTAATTTTTTCTTAGTGGGGTGAACTCATTAATAGATGGAGTGACTATATCCGCGCCCTCAAAAATATTAAAGGTAAATAACTCCACATTCATATATTATGAAATAGATTTTTGCATACTACATTATACGTCAAATAATAGTTTAACTCACATGACAATAGTTTCAAACTCTCCCATTTAGTTAGTCGCGAAACAATCATATTAGTCACTTTTATTACAAATCATTGAGTTCATCTTCTTGTTTAGTCTTTGTATCAAAAATTATAATAAATTTAGGTTTTTCTAATTATCGGTATCCGTTGTACTTGTTTGTCAACGTGTACAAGAAAGTTATCATTATAGATTATGTAACAATTCAATCACATCAATCTGTTTGACTACAACTGAATAATCTAGTTGTCTTTAGTCGTACTTTGTTGTACGTTTTACTTTAAATATAATTTTTATCAACATAATTATACAATTATTAAATAAATCTTTAACCAATAAAAATATAATACTTGTAATATAAATTTGAAAAAAAATATAAAATCAACTAAATAAAAAAAATTATATTTAGATTATAAATATGTATTAATTAAATTAAAATTTAAAAAATCACAAAAATCATATATATTATAAACAATATAAAATAAATCCTAAATCATTTTAAAATTGGATAAAATATTATGAATTCTAAATAATTACTTAATAATAAGAAAAAATAAATAAATATTATACAGTAATAAAATAAATCATAAAAGAATATGAAATATGTTAAATATATATAAGAAATATATTTATATCAAATAATAAAAAATTATGAAGATAGTAATAGTTTAAATAATATAAAATAAAATTTACTTCACAATGATTCTATAGAATAAACTAAAAATAATTTAAATCCTGAATAATCATTTACTAAATCCTAATAGTAACCAAACACTCTTAAAATGCCATAAATTATAAAATAATCAGAAAAATATGAATTTAGTTAAATAAATATAATATATATATGTTTTAATTATAAATGGCTCTTAATAATTTCTAAAACGAAATAAAATATGAATATATATATATATATATATATATATATATATATATATTATAATATAATATAATAATATAAATATGAAATTATTGAAATCAGATAAAAATAATAAAATTATCATTAATTTCTAAATATTTATTTTAAAGACATTGAAAGAATAAATTGGCGATAGTGATAAAGTAAATTAAATAAATATATAAAAGTTAATTTTAAATAGTTTTTTATCTATTGAGGGTTGATAATAAAACAATAATAAAGATCAAGAAGTTATAAAATATAATAAATTAAATCTTATAATATTTTAAAATAGAAAGTAATATACTTAATTAATGTCATATAAAAAATCATCTCTTAAATCTAGAAAAAAATAATATAAATATTGTAAAAATATAAAAAATACTACAAAAATGAAAAAAGAAATATCAAATAAATGAGACATAGTATTAAAATTGTAATTGAGCGCCTTTGTATTCTATTTTATTATAGTTATTTTTTTTAAATCAGCCCGATAATTGACTCGAGTAAGCCACTGAATAATGAATCACCAAGTCATCGAGTCAGTTGGTGAACCCGATAATAAATTAAAATTTATATATAGATTTCAGTTTATACGAAAGTAATTATATAACCAAGAGTAATAAATCATTTATATGTGGATTTCTAACGTTAATTACTTAAAGTCATAGTAATATGTCATAAATTATTAATATACAAACGTTCATAAATAATTATTTAGTTAAGAATTTTAAAATAATGTATTGAATTCTTTATATTATNTTTAGAAAAAAAAAAAAAGAGAAAAAAGTGTCATTGTGTCAAGTTTGTGACACGTTTAGAGTCAAAGTTTGGGTCATCCGAGTTTTACTCGAGTCACATATAAAAAATTGAAAATATGACACTATTAGGTTTGTCCTCGTATCACCTGGTTTGGTTAACAAATAAATTTATGGAAGAAAAGACAAGTTCTTGTTACTGATTATAGTTTTTTTTTCTTCGTTGCATCAATTATCTAGTTGTACTCGTATTATTTTTTTTAGTTAACAAAATTATTAAATAATTTTGTAAAATCAAATTATAAAATTTTATATTTTTTTATTCATTTTATTTCTTTCCCAATTTTGTTTATATTATATTATATTTCCTGTAATTTTTTATTTTTTATTTTATATTTAGTTAATAATTTTCTATAATTTAATGGTAATTTTTTTGTTGCTATGGATTCAAATCTAATTTTATAATATTATCAACCTTTTGGTTTGTTTTCTATTTTTTTTTGTATTAATTAAATAACTATTTGTAATCCAATTATAAGTTATTATATTTTACTTATAATAAAAATAAACTTATTTGATATCATTTGACATATTTGTGTTTTGATTTACTTTTTCGAATTTTGCATATTTATAAACTACTTATTTAGATTTATTTATTATATATTTATATTTTATTTTTTAGATTTCTTATACACACACACAAAATATTTTTGTAGTTGCTATTATTGTTTTTTATTTTATTTATGTTTTTATCGATTCTCTTTTTATTTTTATATTTATTTAATAATTTTATAGAGTCTAATTATGATTCTTTTTTAGTTAATTTAACTTATTTTATTAATTTTCTCTTTAATTTTATTTGATTGTTGAATTTTCAATTTTGTTTCATATTTATTAAATAATTATTTATAATTTAGTTATAAGTTCTTATATTTTTACCTATATGATTTTATTAATATTTTCAATTTTATTTAAAGTATTTGAAAAAATACTTGTGTTTTATTTTTGCTTTTTTGAGTTTTTTTAAAATTTACTAACTAATTATTTACATATATTTATATATTTTAAATAATTTTTTATATTTTATATTTTCTTCAAAAAAAAATTATATTACTTTTATTTTTCTCAGATTTCATTTATTATACATAATTCTTTTATATATTTAATATTTTTTTACATAAATTATAATCTCTAAAAGAATATTTACATAAATAATTATATAAATAATAAATATTTATACTAAATATAGTAAGTAAAATGAGCGGGAAAATCTTGAGAAATTTTTTAGAAACGCTAGACTTTTTATATATATATAGATACACAATTGTTTGAGGGGTAAGAAGTAATTAACCCTTATAATTAAAGTCATATTAATATTTGTTTTGTTTTTTTGTAGTTATTGTCATTTTATAATGGCCTGACTTTTTTAGTATACACAAATCTATCTACAATCATTATCATAATTTGCGAAGTACATTAAAATTTTAAATTTCAAACATGGAACAATCATTTTTTACATTAATTATTTACACAAAAATTAATTTTTAATTTTTTTGTTAGAAAATGAACTTTACATTTTACTTTAATTAACATTTTTCTTGTTGGCTTGATTTTTTTTTAGCTCACGTCCATCAAAATTATTAAAAGAATATATTTATTTTGTATATGTGATTAACATTTCCAAAAGATTGACTATATTCAATTGGTGGAATTACACGTATCACTATTTAAGGAATTGTAATAAATTATTTTTATTCATATGTTTCACTTTCACGAAATTTTCATAAATAAGTCTGGTTGAGTTAGTTATATATTTTAATATGCTTAGTTCAAACGTGCTCCTTTACCTTGCAAAAAAGGTCATTTGATTGACTTGAGTTGGATTTGATTCCTCATCGATACGTTAGGCTGGTTCAAGACCGAAAACACTGATATATGAAATAAGTGAATATTTTGATAAGTTCAAATATAATCGAATAACACAACTTATTTAAATGAATATATTTTTTTAATAATATTAACATGACTTTGGTGACTAAAGTAAATAATGTTCATCTTTTGGGTAACACTTTTGTCAGGCCGCACTAACGGATCATCTGTTAACCCAAAATTTCATACCAACACATCTTAGCACAAAAGCCAATACATTATATTGAAAAACCAATACATCATATTATAAAAACCAATACATTATAGAACGCATCAGAGATTTATGAAAAATTAATACTTTTGAGTGCGAAAATCAATACATCATAGTACAAAAATTAATACATTATAGAATCGGGTCATATAATCTAACGGGTCATGACCCGTCAATCTGGTCTGACTAACACAAGTGTTTGCCTTAACTTTTATACTTCACTGGGTTAATGAAATAAACACATATTATAATTATTTGGAATTATATGTTTCAACTGAATCAACTCAATTTATTTGTCGATAATTATTAAATGAACAATATAATCTTAAAAGTTTTAAACAATTCAACGAGTGTTTTAATAGGTGTGTTTATTTGAATCAAAAAAACATATAATTAGGTTGTTTTGTTTCGTACCTTTCTAGATTAAATTATTAAAAAAAATCTAAGTTATACAATCAATTTTGGTTATGTTCAATTATTTTTCTAGGAGGACAAACATATATGAATTGAACATTTTACTTATGTTATATTGCATGTTAATATACGAAAAAAATTTGTTATAAAATATTCACTTTTTCTTTGAAAACAAAGACTAAACAAAAAAATGCGTAGTGATTTGAATATTCTTTATATTAAATTTTTGAAAATGTAATAAAAGTGTATATAATTGTTCCACAACTAATTAACCAGGAGAACTTAAAACTATTGATATGTGATTACGACAAATTAAACTATAATTAGACGTATAATGTAGTTTACAAAAAATTGTTTTATAATATATAAATAAGAGTTATTTACATGTAAATTACTTATATTAACCAACAACAGTAACCTGTTTATTTTATATTATATTAAATTAATAAATTAATAATATCTAACAATTTTACGTCATTTATTTCAAATTACAAACGTCAATTTCAATAATATGGAAAGAGACTTGTCAGTCTTTGTAAAGTGAGTTAAAACCAGATCTCCTTGTGGAACTTCATTTATGGCAGCATGGGCAGTTCTAATACCTAACATTGGATCATGGGGCCTTAGTTCGTATCATACTACCATGAATTATCTCTTTGGGATAGTTATACTAAAAACTGCACCAAGATTTAGGGCAAAAATGCGTATATATTGTATATTTCATTTCAAATTGTGTAATTAGGTGTTGTGGCAATGGGTCGTTAAAATAGGTGATTTCGCACCATGAATGTGCGAAATCAATTTTTTTTTTTTCATGATTTCGCACATTGAAAGTGCGAAACCCATTTTCTTAAAATTTTTTTTTTTTTTTATATGATTTCGGACTTTCAAAGTGCGAAATCGATTTTCTAAAAAAAAAAAAAAAAAATTAATTTGATTTCGCACATTGAAAGTGCGAAATCTATTTTTTTTTTAAAAAAAACAGATACATATATATATATATAAAGAGAGAGTAAAAGATTGTACAAGAAATATAAACAACACAATGGTGAAAAGATGTGCAAAAGAAATAGCAGGACCCAGGAGGTCTTGGCTTCAAGCCTAAGAAAGCACATATTTTTTTTTTATTTTTTTGAGAAAAAAACGTTTCTGTTGATTTTTTTGAGAAAAAAAAATGTAGGTCTTGGGTTCAAGGCCTAAGAAAGCACATATTTTTTTTTATTTTTTTGAGAAAAAAACGTACATATTTTTTTTTTATTTCAAGCCTAAGAAAGCACATATTTTTTTTTTTATTTTTTTGAGAAAAAAACGTTTCTGTTGAATTTTTTGCAGAAAAAAAGAAATGTAGGTCTTGGCTTCAAGCCTAAGAAAGCACATATTTTTTTTTATTTTTTTGAGAAAAAAACGTTTCTGTTGATTTTTTTGAGAAAAAAAAAAATGTACTTCTTAGACTTGAAGTCAAGACCTCTTGGTCTATTATTTTTTTTGCACATCCTTTCACCATTGTGCTGTTTATATTTCTTGTACAATCTTTTACTCTCTCTTTATATATAATATATATGTATCTGTTTTTAAAAAAAAAAAAAATAGATTTCGCACTTTCAATGTGCGAAATCAAATTACAAATTTTAAAAAAAAAAAAAAAAATAGATTTCGCACATTGAAAGTGCGAAATCAAATTAATTTTTTTTTTTTTAGAAAATCGATTTCGCACTTTGAAAGTGCGAAATCATATTAAAAAATTTTTTTTTTTAAGAAAATGGGTTTCGCACTTTCAATGTGCGAAACCATGAAAAAAAAAAAAATTGATTTCGCACATTCAGGGTGCGAAATCACCTATTTTAACGACCCAATGCCACAACACCTAATTACACGACTTGGAATGGAATATACAAATATATACACATTTTTGCCAAGATTTAGTTTAATTGCCAAGAGTTCAACTTATTTTTTAAACTAATTATCCTACTTTATTAGATGTCAGGAGTATATGTAATTTTAATATAATTTAATTTTTTTTTCCCTTGGCTAGACTAAATTTTATGGTTAGACTAGGGGGTGTAATCGAGGCGAGCCGAGCCGAACACTGTCAGGCTCGAGTTCGAGTTCAACTGCAAAACTCGAAATTCGAGCTCGACTCGTTTGAAAACTCGACAAGCTCGAGCTCGACTCGTCTCGATTTACATAATATTAATTAAAAAAACTAAAAAACATAAAATAAAATACTTAATATTAAATTTTATTATATATTTAGGGTATATATATATAAATAAGTGAGTATAATAAGGATAAAATGGTAAATCTAGTAAAGCTCGATTAGGCTCGCGAGCCTCTCGAGTCAAGTATTACTGAGCTCGAGTTCGAGCTCGATACATAATCGAGTAGCTCGGAGCTCGGCTCGATTAACCTCGAGTCGATTTCGAACTTTTCTCGAGTCGATCCCAAATAACTCACGAGCTGTCTCGTCTCACCTACACCCCTAGGTCAGGACCTAGTACTTGAAAATAATCCAGCCCATCCAATCCACCCAATGGCCGACCCCTATTCACAGGCATAGGGAAAGTATGATTAATTTAATCTTATGTATTAAACAAATTGACTCCACTACTCAAAGTTATGAACTAATCGTGAATTTGTGATCGCTTTCCTTATCTCCTTTAAATGAGTACTGTTGCCTTTTTTTCAATGGCGTGACTTCTTGAAATTATTATATTCAACTACATATTTGATTGATTGCTTTTTTTTTTTTTTTTTTTTATATAATTGATAGATTGCCTATTAACGTTAACCAATTTAATTTCTTGTGAATGGAGGAAAAAAAAACTTCTAAAGCAACTATAGACTTGATAAAACAGCCATTAGATTTGATTAACAACAACATTATGTACACCACCACTCCTTAAAAGTTAAAACATACTAAACCAAAACTAAAAACCTTAAATTTAATCTGACAACTAAAAAAGTAGGGGAAAAAAATTAAATAACAAAAAATCCAAATTTCTTCATATAAACCAACTTTCAAGAAAACAGACTGGTACTGGAGCAGCAGCAGCACCAGCAAGATCAGGGCCGCCCACCCCCACGGCGAGCCGCCCTCCGCCGCCGCCGCCGACCCGAAGTAGTTATTCCTCCGGCGCCGGTCCCACGGCGAGGACGCGCCGTAAAACCACCACCCCGGGTTGTCGAGGGTGGACAGCCACCTAACGGCGAACAGCAGGAGCAGCGGGGCCGCCATGAGCAGCCAGCCCATGCTCTCCTCGGCCGTTTCGACGATGGATTCGTAAGAAACGTACCACTGGAGGCCGAGGAAGAAGAAGATCACGGCCATTAATAGTATGACTGGATAGGGCAAAGGGTTTAATGAGAACACATCAAAGATTGAGGGGGATGTGTTTCTTCTATATGACATCTTTGTGTGTGTTATGGTTTTTTCTTGTTAGTATCTTTTTTCTTTGTGGACTGGTTCAAGTGGCAGTTGAGAAAGATGGCCCAACTGATTTATAGCAGAGGATGAGAAGTTTGATAGGGTGTGTTGCTGCCTACGGACTTAAGTTGCGCCTGCCCACTGTAATTTAACTTGATTCAATTATTTCATTTCCTCAACACGATCGCATTTGAAGGTCACAAAAGTGTTGGTCTCATGTGGGACCGAGGTTTAGTAAATAACATATAACAATAATTTACAAAAATTACTACGGTGCTGTAAAAACACCATGCACCTCTTACCCAGACATTTACATCCATTAATCTACTATTATTTTTAACTAACTTTTAATTTAATAGTTCTTATTAAGTAAAAAATAATATATCATGACACAATAACTTTGTTAAAGATAATGTAGAACAAACGTGTTCTTCGGATTGGACTTCAAAAGCACTCTACTATTACTCCATTTATTCGAGTTGAATAACAATACTTTATTAGAAATTGTTTTGTTAAAATAAACTGATTGAATTTTATAGCGTTTAGAGATTTTTTTTTTCTTTTCTATTCGAATGGTGGGGTGAGGTTTTTCGAATGACTAGTTTATGGTACTGAACCCATCATTTATTTTGATCAAATGTTAATTCAATCCCACAAACCCACTTATCATCTGATTATAGGTGCCAGGTGTTGAACAATTTGTCACTTACATTGATTTGACTCAGAGGCCAAAATATTCATCGTCCTTTTGCTTGGTTTAAGATTTAATTTATTTCAGTGGGGCCCCAATATCATATAATCTATGGAAAAAAGAAGCAGCAAAAGCTCTCAAAAAAAACGCAAATTAAATGCATTTGTTTGCCGCATTTGTACATAGTTGGGTAGCCAATCAACATATCACCAAGACTTTTTGTACCTTGCAAATTTTGCATCTCTCTTTTGTAAACTAATAATTTCAATTTCAAAGTATAACCAAAAATAGTAAATTCCAGATTATCTGAAAGGAAAATTGCCAAATACACTACCTTAGCTTAGATCGATGATTGTCGATTTGTTTCTCGTTTTCAAAACAAAACATCGCAGAGGAACTTGAGAGAGTGAAAAATCAAACTTTCCCTTCGAATTGGAAATTAACCTTGTAATCATGTTGCAGAGCTGCCAAAGTGGTTCTGCATGGACCCTCTATAGAACCAAAAGAAAGTCGAATTTCAGCTAATAATAATAATAATAATAATAATAACAATAATAATAATAATAATGTTGTTTTTAGTTTGACTTTGACATGAGTTCTTATAGTCCTACTTCTGAATCTTAATTACAGATAATTACACAAAAACTACCTCTGAGGTGTATAACTAATTACAAAAAACTCCACTTATCTTTCAAAATTACAAGTGTAGTATATCAAACAAATACCCCTCTCTCGAGAGCAATTTGTAGAAGAGAAACACAAGTCAGGGGCATATTGTAATATTGAAAGAAAACTGATTTTTTTTTTTTCAAATGGGGCTAAATTTCAGTATAGCTTTTGTAATTAACAGTCTTAATAATGTATAGACCGCTCACCTCCAAATACAGTATGAAGAAGTTGAAGATCATCGGCAGAGCATGAGTCTATCAAAGCATACACGCCGGGCTTCAAAGCTTCATCTACTTCCCTGGAAAACAGGAAAACCATCCAGAGTTGGTACAAGCAGTCCAGTGATTTGTGGACGGAACAAAATCAAAGAAATCATAATAATTAGGGCGAATTAAAGAAATAAAACACAAAAAAGCTAGAGAAGTTTTGAAATTACAAAATTACCCCGCGATTTGATTCTGTGTTAATTGCAAGGGGATGTTTGATTTTTTTTGCTTATGAAGAGGGTGAAGTTCAAACCTCGAGCATATTTGTAATTTTCAAAAACCTCTGGGGTTATTTGTAATTAAGCTAAACCTCGGGGGTAGTTTTTGTAATTCACACCATACAAATTATCTTGAATAAATTGAAAAAACAAAAATACCTAATGATGCCATTTCTAGCGGGGCCAAATCCACAATAAACCCATATGTAGCGAGACAAAAACTGAAACGAACATCGCCCAAATACATCTTTCTGCTGTCTTACCTGGAGAGATTGATAATAGCAGCGAGCGGATTAAAGAATTTGCAAGTCAAACCAAATACAATTTCATGCCATCAGAGATTTCAATAAACAAATACAGAAACACACCTCTTCATACACTCTTCGCAGACTACTAGCGCATTTTACGGCCTCTCGTACTTTCCATGCGAAGAGCTCTCTTCCAGCAACACTATCGTTATTTACAACCTCTAAGCAATGAAGAAGAACACTGACTGAATCTTCCAAAAGAGCTATGCACTGCCGAGTCTCACTATGTACACAATGGGGAGAGAGAGAGAGTGAGAGTTAGTAAATGTTTTCGAGTAACGTCCATGCTAAAGAGAGATTAGAATAGACTACAACTATTGGAACTGGGATGACTCAGATTCAAAAAGAAAAGAGATGATCACACACACACACACACAAAAATAATCAAATTACAAAAACACCCCTGAGAATTCATTGTCTTACATTTACCCCCTCCATAAGCAAAAAACATTTCACCCACCCCCATCCCCCACATTTTTAAAAACATTACTGTTGGCCACTTAATTTTAACACTGAATCAAACCTCAGGGGTAACTTTGTAAATTTGAAAGTTAGTTTTTTTTTTTTGGTAATTATGTCAAACCTCAAAGGGTAATCTTTTAAATTAACCCAAAAGAAGGAAAAAACAGAAAAATAAAAGAATACCTTTTGTGATGCTTAAGAGCATTACACAACATACGGCAACATGCAGCATATAGCTCTACTGAAAACTTTCCATCTACAACACTCTTGCTTGTGCTGGTTTCAAGTGCAGCTTTAATAGGAGCTTCAGGGATCTGAAGTTGGAGAAGGTATTGAAAGAGTGCCCCAGGTACACGCAAAGACTGTGCAATATGGCAGGAATCTATTTGGAAGAAAGAGGGCTTTCCAGAAATTTTTGTCAGTACTTCGATACACATGAGAATAACTGACCCAGAATCGGGCCGCTCATAAGCCTTGATTGAATCAGCATATTTATAGAAAATACAGGGATCTTGCAAATGTAGGATGACATTGAAAAGACAACCAACTAGGCTCTGGATGTGTCTTTTGACCATATTTAAACGTTTAGGCCCTGCAAACCACAATAGAAAATGAGAAAATTACATCCAATTGATATTGCTTATAAAGGAAGTGAAAAATGGGAACAATCCAGGGTTAATTCAAAAAGTACCCCTGAGGTTTAAAGTAATTACAAAAGAAAATAAAGCTAACTTTCAAAATTACAAAGAATACCCCTGCAATTATATTTTGCTTTACATTTACCTCTTCATAAGCCAAAATAAAAAATAGCTAAAAAAAAAAACAAAAAAAAACTTCACATTTATAAAATCATTACCCTTTAGCCCCTTTATTTTAACACTTGAAACAAGCCTTCTGGGCACTTTTTGTAATTTTGAATTTCTTTTTTTTTTTGGTAATTAGATCAAACCTCGGGTGATTTTCGTAATTATCCCAACAATTAATGACTACAAAGTACTGTAGGACAGATAATGAGGAAGTGCAATAGAAAAATGGGAACAATTAAGGGATAATTACAAAAAAATCCCTTATTTTTCATATGGAGGGGGTAAATATAAGATTGAATCAAACCTTAGGGGGTTTTCGTAATTTTAAACTTCTCTGGGATTTTTCTGTAAATACCAAAAACCTCAGGGTGACTTTGCAATTATCCCAACAATTAATGACTACAAAGTAGGACATATTATGAGGATGATTTACCTGTCACAAATTCAATAATTAAATCCAACATGTCAATACCAGCAGCAACAACGGAGGACACAGCTCCATCTGAAACCCCACAAACTATTTCGTAATTTGTCATCAAGCCTTCTTGTACCCCAACTAAAGCTCTCTCGACAGCCTGGATAGAAGATAGTAAGTGGAACTCAGATGATTTCTTGATGTACGTTATAAATGACATCCTCAATTTTTCCTTTAATTGGCCCAATTGGCTTGCTCCCCAAGAAGAACGCGATTGATCATGGTTAGCCAGCTTATTGGCACGTGATCCTGTCTCTTGGGAAGCTAACTTTGCTTCTTTTCCTTGTAAAGCGATGCATTTTCCAATGACCCTCAAGTGCAAGCCTATCAGATTAACATAAAAATCTCTGGACAATGAAGGATCAAATAGTGGCAAGTAACTACCAAGCTCTTCGATAAATTTCACAACGCCGTCTAACCAAAAATAAGCAAATTGATTAGGCGTTTCACTTCTCGTAAATTCCGTCAGGAGAAATTGAGATATGTCTAAGGCTATTGAAAATAAGGTCCAAGATATATTAAGGTCGATCTGCAAGTTCAGTCTCAAAATAGCTGAACAAGCAATAAACAGCTGTCGAAGAAAAAAGGCTGCCTCAGGATTTTCACCTCTGAAAACTTGCATTACCAAAGACTTTTTCGGACAAAGTTTCCATTTTTGAACATCGGTCACAAAAGCTTCGAGGTCTGGGATGGATGGACATGATTTCTTTTTAAGATTACCTTTTGTAAGATCACTCTTTATATCAGAAGGTACAATTTTGCCAGATGCTGGCGTGTACAGAGTTGAGTCATCCTCCAGAAACAAAGCTATTATGAAAAAAGTCATAAAATTCAAGCACGTATCTACACATGATTTAATTAAGGCCATCAGCTCAGGATTGTGATGTGAAAATTTAGTTTTAAAATTACTATTGACTGCATTTGTGTCGGCCAATGTAGAAGCTAGGCCCCACAATAGTCCCTGAAAACTAGTAACTGTAGATGATAACTTATTCAAATCCTGAAATCCAGCTAGGCATTCTACTTTCTTGTCAGTAGACACATCCCTAAAAGTGGTAAGTTTTTTTTGCAGGTGTTCTTTTAATGCCTCGGATAACTGCAAGAAACTTTGCCATTCATCCTCTTTAGGATTCAATTGAATTTGGTAATTATCTAAGATTTGTCTGTCTCCATCAACCTTCCCAGCAGAAACAATGGAGCTAATTGAATCTTCAAATTGACCTCTACTTACTGTCTGCAACAGATTCAATGTGTTGTCCATTAATGAAAAAGTTCCAACTTTAGCCTCAACAGCAATATTCTCTGGAAACGAATGTTGAGAACCAATTACTGCTGACAATGATTTAAGAAGCCATGGCAGAGGAAATGAGCGACTCGTATCCAAGTTTTCTTTGCTAGAAGCTACAGCAAAAGTCTGAAGAGCCCGTCGACAGGTCACAAACAATTGAAAGATCTGATAAGGACTAACAGAGCAAGATGCATTTTTCCAGCCTAACAAGCTGCCGACCAGAAGCCTGAAACGCACAAGTGAAATTAATCCACCAAAAGTTGAATGAAAAGATCAAGTGTATCAAAATTGAGACATTATTATGTGAGGCACACTCTTGCCAGGCAGCCTAACCGTCAGGCACGTCCTCTGAAACTAAAATTTAAAAGATATAAAAAAAAGGGGGGGAAAAAATGGAAAACCCTAAAAAAAACTAAACCAAAAAAAAAAAAACTAAAAACCTAAAAAACCCTAAATAAATACACATATATAGATATAACCCTAAGAAAAACTAAATTAAAAACTAAATGAACCCAAAAAATAAAAAAGTAAAACTAAAAGACTAAAATTTGGGCTCTGCCTTTATGCGTGTGCACACAAGTTCTCACCTTAAGATGTACATTCTTCATGTTCCAATTGTAATTTTCAATTTAACTATCAATTAATGTAAAGGGATATAAGGTACAAAAAGAAATTCAGTAATTACAAAAGGCAAAGTGGTGTTTTATTTTAGCGAACGAAATACATCAGTCTCGATGATTATTCTATTTTCCTTCATGCTAAATAAGTATAAAAACAAAATTAGAGAAATAAAGTCAATAATTACCTTTCAAGGTTGAGAATATAGGTGATATACAACGATGACGATTTAAGACTTAAATATTCTTCTGGCATCCGCATCAAAAGAAATAGTAAACGTTGACAAGTAGTAAACTCGGCATTAATATGATTATTGCAAAACTCATCCGCGGTAATTTGCACATCAGAAAAATTCTCAAATGCAGATATAACCTTGCCCCAATCAGGTGTCTCACTCAAATCGACTCCAGATGCATCAAATATAGATGACACTGACTTCTGCAAAATCCTGCAGAACCTTGATGCCATATATCTGCGAACGAACTGAGATAGATGTTAGTTACAACATGAAGGACAAGAGGAACAAACCAAAACCTAGGTATAAGTTGCAAATAATATTATCTTACTTTCTGTTCAAATGATATGGTGTTGCTGAGAAACTCCAGTGCAATCTGATGTGCAGTGATTTTGTTCAGGTTCCCAGGCTTGCTCATTTTGTGTATTCTAAAGTGATCATCATTGTCATTTATACTGTGAAGGGAAACCCGGATAAGAAGCGCAAGGAATTTCTTCAAGTCCTTCTTGTCAGCATGAGAGCACCAAATATCAACATTCTGACAACTGACACACCACAAGGCAGATGGCAACGACTTTTCGTCCAGGGACCCTAGAGAAAAATTTAACGCGTCATCTATTCCACTAACGTGTGACGGAGTGGATATTTGATCCTCGGCAATGGATGAAAAGAAACTCACCATGCATTTAGTAAGACCTTCTGCTTCTTTTCTCATTTTCGTAACACACTTTGTCCATTTCTTGATTCTCTTACGACAATCAGCATCTTCATTCGACGGAGATCGATTTTGATTCCACTGAAGCATGTACTCAGAAGACTTTATCAGCTTATTTAAGTCAACAAGTCTCTGAAGAGCCATCGCGTTCAATACATACACCAACGGCGAGCAAATTACAACAGAATCTTGTATACAAATATCTGAAACAGACTGAATAACTTCAAGAAGAGTAGCTGAAGGTTGGAAAATCCAGGAAAAAAAGCCTTTGTCAGCAGAACCGGTCATATTCAACCAATCCCTTCCAGAGTGAGTGGTAAATAAATCACTTATTACTACAGACATCTTTTTTGATGCACTAGGAGGCATAACGCTGATTGCCTGCCGAAATAAGCTTCTGCAGGACAAAACTAAACGGAATAAGACCACTAAGACCCAGCACATTGACTCATTGTCACATCCACTGCTCTTATTACTATCAGGCTGCAGTGAAACCAGGCTACTACTCAAAATGGGGCGTATACTTTCTATCAAATTCTTCAAAGAAACACCGACGAGGTAACTATTACCAGAGGTTACTGCTATAGAGTCTAGAATGATTACATATGCTTCACACAACACCTTACCCACGAGTTCTGCTCGCAAACGAAGCTGAAATGAGTCACAACTATGTGGATTTGATTTTTCAGTTTGATCTAAATCAGGAAACTGATGCACGGATTTCATCCACTCTAGAGATTCCATAATATCCGAACTCAACTGCCGAATGCATGCAGATGCTTGCCCTTCTGGTATGGCCTTAATAGCATTGCTTAGAGACAGCCTAAACTCTAAAGAGCAGAACAACATGCTCAATGAACTCGAACAAAATGAACATGAACTAGATGGATTATATGCTTCACCGTCCCCATCATGTGACAAAGAATGTCTCACTGCTCGACATAGTGCAAATATAGAATAATCCACCTACACAGTTCAATATAAGAGATTCAGAAAGCAAAAAAAATAGATTTAAAGAAAACAAAAACAAAAAAATCAGTGAGACTAAAGCAGTTTCGAAGGAGACAACGTAAGCATGAAATTCTAGACTGGGTATATGGGTTCCATAACTCTGATATTTTCTATATATCAAAATTGTTTATGAGGGCCAAGGCAATGACGTGCCTTTAATATTCAATAAAACAAACAGTCACGATTTATGTATAGAATATTTCAATTTACTTATTAATAAATACATGATATAAATAAATATAAAAAAAAAAAAAACTAAAATTGACCTGCGGCTAATTTCTTATTTCCGAGGCAATATTGGAAACAATTGAACATTAGAGGTTTCAAACATTTAAGGTTTTACGTGAGAAATATGGGGTCCTATGTTCATCTGTTAAAGAGTAAAGACAACAATATTAGGCACTTCAACGAATGCAAAAGCCACACCAATTAAACAATACAAAATATATGAACACAGAGATATTTAACTATGCTCTCTAACCTGCCGAAGTTCACTATAAAGATCAATTAGCCTGCAACCCATGCTCACTATCTCTGACAACAGCAAGTGCTGGCCCACCACATCGGTTGACCTATAGCAGCAGCCCACCGAGGAGAACACCATCGTCCATAAGCTCTCTAGATCATCCCCAACAACCTCATACTCAATATTCAACAAATGATGTACAGCAACAACAATCTCCTTTCTAACAGAAACCAAAAGTTCTCTGTATGAGTTTTCGTCTGAACCAAACGACAACGTTTCCTGATGGGCAATTTTGGCCGAGAATGACATGAGCATAGCATAGGTAGACCTTAGGAAGTTTCCAGAAGCCCCTTCTGAGGTATCCTCTGTTCTTAGGTAAAGCTTATCACAAATGCAGCTCGCGAGTAAACTATTAATGGATCTCAGTGTGCTGGAAACATCAACTGATATAGATATTTCCCCATCTGGTTGAAGATTTTTATCGAGATCTGCTAATAGATATTCCAAAATCTGTACGAAATAATCAAAACTACATTTTCTAAGTTCTGCGTTCATGCTACGGCTTACAGTGATCTTTTTTGAAACTCCTCCACTGACTATAGCTCCCTTATGCTTTGTTACAGAACTAACAAACAATTGAAGCAACTCTCCAAGACCAATTAAAGCCAACCCATTCTTCTTTTCCACTATCTTCTCCACTTTATCAAAGAAGTGTCTATGATAACTTTTAAGAACCAACTTTTCATCCTTGACCGTTTCATCAGAAGAATTTTTGTATCTCACAGTACTCTGTAACCCGAGAAACCCATCAATATGAGTGGGGTGAAACAGCCCCTGAGCTAAAACCTCCTTCACTAGTTTGGATAAATTTGTTCTCCATTCACTTTTACAAGCACAAGATCTAAAACGCAACACATGTAACAAGTGCAGTAAGGGCTCAAGAAGCTTATCAATGAAGTTTTGGAAACCAGATTTACGCGTCGGGTGAGCCCTCAAATACTTCGCAAACGGCTCGAACAGATAACATGATAATCGCGCGACGAAATTCCCCAGCTTGCTTCCATCAATCTGGTCCGTAATGATTTTCAAAATGAGTTCAAGCACTTTATCCATGAGCATAATCCACAAATCCAGGTTTTCTTTTGCAACTCCACCGTGGAACGAGAAGACCGATGAGATACAATCGAGCACAGTATCGTAAAACTGCATTCGCTCGTCCGAAAGTGTTGACTTATAACAACGTGATGCATCAATTGCGATAGAATGAATCACTCTTAAGAAGTCCTTGGGAAATGTCAATGGCATGTGGAGGTTTTTGGACTCTTCTAAGGAGAAATGTAGAATGCTCCAACATCTACGGTCCAAAAATGTTCCAGAAGTTTCGAAATCGGGTTCGTTTTCTTCGAGCCCTTCTTTCTTTGCAGATGAAATGAGAACTGACTGAACCCAATTGTTTAGGAACACTGTTGTCCTTGAAGTATCCATTACCTGAGAGCATCGAGCAATATCGTCTCTCTCTTTAATACTGCTTGATTTCACGTAATCGAATGCCAAATCAACCTTCCTGCATTACATCACTCATTTTCATCAAACATAATATTAAGTTTGCTATGATTCGTTGTTCGAACAGTTATTCTATTATTCCAAAAAGCATAGAGTAACATGTTACTTGATAACTCGAGCTTTCTAGTTCAAACTGAAATGTTCTACTTATGCTGAATTACAACTTTGTTCTAGATTACGGAAACTCGAAGGCTTCGTCGCTTCAATAAAAGTCTAAAACAGTAAAACTCAAGTTCCTTTTCTGTTTTGCTTTCAAATAAGCTACTTTTCAAGATGAACATAAAAATTAAACATACCAATAAACATGAAAACTCAATACACACAAAAGAAAAGAAAAATCAACAACCAAACGTACTTCAATAGGCTGATGTTTTTGTCTTGCAGTGACAAAATCAGGTCCAAATTCTTCCATGGTGAACCTTCTTCGTTCTCTGAACCCAATTGATCGGAACGAGGAACTTTGGAGCGCACTTCTTCAATAGCATCCGCGCCTTTTCGCTTTTTTTTCTTCTTGTGTGACATTGGTTCGTCAAAATCGCAGTTTTGGGGCCGAGAGGTTGCAATAGCTGCCTCCATTAACAAGTTTCAAGTTCCAAGTTCTATGAGGAACAACAGAAACGACGCCGCACGGCGGGGCTGCCCTGCTGTCGCTTTTTTAGGCTGTTGTGTGTATGAATGTGCTTGCGCGGGTGGAGATGGCGGCCGAGCAAGCGAAATGGAAGTATTGTATCACTTTGTAAACAATCAGAATAAAAATTGGGTTTATTATTTAGATATTAATTACGATTTAATTACCTTAATTTAGTGGTAGAGGGCCTTTTTACCGGCCACTCTTGGGCTTTAGTCATTCTCTCTAATACGACCCAGTCCACTCCTGTAAAATCTTAACGGCCCAATTCATTCTCAAGTAAATAATCACATGCCTTACCATTCTTAAGCAATCAATTTAAGAGTACAAGTTAATTCAACTTTGTTAGATTTTCATGGGATGAATTATTCATTTTACTCCTGTGCAAATAAATTTTATTTATACATTTTCTAATAATACTCATATTAAAAAAAATAATTAAAAAATAAAGGTTTCCTTCTTCCATTTTTAATTTTTGCTGTTGTTAAAATCCTATGTTTTATATTTAATTTGATGTTTTATGTGACAGGTAATATATTATTTTTAGATTGAGTTTGTATTGTTATTAACATGAAAAACCCAAGGTTGGAATGTTAATATTTGGTTTTTTGAATTTGGGGTTCGGTATAAAAATCAGTCAACATTAACCGAAATCTGCTCATTATTTTGGTATGGACTATTGGACAAATGTCAATATCTCGACCATATTTGGCCGAAAGTGTGTGTGTGTGTGTGTGTTGTTTTGTTTACCGCTTTTAGATCGATTAGAAACTAATTGAGAAAATCAGTTTCTACAATAATAATTTCAATATCAATTCAAAAACCGATATAAAAACCAATGACTTAAATTTTGAAAAAATTCCGCTAATATTTTCGGTCGGCTAGAGCCGAACGAGTCTTAAACAATTTTTGTCAAAATACGAATCAAATTTAACAATACGAATGCGAAAAATAATTAATCAGACAAAAATAAAGAAATATTTACATTGGTTGTTTCCATTATTTTTTTTTCATCATCAATTGTTGATTATTTCTTGTGGTTAAAAAATACGACTAAAAAACTGGAGAGTAAAAGAATTTGAAAATTTTATTTTTTAAAGTATGAATAACTGAAGAAGAATGAATGATGTATTAAATTACATATTAATGAATATGTATAGCAATTTTTATTTTTCTACATGTGTATTAAGCAATTGTAATGAATAAAGAGTGTGTTAAAATTATATAAACTATACTAGTATTGTACCCGTGCATTGCACTATAATTTTATATTTTATTTTATCTAAAATAAAAATGATTGGCTTGAATGTATTAAAATATTTAAATAAGTAATTGTATATATGTATACTTAAGTTTATATATATATATATATATATATATATATATATATCTCGAAGAGAACCATGCCTCGTTCTCACACCATAGATGGTTATTACATTAATCGCTCCCTATATAAAAATTATTTAAATATTATTCAAAGATTGAATAGTATTGAAAATGATATAACCTGATACATAAAATGATTGTTATTAGACGAAATGTATTTTACAGATCATGAAAATTTTCCTTATACACAACATTTGTAGTTTTGTTACTATGTTTATTCTTATCATTGTCGATCAATATTTTTAAACCTTTTACAATTCCTCACCCTTGATATAGTAACGTACAACTAACCATGACTGAATACTGGTTTCTTTAGGAAAAGTCCAACGTAAGAGAGATATTGTCCTTGAATTTTGTTGATCATTATAGCGTATGACATATTCAGAGAAAATTGTCGTCGTTGGAATTTGAAAGGTAACCCCGGATTAGATTGTGTAGCAGTCATTATATGGATGAACACCAATTCACATGCATTGTTTATTTGATAAAAATTAGCCTATACAATGTGGTTGTCAAGTTTTGTAACAACCAATATTACACAATACAAGGGAATGATCGATATTTGTCAACAACAATAGTGGAATTCTAATTTTTAGTTTTAGCTCATAGTTCGGCAATCCATAACATTGATTGGTATTGAGAAACTCTAGTGAGTGGACGTCCTACAATATATCAGTGTTTGAATCGGATTTGCTATCAGAGCTAAATATACTTTAATTCTCCATCATTTTATGACATCATGTATTTATTAATCAAATCGACGACATCAAGTGTTGGGGAAAGAACAGCACAACCCTCCAAATAAGCGAATCATTCATTAGTTTTTCCAAATTATGGATATGTGCTCGCCATAATTGACAGAACATGGTCACCATCATTTTTCAATAATAGATAATCTGAATTTCAATTTGAATGATACCATCATTTGGTCGTCCAACCATTAAATCTTCTATACTATTTATCGAATTGACAAAATTTTTTAACTTGACACAATCGGGATCTGAATTGTGATTTTGCATCCCCACATTATTGGTCTACTTCAAAACTATGTATTGAGTTCATAAATATGAAAATTTGATCCCCATGTGAATTATGTCTGGTCTAGTGGCTTTTGGAATAACCGACAAAATTTGATGAAAATCTCCATCCATAATTATTATTTTGTTACCAAATGAAAGATGCATATTATAATTATTTTGCGATCTTATCACGTCTTTCAATGTTTTGTCCACAGTTTTAAAATAATGTCTATGCATCATTGGAGCTTCTTCCCAAATAATATGTTGCGCATCCACCATTATTGCAAGTGGAGTTCCAGTAAAAATCGAAATCTTGGTGGGTATTAAGAGGAACCCTAAATCCAGAATGTCCATATATTCATTTCGAGAGAAGAAGAGAAGTTGCCGTTGGATGTTACATTAAAAATAGTTCCACCATTAGATTTAACAGTCGTAGAAAGCGTCCACCATATCCATAGATGAGAAATACACCACTATTAGTTAAATGTACTACATCCATGATTTTATCATAAACGTAATGGTGATCAACATTCAAATTATCAAATAATTTATCATATTCTTCAATGAGTGTCTCACGATCACACTCCATTTCTCCATCAATAAATCTATTGCGATACATACTCAAATCGAAGACCTTTGTAATTGGCATGAGAGGAAACTCGTTTAAACTCTTTTCACACTCTGTTCACGCGAAATTGAAACCCCTTTTCGTCCGTTTCTCTCTCCCTGTTCATGCCACAAACCGTTTCTCTCCCTATTCACACCATAAATTCCTAAAAACCCGTTTCTATCTCCATGTTAACGCCATAAAACTGCAAGATACGCAAAAAAAATTGATCTCTTTCGCGTTTCGATCCATCTCCGTTCTTGATTCATCAGCTCTGTTCCTTCAACTGAAAAGTAATTTTATCGAGAAATTAATTCTTGTTCGAATTTAGGGTTAGGTCGGAGTATCCTGTTCGATTTTGGTGGTTCCTATTCGATTTTGGTCCCTTATTCAATTTTGGTAGCACACTGATGGCTTCAATTTTGAACGAATCAGGTAATGTTTTGATTTTGTACACATTAATGTGTTCCCTTGTGCACGTCCGTGCTGAATGATATTTTGTACGTGTCATGTAGTCTTAAGAAAATTTGTGCGTGTCGTCGTCTGATGTGGTTGTCGTGTGATTTATTTTGTGCACAATTTAGTGTCAGATTGTGCACATTAGTGTGTTCCCTTAAGCACGTCCGTACTAAATCGTATTTTGCATGTGTCGTGAAGTCTTAAAAAATCTGTACATGTCGTCGTCTGATGTGGTTATCGTATGATTTGTTTTGTGCATAATTTAGTGTCCGTTTGTGCCATTAATGTGTTCCCTTGTGCACGTCCGTGCTGAATGGTGTTTTGCACTGTGTCATGAAGTCTTAAAAAAATATGTACATGTCGTCGTCTGATGTGGTTGTTGTGATTTTTTTTGTGCACAATTCAGTGTTCGTTTGTGCACATTAATGTGTTCTCTTGTGCACATTCCTGCTGAATGTTATTTTGCACTGTGTCATGAAGTCTTAAAAAAACTGTACATGTCGTCGTCTGATGTGGTTGTCGTGTGATTTATTTTGTGCACAATTCAGTGTCCGTTTGTGCACATTAAAGGTGTTCTCTTGTGCACGTCCGTGTTGAATGGTGTTTTGCATGTGTCATGAAGTCTTAAAAAAATATTTACATGTCGTTGTCTGATGTGATTGTCGTGTGATTTATTTTGTGCACAATTTAGTGTCGGTTTGTGCACATTAATGTGTTCCCTTGTGCACGTCTGTGCTGAATAGTATTTTGCACGTGTTATGAAGTTTTAAATAATTTTTCTGTCGTGTTATATGTGGCATGTATTATTTTGTGCACTGATTGAATGCGAGGTTTTACAGGTGATGTTGAATGTTCTTCTCACAATTGTGATCTTGTTCGACAAACTATGGTCATGACACCTAACTCTACAAAATATTGGGTTTCGATATGTGAAGATTCAATTAAACCTTATATTAATCAGAAATTCAAAAGCTTCGAAACTATACAGTTTTACAAGTCTTATGCCAAGGAGGTTGGTTTTGACGTCCATCATAGCACAAAAATAAAATCAGATGATGGTGTAGTTGTTTGACAGTGTCTACTGTGCTCAAAATAAGGCTACAAGAACGAGAGTAAGAGAAATCCACCTGGATAAAAAATGGCAACCACAACAAGTGTATCCCTCACATCAAAAAGAGCAGCAACACCAGTAGTTGTTGAACATCAATTTAGGCGTCGGGTAACAAATAGAGTTGGGTGCAAAGTTAGGTTTGTATTGAGATTGGATGGGAATAGCGGATACTTAGTCCATTTGTTTGAAGAGAAACATCACCATCCATTGGCTTCTAAAGAGTGCTTACCATTCTTAAAAGAAAACTGAACAATAAATGTCGGACATGAGAATTTTGTGTTGAATTGTATAAGGGCAAACATTGGTCCAGTGAAGTCTTTTAGATTGTACAAACAAATTGTTGGAGGCTACCAGAATATCGGTGCTACTAGTGTCGATTCCAAAAACTACAAAAGTGACTTGTTAGCATATATTTCAGGGGCTGATGCACAGTTGGTTATTGACAAGTGTTATAGAAGACAAGAAATCAGTTCAGCATTCTACTTTGACTATGAACTTGATGAGTGTGATCGGCTAAAGAGAATTTTTTAGGCTAATCCCATTTCTAGAAAAAACTTTGTCGTGTTTGGTGATGTGGTGTCATTTGATGAAACGTACAGAACTAAAAGGTACATATTCATTTTTCTGAAAAAATTTAAATTTCATAATTTTCATAAATAATGCATTAATGTCACAAATAATAGCTTGTGCACATTTATGTTTTTAGTCTGCGCACATTTATGTTTCAGTGTGTGCACATTTATGTTTCAGTTCAGCGTGTGCACATTTATGTTTTTAGTGCGTGCACATTTATGTTTCAGTCTGTGCATATTTATGTTTCAGTGTGTGCACATTAATGCATTAGTTTTTACACATTAAATCAATAAAATTTCTTCTGCTACAGGTACAATATGGTGTTTACACCTTTCACGGGGATTGACAACCACAAAAAATGTGTCACATTTGCTGCTGCGTTGATAGTTACTGAAGATGTTGATTCTTATGTATGGGTCCTCAAACAATTAAAAAAGGCAATGGTGCATGAGTCAGGACCCATCATTACTGGCCAAGATCCCTCAATTGCAATTGCATTTTCGAAGGTGTTTGAGACTACAATACATCGATACTGTATGTGGCACATCATGATGAAGGTGAGTGAAAAAGTTGGCCCTATTTTAAGTAGTGATGAAAATTTCAATAAAAGGCTCAAGGATATCGTTTGGAATGAATACATAGAGCCTAAGAAATTTGAAGAAAAATGGAATGGAATTATGGAAGATTTTAATTTAGTACATCACAGGTGGTTCGTGATTTATTTAAAATACGCGAACAGTGGATCCCTGCATTTTTTAGGGATGTTTCTATGAGCGGATTGTTGAGAACTACATCTAGATCAGAAAGTGAAAACTACTGGTTTGACAATTTTACAAATAACCAGGATAGTTTAGTCGAATTTTTCATGCATTTCGACAGTGATATGGATTCACAGAGAAACACATCATCGAGTTTAAAAAGTGTGTGTGAGTCATATTTTGCTGATCTAATGGCGCCATTCGCTTTGGAGAAGAATGCACGCTCTGTGTACACAGACATTATATTTACTGAGGTGCAGAATGAAATATGTGAAGTGTGTTTTAGTTGTAGAGTTTTTCGTGTTAGTGACAATGATGGAAATGTTGAGTGCGGCATTCAAGATAATGGTAAGGTGTTTACAATAGTGCACAAATCTGATGGTAGTTGTTCTATGTGCTCTTGCAAGAATTTTGAAAGATTTTGGTGACTCTGCAGACACATTTTTGTTGTCTTTAAGAACTTGAACATGGATGTTATCCCACGAAAATTTGTCCTTTCCCGTTGAACTAAGTACGCAACTCTAAATCCAATGTTTCACATCAATGATGCCATTATCGAGCAATCTTCAAAAAGAAAGTTGCCACTTGAAAAATTGTGGTCTGATATACACTTATGTGTGTGGCATTGGTTGAGACGAGGACGGAGCTCCTTGTTGAGTTTTCAAAGGTTATCAATAAACAAGATGAGAAACTTACAGTTGAACAACAAGACGCTTCATCTACTGCAAGTAAAAAACAGAGAATTGAAACTTTTTGTGGAACTGCACCTGTTGAAATTGCTATTCGTCCTCCTATGCAATCAAAAAATAAAGGGGGTGGGAAAAGAAAAAAAAACTAGCCAAGAAAAGTCGATTGATTAGAAGCAGAAGAAGGAAAAATAAAGGGTTTGCAAGACTTGTGGTGAAAGGGCGGGGCATAATACGAGAACTTGTCCAAAGAGAAAACAACAGGTTGTATATAGCAATAGTCAATGACAAAAAAATGCACATTTGTATTTTCTGTTTCCCTTTTTCTTTTAATCTCTAAAAGCTATACATACTTATTTGCACAAAAATTATTTTCTTATTTTTATTACTCTTAATTTTTTGAAGTAGGTTGTGCACAAACAAGTATGACTTTCTGCACAACCGATCAATCAATTTTGCATAATAGTACAATAAATTGTGCACAGTGGTATTTAATGAATTTCTATTTTAGGTGTTGGTCTTTTGGGCTTTTCGTACAAATTATTTGAAATATAGTTTTGTCTGAGATTTATTTTTGACGTTTTCTAAGCTCTGGTTTGGCATATTTCTTTCTCTATTTGCTTGTTATCTTGTATTTAAATATATTTACATATTCCCTTATCGTACATCGACAGTGCTTAATTTGAGTCTAATGACAAATTCAACCCGGTGGTCGGATTGTAATGATATCATACACAAATAATGCAATAACATATGCACAACCAAAAGAGCAACCATCGAAGTTAAAATCTTGGAAACTTAAATATTTATCTTTCCCTCACCAGAACAATTATTAAAAAAAATTAATATGCAAAACACATCTTTTCTCAGTCGTAAAAAATTTCTTCTACTTACGAACAAAAAGAACAACAGAAAAAGACATCAAACATAATAAACATTATGTTCCGGTTTCTTCTACTTAGACAAGAACTCTTACACAACAAAGAGACATCCAAAAAAAATAAAATAAGCATTCCGTTCCAGTTTTTTCTACTTAAAAAAGTACTCCTACAAAAGCCAAATAAAAAGTAAAATTCATCGCCATGCAAATCACTTCTTCAATTCAGCCTTTCGTTCTAGTTTCTTTGTCTTGTAAACTGGGAGATACTGTTTCGCAATGTTCATGTTTACATCATCCAGATTGTTTATCTCTGCGCATGCCAAGATGTGGCAATACTTCTTACGGATATAATTCACCTATTTTTTTTATCTCCGCTTCTAATCCCACATGCTCAGTTGGCCTTCAATCCAGCCCCCATGTATGTCTCCATGTGTCTCATGGTCAAAACACTCGAATCCGTATTTTCTAACCCAGTTATGCATGGCATCTCGAGAAAGTGTGGTTCAAGTTTTGAAACCACATTGGCGTAGTGGACCATGTTTTGTCCTCTTAGAAACTTCAAAAATGCATCTTTCTGCGAAAAATAAATAAAAAAAATTTTATGTGGACAAAAACGACAAGGAAATAATTTGAAAAAGATGATTACAATGCTAAAAAATTATGTCTGCACATTATTTCACATTATTGTGCACATTTATGTTTTAATATGTGCCTATTTATATTTCAGTGTGTGCACATTTATGTTTCAGTTCAGTGTGTACACATTTATGTTTCAGTTCAGTGTGTACACATTTATGTTTTTAGTGTGTGCACATTTATGTGTCAGTGTGTGCACATTTATGTTTCAGTTCAGTGTGTGCACATTTATGTTTTTAGTATGTGCACATTTATGTTTCAGTTTGTGCACATTAATGCATTAATTTTTACACATTAAATCAATAATGTGAGTTATTTAACACATTAAAAAATTGCTTCATAATAAAAAAACAAAAACACCCCTAAGCCATTTTATTATATATTTTTATTTATTAGGGAAACAAAGACACAAAAACAACAAAATATAATTATGATTAACTAAGTAAATACTTTAAATATTGGTCTTACCAAACTATTAGCATATTCTTTATGTGTTTTTGCATTCACATCATTTGGTGCAGTGCTTTCAAGTATATCAAATCGCTTTGCCTTGATTGAAAAACACATGACGCAAGAATAATTTCCTGTGCACGGGGAAGAAAAACTGCAAAAAATAAAATAAAATATATATATATAAAACTAAATTGAAAATTAGTATAATGATATTGAATAACGTACCAGTGATATATCTTTTGTTTCAAACGTTTTCATCCTTTTCAAGTTTGCATCCAAGGCCTGAGTAAACATCTGATATTTCTTTTATTTGCTATCAGCACCAACAAAAAGTAGCTGCACATGTAAAATTGTATAAAGAATATTATGTATAATAATAAAGAAAAAATATGAAATATAAATTAATTATTTCTAATCTTGTTATAAGGGCCAATGCTTGCAAAAAATCTACTTGGAGACCCCCAACCTTTCAACTTTTCATTGTCATTTAAAAAAAAAAGGACCATAAATCCAATACACGACTATTCATTTGTTCACCTGCCCTTAAGCTTTGTAATACATCTCTTGAAATATAAAAATTATTTCTCTTGAAAATAACTTCACTCCTGTATTACAAGAACATATGCATTAAAAAATACGCAGAAAAAAGATAATAATCGTATATATACTAGTAAAAATATCTTATAAACACTATTAAAGACACAGAAAAGTATATATAACTTACTGCTCAGCGTCAGCATTCTTCAAAACCCAGTATGCAACCATTTTTTGATTTCCATCCAAATTCTTCAATATATTTGTTCTCCTTATCTTGAACGGTGATTTTAATTTGCTAGCAACTTCTCTCCTTTCTAACAGCTCATCCTCTGGTGTTAATCACTTAGGTCGTCTCATTGGAATAGGTTGTACACCTTGAAAATGTTCTGCAGCTGAAGGGGCGTTAGTGGCATTCTCAGACTGGGTAATATTCTCGGGCTGCTCATCAACGGTTGAACGTCCTAGTTGTACATCAACATGCACAGAAGGAGCCTTTTCAGATTGACAACCATCATTTGCTTGATTACCACAATCTCGTGGAAGTTCATTATCATCCTCATCATCTTCAGATATACCTAAGCTGTAATTAGGCATAGTAGTTGTGGTATTTCGAAACTCATCCCTCCTTGCAATTGCTTCTAAAATCTCATCCATAGCATTGATAGTCTCAGCGGTCCAGTCATCAAAAGTTTGTGAGGCATTGTGGCATCCCTCTTGAGCTTTGTTGGTACCCTTTTTTGGTTTGTCGATGCCAGATTGTGTTCCGTCAATGCCCCCATGTTCTTCATTGATGCCCTGTTGTGTTTGGTTGACATTCTCTTGGCTTCTGTTGACATGCTCTTGCGTTTGTGAAATGCCAATGAATGATTGTGCCACATCTTGCATTTTCATGAAATTCTTATCTTCCAATAACAATTAAGGAGCTCCTTGCACCATCTCTAGTATTTCAAGACCAGTAGATGCAAGCAACCTGGTTTTTGTAGCAAATTCCTCAACAAAAATCTGTTTCACAAATACTTATATTTAAAAGTCTAATATAAATAATATTTAGACACAAATATACATTAACCATAAAAATAATGAAATTTATTGCACATTAGTTCATAAATGCATGCACAAATAGCCACTATATACAAAATTATTAAAAAAATGCATGCACATCAAGTTGCACATTAGTTCATACACTCGTGCACATTAGTTCATAATTACATGCACAACTAGCCACTATATACAAAACTATTAAAAAAATGCATGCACATCCAATTGCACATTAGCTCATACACTCGTGCACATTAGTTCATAATTACATGCACAACTAGCCACTATATACAAAACTATTAAAAAAATACTTGCACATAAAATTGCACATTAGTTCATATTCAAGTGCACATTAGTTCATAATTACATGCACAAAATAACCACTATATTCAAAAATAGCCACATCAAATACATGTACAGACTCCCTGTTTTCAGCCTCCTTGTTTCCAGCATTCTTATTTCCAGTACTTCTACACCGCTGCTCCTCGTTCATTCTTTTTTTAGGAGCATCCATCGTTTCTGGATTTTTCACCACCTCAGATTCTGTTTCTTCATCCACAAAACCCCTCCCAAGTGCACCAGTTTTCTCCTCCGCAACTTCTCTATCTTTCAACAACATGTCGGTCCATCCTTTGTAAGTTGGAAAACTTCTTTTCACATTGCGTATAGATAACACAACTTTGTCCACATAAGACACCTACATATTAAAAAAATAATTAAAAATTTTATTGCATAAATTTTTAATTATATATAAAAACAACACTTGTGTTAAGAACATTGACCGTCAAAAACAGGAGAGGTCCTGTGTACCACTTTTCCCGGATATCATCTCAAGACATCTTTGTCCTCACCAAGCACTCGATCATATACTCACACCAATTCATATCCTTAGTCTTTGATAGATCATCAAGAAGATGCAATACATTAGTGTGAATTTTTCCATTGCTCTGAGCTTCAAACAAGCAATTAACAAGCAAAATAACAAAATGTCTATTGAACCAGTCGCCACCGTCAACATATTCCTTCATTTTCACAGCAAGATTTGTTGGGGTTATCCCATAAGGACTAAACTCAAAAAAATCCTTGAACTCTTGATCAAGTTTTGACTGCTTCATTTTCTTTTTATTAATGATTGAAATCTTCTCATGGGGAAAGCCAAAAACAGAGGACTCGTCATCTTCTTTGATGTGCAACTTTGACCCATCGTATAACTTCAACTTGCGATCAAGGTGATTGAAATTTTTCACTAACCAGTACCCCATCTTTACTGGTATTGAAGTAATTGATAAATCCAAAAGAGGACCAAATCGAATATCTGCAACATTTTTTCTCTGGCATTCATTTAATAATGACAAAGCTCTTACAAAAACCCCAGACGATGACCTATTGTGAAAGACAAACTTGGGGCCATCGCTGCGACTGGTAGCACAATCAGCACGTGCATGTATAAGGCTCTCAAAATCATCATCATCTGCTGATAAATAATACAATTAAAGAATAAAGTTAAAAAAAAGATTAAAAAAAGTATAATATAGACTGCAGAGCAATAATAATAAAAATACCTTGTTCTGTAACTTTCACCTTAGTACACCTTGTCTTTTTTTTGCTTTTCTTTTCGGTTCAATGACATCAATCTTCGTCTTCTTCGTAATTACACCTGTGCATATAAAAAATGTATTATAAAAAATAAGCACAAAAGATACAAAAAAGACCATAAAAGGAGAATACACCTGTGCATATGCTATACATTTCTTTGCAAATTACTAGAAATATTTTTGCACATTACAGTTCATTTCTTTGCACAGCTATAATATACACCCTAAAAGCTTGAAATCATTTCAATGCAATGGACTTTGCACATTAGTGATGCTTATTTTGCACATTGCAATACATTTATTTGCACTTTCTACCGTGTACATATCAACATGCCTTATAAAAACTAATGGTGAAAAAAATCCAAAATATCATCAAAAAAAGAAAAAGAAAAACCCAAATGCCTAAATTTATTACCTTGATTGTTTGTTTATTGAACTTTGATTACTTTCATTGAAGCCTCGGGAACCAATTCAGTATTCTTTCTTGCAAAAGGCATGTAAAAGAAACCCAATATCGACGTTTTATCCTTCACGCCAATATCTTCCTTATTCTTCATTTGCAATTCAACCTGTTGTCTTGAATCCTGAGAACTTGACTCTAGAGGAGTAGAAACATTAGGAATATGATTCTCCTTCGCGGAAACATCTGCCTTCTTCTTCGTTCGTAATTCTACCTCTTGCATTGAATCTTGAGGACTCAAATCCCGAGGATCAGAAGGCATAGAAACTACATTTTTGTCCTTCGTGGCAATATCTGCCTTCTTCTTACCCTTCCCTACACATGCACGAATTTGAATTCGATGAGGAAAATCACGTGAAGAAAATAAACTTCACAAAAATAAACACACATGATCCAACACCCACATGTCACATTAATTTGAGATAGTGCATGTACACAGACCACATAAAAACTAATATTCATCCCAAAATGCCTTTAAACTGGTTATAGTAATTGAACTATCACCCTAAGAAATAGAGCTTATGAGAGTTTAAGATAAAAGACACGTGGACAGAAAATTAACTCAAAACGATCGTAGAATTTACAGTGAATGATAACATGTTGATGATTAAGGAAAGCATTTCAGTATATCTATGCATAAAACAACCAAATAAAATGTTATGTACAGTGTGGTCCTTATATACATGAGATGATCGATTTCCGCTACATTGATTACAAATCCTTGTATTTAAAGTAATGTGCAGATCACACATAATCCAACACCCATATGCCACATTAATTCTAAATCCGAAAACATCAAATTCAAGAAGAAGAAAGAACGTACCAGAACTCTTATTTGGCGAATCCTGAGAATCAGAGCCATAGAAACTACATGTTTGTCCTTCTTGGCAATTACTGCCTTCTTTTTACCCTTCTATACAAAATGAACAAATTCGAATTTCATGACGAAAATCACACGAGGAAATCAAGCTACAGTAGCTATCAATAACATTTAACCCAAGAACAAAAACACACTAAAAATTCAATTACTACCATAACAAAAGAAACTAATTAAAGCTAGCAACTATTTTACACCATTCATCGTCTAATTATTTTTTCGAAAAGTTAGTTGAAAATATAGAAAACGAATGTATGTAAAAAGTTAATTGAAAAAAAAGTAATTGAAAAACGTATCAACATTCTTGTGGGAGAAATTTTCTTTTTCGGTTGAGATTTTTGCGGAGTCTGTCCCATCGATTGTATACACTAGGGTTTCGGGATTTTAAAAACGCAGAGGAGATGGTAGATAGCGAGGGTTTCGGAGAATGGAGACGGAAATGGGGATCAACCGCAAGTGGGTGATTGCTTCTGTGAGATGAAAATGGAGACGAAAATGGAGCTTGCTTATGTGCAAAACAATGGAGATAAAGGGCTTTTGGCTTCTGTTAAAAAATGACGCGTGGGTATTTTCTGGATTACAAAAATGGAGAGAAAGGACCTTAATTACAAAAGTGCAAACAAAAAGTTCAAAAATTACAAAAGTGCCACCGAAAAATGCCAGCGGAAAAATTCAGAAAAAATAATTAAAATGAGTTGTCAGGATTCATTCTCATTTCTCACCTACGGATCTATTTTAAATATAACACACCATATTTAATTATAATAATATATAATACACCAATAATTGAAATGTTATAATCATCGAAATACATTTTTAATAAGTAGAATTGGGATGATCCAATAAGCATATTGTCTTCCCCAACTTAAGAAAGGTAAGCGATTTGTTGGGTCATTAATGCAATCCCCATGTTTCCACCAAATTAAGAAAGTTCACATTAAATATACTACCTTATTTGCTCCAGTTCCCCAATCCCTTTCACAAGCGAAAAAAAATTGATCTCCGTTCAGGGGAAACAATTTACAAATCGACACGCGTATATACATACACAGGCGGATATACGTACACACCAGCGCGCACACAACAAAGATGAGGCCACCGAAGAGGCCGATCCAAGCCGTGTCGACAATGGGTGCGGCGGCAGCCGCCGAAGGTGAAGGCGTTTCTAGCCGTTATCAGCGGCATGGCGGCGCTCGTGATCCTACGCGCCATCGTTCACGATCACGACAATCTATTCGTCGCGGCGGAGGCCGTGCACTCGATCGGGATTTTGGTTCTTATTTACAAATTGATGAAAGAGAGGACTTGCGCGGGTACGACGCCTTTTTTTTTCCTTGTGTGAATTGGTTGTCTGATTGATTGTTTGAAGTGCTTGTGATTGGATGGGGGTGGAGGAGTCTGGGTTAGGGTTTGAGATTTTAGGACTTGGGGCATTTGAATTGTCACTTGGTTTTTAGGGCATTTGAAGATTGAATTTTTATGTGTTTTTCCCGTTTCATCTGAGAAATTGTTAATTGAATGTTTGTTATTGCTATTCTTTCAAAAGTTTAATTTTTCCCCTTTTAATTGGTTGGTAATTGTCACTTGTTTTTAGGGCATTTGAAGATTGAATTTTTATGTGTTTTCCCCCGTTTCCTCTGAAGAAATTGTTAATTTAATATTTGTTATTGCTATTCTTTCAAAAGTTTAATTTTCCCCTTTTAATTGGTTGTTAATTGATTGCCTGATGACAAAGATTGGGGCTTTTTGCCAATAGTGACGCTTGG
>BMAC01000116.1:1624034-1641663 GCA_014905375.1 Phtheirospermum japonicum
TTCACATGATCCTATACTTATATATATATATATATATATATATATATATATATATATAATATATATATATATATATATATAACAATTAATTAAATGGACAATTTCTTAAATAAAATTTACCACTGTGCAGCAAAAGCGTTGTCCGGGTAGAATGGCCAATTCAAACACCCTATTTGGGGCCTTTGGCAAGTGGATACTTGGTGGTTGGTCTCGTGGGATGTCGGCTTTGGGGGTAGATAGTAGGGGTGTGCAACCGATTCGGACCGGTAGACCGGAATTTTAAAAAACTTGGATTGGAGATCGGAATTTACGGTCCTGATCCGGATCGGTAGACCGGGATTTTGGAAACTCTTGGACCGGTACCAAAAATTTCGGTCCGGTCAAAACCGTTTGGACTGGTTTTTTTGATTTTCGGTCCGGTCAAAACCGGTTTGGACTGGTTTTTCAATTTTTTTTTCAATTTTTTTTTGATTTTTTTTGGAAACTTTGTTATTGCTATTCTTTCAAAAGTTTAATTTTCCCCTTTTAATTGGTTGTTAATTGATTGCCTGATGACAAAGATTGGGGCTTTTTGCCAATAGTGACGCTTGGAGGAGATTTTGCTATAACGATGTTCGCTGTTTTGTTGCCTCTTGTTAAAATAATTATAAAATAATAATAGATGTGTTGACAGATGGAGTTTTTATGTGGATTTCCTCCCTGAAAATTGTTTTCTTGGAATTCTTCATTCAATTAAAGAATCATAGAAAGAAAAGATTAAAGATTGCTTGGGTTTGATGCTACCTTTTTTTTATCCTTTTATTAACTATGTTCACTTATTTTGTGTATGTCTTGTTATTCATGGTCATTGTGTCCTGGAACCTCCTTCGCATACTTGTGAATTAGTGGTCATGATTCTTCGTGTACATTTAGAATCTTAGTTGTAATGAGATGCCTAAATTTTCAAATTTTCGAAAATTTTCTCTTTTCATAAATGTTAGACGCTGATTGCCTCCATTTCTCTAATTTATGTCATGGCAGGTCTTTCACTCAAATCTCAGGAGCTAACAGCTATCTTTTTGGCCGTTAGATTATATTGTAGTTTTGTAATGGAATATGACATACACACTCTGCTTGACTTGGCGACATTAGCTACTACTTTGTGGGTTATTTATACGATACGTTTTAAACTGAACTCGAGTTATATGGCGGATAAGGACAATTTCGCCTTATATTTTGTGGTAAGTCATCTTGTAGAAGTGTTGACAAAGTCATCTTGTAGAAATGTTGACACCTTTTCTTTTCATTTATTAGCTTACTTAATAACTTTCTTAAATATTCATGGTATTTGTGCAGGCGGCTCCTTGTGCTGTTTTGGCTTTATTGATCCATCCTTCAACATCGCATCACTTCGTTAACAGAATTGCCTGGGCTTTCTGTGTCTACCTAGAAGCTGTTTCTGTATTACCACAACTACGCGTAATGCAAAACACTAAGGTTAGGATTTTCCCGGAGAATGTTTTATCACATATGCGTTGCACACGAATTATTCGTGTTATGAAGTTTGGACCACTTTGACAAATTTTTTTTAAATATATATATTTTTTGATGCATCTGTGGCAGATTGTTGAACCGTTCACCGCTCATTATGTGTTTGCATTGGGTGTCGCGAGGTTCTTGAGCTGTGCTCACTGGGTTCTTCAGGTTTGATATATGAACTCATCACACAATTTTTTTAACAAATATTTTAATTTGTTGTCAATCCTTGTATTGGAATCACGGTTCACGTTATTGTTCTTTGATTCGGATAATAATGCGAAAAGAAATCAATTCTTTGGATGGTTGCAAAACATCAAACTACCCTTGAGGTTTCACCTAATTACGAAACACACACACACACACACACACACATATATATATATATACCCCTTTAAGGTATTACAATAACCCAATTATATACTCCATCCGTTTCAAATTAATGACGTTTTTAGTATGCTTTTTTCTAATTAATGTCGTTTTAGACATTTCACTATTTTTTTTTCCATTTCTATCCCTATACAAATCTTAATAAATCTCTTATTTTTCAATTTGCCATTAATGCTTGATTTCTTCATTCCTAATTACCACAATTGAAGGGACTGTGGGGCTTTACTAAGGGTATATTAGTCAGGACATTTAATTCTTAATTATGTTGTTTGGATCTAAAAAGTCATTTAGTTTGAAATGGAGGGAGTATCTTGCAAAACTAGCCATTTTCATTTTAAATAAAAATTGGAAGCTTTGTATTATGCTTGGTCTCCTATTAGTGAAGCTTACACGACGAAGAAATAGGCAATATATCTAACTATTGTGCAATTGCATTTGGTAGGTTTTGGACAGCCGCGGTCATCTCCTAGTGGCATTAGGTTATGGACTCTGGCCATCGATGGTTCTTATATCAGAAATTGTCCAAACCTTCATTCTCGCTGACTTCTGCTATTACTATGTAAAAAGGTGCGCACCTCTTGAACCGTTGCTGTGTAATATTATTATTATTATTATTATTATTATTATTATTATTATTATTATTATTATTATTATTATCTTCTGCAAATGTTTTGAATTGATTTATTAATCCCCCCTTTCCCCTCATGTGCAGTGTTTTTGGCGGTCAGCTTGTGTTGCGCCTTCCCTCTGGAGTGGTTTAAATCAACTTCAAATTACCAAGAAAGGCTATTGGCTTTATTTAATCTCAGTTCTAATTTTTGTTTTTATAGATTGGTTTCCATTGTAAGCATATTTCAAATCTGCATTAACGATGCGATATACTTAGCTTGAACATGTAGAGCCCAAGTGGCGAAAAATCGATACTCGGCTCTTTTCCTTGTACTTTTGTTCTAACATTTTTACAGTGTCTCCTCCTTGTTCTCATTTCAGTTCAGCGGACTATTACAAATTGTTTATTTATCATTGGTGTATGAGAGATTGATATCTGAATATTTTGAACTTATGGAAAAGTTTTTATCGTTTGCTATTGTCTTAGATTTTAGTTGGAATAATTCATTGATTAGCAGTGCTAAACTATAACTTAGTTAGGAGGATTTTTTTTTTAAATTTTTAATTTAGTTGGAAGAACTTGAAATTTATTGTATTGTGAGATTATTATTAAGTTTAATGGATTTGTTGTTTCGAATTCATCAATCTAAATCCAATTGAAATATTTTTCCTGAATAAGCATGGTAGAAGTCCTATGGAAACCAACATTGCATCATAATCAACTAAGTTTTTTATATTTTTTTTGTCCATCTATGCATTTACATTTTTCAAACGAAACAAATTAGCCTTAAATTTTGAACTGAAACAAGGTGATCCTTTTATTAATACTCAACTGATAAAAATATATAATAATATCTCTTTATGAGAAAATCAATCACAAAATATATTTTTGAATGATATCTAAATATAGTGATCCCAAATTATTAAAAATCTATATAGTATAAAAAATATAATTACAAGCTCATATTTTATTGTATTACAAGCATTATTAAGATTTAATGATAAAATCATGAAGAGTGAAAAACAACTCATATTTAGGCTTTAAGTTAGTTTAATTAGAATTGAAGAAGGATAAAGATTTGTTTACAATTTTTATAAAAGTAATACTCACTCCGTCCCAAAATGATGGTCGTGCGATTGATTTCATACAAATTAAGAAATGAGTAGTTTATATAGTTAAGTCATTAATTTAGTTAGTATTTTTTAATTATACCCTTCTTGAATTTATTAATATCAATTAATAATTAGAAAAATCAGTGTTGGAATTAGTATATTTGTTATTGGAATAGTAAGATTTTGCATTGTAATCATTAAAAAATTAATGATATGTTAAATATGGTAACTGAACTATATTTGTAGGATGTATGAAAATAGAATACTGGACTTATCTTTGTGGGACGGAGGGGGAGTAAGACATATCAGATCAGAACCAACAAAAGAAAATTATATGGGTTTAATTTATACGCAATAAATAAAACAAAATAAAATAATTAACTTCAAATTAATAAAAAGGGTCTGCTTGTTTGATTTTTCTAAAAAAATTAAGAGTTAATTGCTTTATTTGAAAAAAAAAAGTACAGGGCAAGGAAAAACATAAAAAGTCTAGTTAATCTTGGTGCAATAGTTGGAGAGCCTCGATGCACCTTTTCCCATCCTTGTTTGTTAAAGAAGCAATTATTTTCTCAATCTTTCTTTTAAATCTAAATCCTTCAATCTTAATGCAGCTTTTTTTTTTTACATTATGGTTTTCCTTGCACTTGAAAGCCAAAGTATTTTGTCCTGAACATAGATTTTTTATACGTAATTTATGTGTTGAAGATCATAATCAACAAAAGTGAGATGCCACTCAACTTGTGGGTTAGGCCAACTTCTTTTTATTCTCCAGAGGGTTCTTAAAGCCATCAATTATGTACATAGACAATTACAGATCCCAATAATATTTTGTAATAATATTACAATTCATGGATTTCAGTGAAATTATATTTTGTTCTTCATTTAATTTCTTGGGTAACGCGGAAAGAGAGTTCCAGAAAGAACACAGCTGTGAAGCACAACAAAATTAATAAAAACTTGACTACTGACTGTTTTGTTTGGAATTGGAACTTGGAATTGAACCACTGGATTATGCTTTTTTGTTTTGGATTGTTATCTTTTAGCTTTGTTTATACTACTTCACAAACAAACAGGGTGTTGGTAAGCGGGACCCTTTCATTTTAAAGATACTGTTGTGTTGACTTTCCTTTTATTGTGATATTTATCCATTACTCTTGCTAGCTATCATAGTTATCTCGTGTGTGTATTTTAGGGGTGGATTGGTATTACAAATTCACTGAAACAAGTTTTTAGCCTTATTATTTTGTTTGAAGTAAATTATATCCAATTTGATGGTATTAGTAAATTAAAAAATTAGTAATTTATATAGTTAAGTTATTAATTTAATTAGTGTTTTTTAATTATACTTTTTTTGAATTTATTAATGTCAATTAATACTCATAAAAATCAGTGTTGGAATTATTATATTTGTAATTGGAATAGTAAAATTTTGTATTGTAATCATCAATTTTCAATTTACTAGTTAGAATACTAATATTTCAAAAATATTAATTAAGGGTATGTGTGGAAATAAAAAGTTAATGATATGTTAAATATGATAACTGAAATGGACGAAAATAGACTATTTTTTTGGGACGGAGGGAGTAGTTCATTTGAAAGATACACTTATTCGAATAATTTTTTTCTTCAAATAACGATGAAAATAGGTAAATTACACGAGGTAAATTATTATTCGAATAATTTTTTTTTCCCCAAATAACGATAAAAATAGGTAAATTGCAGTAGTTAAATTAAGTAAATTATTTTACGATTGAAGAAATTTTTTGGAAATAGAGCACATGAGTTTGTAGTTTAGGTTATAAATCAGTGTTTTATCAATGATTAAACTCTATATAAGTGTCAACGTAATTTAATTTAAATAGAATTAATTAAGTGAGGTCTAATATAAAATATATACTGTCACACGACACCTAGTACATAAGCTGGTAACTAATCGACTAGTCACTAATTTGTTTTTTAGGCACAAGTGGATCAAACTAGCTAGTCTTTATCAATAACAAATTCTAGCCAAGATTATTTTTTAGCAAAACTCATACCTTTTTTCTTTTTTATCGTCTCTTTTTTTTTTGATCAATTAAACAAATAATTGGGGGTATCAATTTTAGGTGTGTAGGACACGGTGCCAGGCTGCGATGATGACAACAGTGATTGTTTATGTGCATGCATGGCACTTTACTTGTTTCTATCTGTCTAATTTTTTTTCATTACATTCCCAATATCCTTCTTCTATAAATACCTCATTTTCTTCTCATTCTAACACACACAAACAAAAACAAACAAATATAACATCAATAATTAATGGCTATTTCCAAACTCCTTATTGCATCTATCTTTCTGTCTCTGCTGGTTCTTAATGGAGTCCAAGCCATCCAAACAAATGAAGTGGTAATTAATAAACTACTCCTAAAATTTTCATTTTTTTAAATTTAATTTAGGATTAATTACAAAAAATACTCGAGGTTGATACAAATAATTATACTAAGTATAATATTCGTGTTTTTCAGAATAGCAACGCTGTGTACACCCCAAAAATAGGTAATCCATCAAAACCCTTCTTTCTAATTTCTTGCTAATCGTTCAATTACTTCACTTATAGTTAATACATATTATTGTCTTATTTACTTAAATCTTTTTTTTTTTTTGGGTGTAGACTGTGGAGGTTTGTGTGCAGTGAGGTGTAAATTATCAGGAAGGCCAAATTTGTGCAAAAGGGCATGTGGGACTTGTTGTAATAGGTGCCAGTGTGTGCCACCGGGTACTTATGGCAACTATGAAGCTTGCCCTTGTTATGCTAAGCTTACTACTCGTGGTAACAAGCCCAAGTGCCCTTGAATATAATTCTACTATATATTAATATCAAATTACTTGTATACTTGTGAAATCTTGTATTTACTTTGTTGTGTTTCTTTTTCTGTTGTTTGGCTTTTATTAAGGTTGTTTTTCTAATTTGAGTTGTTTAATCTTTTTATGGAGAGCAAATAATGGGTTTCATTGGATTGTAACTATGGTTGCAAATATATAATAATCCTCGGTCTTTTCCTATACTTTTGCATTTTATCTTATTTTATTTTATTAATAACACGTGTCTCTAATAGACTCAATTTAAAGTAAGCTGACTTATATTATTATCCGCATAATAACGAACTAACAAACATCACCAAATAAAATAATCACCCCTGATTTTTAAAATAAATATAAATATCCAACATTACAAGAATTCCACTTTTCACATAGTGAGATTCTTAGTAAGAATCCCTTCAAAAGTGATCCCAGGCCCAAAAGCCAGTATTAATCCCCACTCATTTTGTCCATCGTCATCATCATCTTTTTTTTCCATCTTCATCTCTTCCAACATGTACTCCAAGACATACACAATTGTGTTGCTACTAGCATTCCCATAATCAGCCAAGGCCCTCCTACTAGCGATCAGTTTTTGTGGCAATAACTCCAACCTTTTCTCCAGCCTGTTCAGAATAGCAGGCCCACCTGGGTGAACGGCCCAGAACAACTTATTATAGTCCATTTCAGAAAATCCAGCAAAACCCATCAGCCCAACACAGAAATCTTGAATATTGTCTTCAATTATCTGTGGCAGCTCTCTATCCAGCCTGAAACTTATCCCTTCTTCCGTGAGTTTCCCATCAATGATCTTTTCGGTACCTGACAGATCCATAACCTTTTACGCATGTCACAAAATAAATACAGTGAATAATTACTAAAACTACCCATGAAGTTTGATCTAATTAGTACAAGGACTCACTTATCCTCCTTTTATTTTCATTTTATTGGCGACTATCCTGCGACCATGAATTATTAGGACTCACTTATCCTCCTTTTATTTTCATTTTATTGGCGACTATCCTGCGACCATGAATTATTAGTAATTGTATCCGATTTTCAGAAAAAATATTTTAGAAAAAAGTTGGATTTTATTATTTGAATTGAATTGGTCACGATAAAATATAACCTAAATGCTTTTATAAATTATTGAACGATCAATATTATCCGATCAATGCGACAATGAAAGAAACTTGCTCAGTTTATTTATTTATTATCTGAAAATAGGTAACTACCTAGGTAATATCTATAGAATTATCTATGATTAATATTCCCTACAAAATATCTTATTCTTTTTATTATTTCTTTAATATTTTCCATTAAACATTTTATCTTGTAAAATATAAAAGAAAAGAAAATGTTACCTGGCAAGAAATGCTGCTGGGCCGTGTGCAGTTCAAACAGTGGCCTTTCAGTTTTGAAATCAGGATTTGACCCAATAATCATAGCCCCAGCCCCATCTCCAAACAAGGCAACACCAACTAAATCATATGGTCTATCAGCACTTGGTGGCCTATATCCAATTATAGTAGTTTCTGAAGTAGCAAGCAAAACTCGACTTCCTGGATTGTTCTCAGCAATATCTTTGGCAACCCTAAGGCCCGCTACCCCGCCCGAACAGCCCGAGAAGTAGAGCATGGTCCGTTGGGTATTAGGCCGGAGGCCTAGCCCATTCGCGAGGTAAAGATCGCCGCCTGGTAAACGCACTTCGCTGGATGAGACGTAGACTAAGTGGGTTATATCCGAAATGGGCCTGGCCCATTTCTTGATGCAGGATTGTGAGGCCTCAATTGCCATTTCTGTGACAGCTGAGTTGCAAATGTCTAGTCTTTGTGTGACTGTTGGGAGCCCTTCGAGGGCTAGTTCAGGGTATTTTTTCAGGATTTCTTCGGACATGACCACGTATCTAGTTTTTACTGTGGTCGTCTTGCCTGTAAAATATATCAATAGACCGTCTATTATAAGATTGTCTTTCAAATAAAAAGTTATAACTTAGGTTAAAAAAAATCATAATTTTCAATATAACTATTTACATTGTTTTAACACGACTTGCACTAGAGAAAAAAAATATAAATTTTTACTATAATAGTATGACCGTCTTGTTAAATTGTCTTTATAGGACGGTCAGTTTTTGAGAAAATGGCTTTTAACGGAAAATTTATAATTTTGCAAGATAGTAAATAATTTAGAATGAAAATGGATTTCATATGCAAAATAAAGAAATCAATGCAAAAGGAGGTAAGAAAAATCATGGTGTGTTTGTGTTATGGAAAAAGATGAATAAATATGAAAAAGAAGAAAAATTACATAGTCGGGCGAGCTTTTGTTTGAGTTCAAGATCGTCACAGTTTGTGTTTCTGAAATAACCATCAACCAAAAAATCCTGAAGCACAAGCTGGTGAGGAAAGGCCTTGCCTAGGGCCAGAATTGTGGCTTTCCCAGTATCAGCACCATTCTTCATGAATTGCATGTTCTTTTCACTACCCATTGTCAACTATAATTTTCTCGTTATTGAAGATGAACTCAATCTTCTATATTAGAGCAAACTAGATCACCAAAGATTGATTCTATTTATACTAGAATTGGGTTGCTTTTCTAGATTGAATAGCTCAATTGATTATCATGTTTTAGTTTGAGGGTGAAAATTGCATGGACCTATGTTAGCAGGTGTTGGGTGGAGGTTTGGTTAAGGGAAATGGGACATACTTAAAGAGGCATCTATATCTAACAACAACATTTTTCACCACTAAATCTAAAATATTAGACATACAAATCTGACTTCGCCAATTTTCTACAAGATCAAATCATTGCAGGCAGAAGTTGTATTTCAACAACGACAACAACAAAAATGAAATAAACATATTAATATTAATAATCTTTAAAAAACAAACACCACTTAAGATATTATACACACCTTTGTGGTTTGCATTTTCTCAACAAAAATCTCATATGAAGAGTGCAATATATAAAACAGAAACAAAAATCTATGGTTTCTTGTAATTTTAAAAGATAGCCTAGTTTTTTGGAGGATTTTTTGGTAATCAGGCTAAACTTTAGGAATTTATTTTTTTTCGTAATCAAAATAAAATGCTGTCAACAACTCGCTACCCAAGCAATAAATTGTGGGTTGCTTGTATTTGTAATAATCTTCCAATAATGTTCTTAACTTGAGAAGGATATCAAAGGTCTGACAAAGTCTTCCCGTTGATAAAATCAACAACTTGAGTCGCTGCTCGATCCAGTGCAGCACTGACTGTAGCTAAATTTTGCAAGAACTCCTCAGCCGTGGGCTTATCGCCATCGACAATATCAGTCACGGCTTTTAAAAATATTGTGGGCACTTTCAGAAGGTCAGCCACATAAGCAACAGCTGCTCCCTGATACACATCAACTAAAAGAGTAAATATTCATAACAAAGTAAAACACAAATTCATTTTGACATTTTTTTTGGCTGTTTGTGGTGAAAAATATTCTATTACTTTTATCTATAATAATAATAAAATCGAAGGTAGATCTTTTATTTATATTTTTTTGTGGTCTGTGAAATTTCACATGTAAAATAAAAGCACAGCTAAATAAATACTATAATTTCCACATGAACTGAATTTTAACGGAGTTGAAGAATTTTTAGAGCAACTAATTAATTTCTTTTTGTTTCAGGCATTAAGATAAGCTCAGAGACTGGAAGGCTAGCTACCTCCATGTCCTTAACAGTCGCATCGTTTGAAATTATCCCTGCTGCATCCTGTGGGGACATATCCAAAGAATTGCCAGTGGACAATTTTCCAACCTAATAAAATTTACAAATTACAGTTAATAATTATGAATTACCATGTTATTACAAAATTATGTCCTGATGTCATCAAATTGTCAATGAAAACCAATAAACAGACATGCACGACTGTAAGGCAGTATATTATATGTCACACGCAATATTCTTTCTTTTGAAGAAAGCTGCAGAGGTTGCTTATAAAGTTAATTAATTATTATAAACATGACAACTTAATCAAAGTTCTGCCGGATTTTTTTAAACAAATCTTCTTGAGTTCATATTTTCAACTGTCAAACATATGCCTGGTTAGCATATTCCTAGTGCCTAGTACATGAATAGTACCCCATTTTAATCTTTTTTTGAGTTTTTTCCCTACAAATATATCAAGGCAAGACAATCACACACACATACACACTCAGCAGCAAAGAAAGAATATATTTCTTAGCCTTTTCTACCGGTATTTCAAGAGCTAACACGATGAATGGATAGAAACCGAATAAATTACTCATAAATTTATACTGATCTTTCAAATATATTAAAGAGCATTGACCTTTAAATTCAGCTCCTTCACAAGATTTGGTGTGGAGAATGCTTGACGTGCCCCTATGCAATATATATCACGCACCTGAGGGATCAAATGAAGGAACATAAATATATGATATAAATTCATAGAAGTTTTCTGTTTGTTTGTTTTCCCCCAAAAAAATCTAATTCCCCTGAAACACAACCAACTTATATCACGGTATCCACTAGCTCAACCGGTCACTTGAACAAGAACATTTATAAAGGGGTAGACTAGTGTTTAAAATATACTCCCTCTGATCCTAAATTTAATCTTGTTGCTAATTATTTGTCTTTTTAGATACTTTTCACCTTTCCTTATTTTGTTCAACTGTATCTCTATCTCAAAAGCTCATCTAAATCCTGAAACTCTCACTTTAAGGGCAAGTGAGTAATTAATTAAAAAGACATATTTGTCAATATATGGTTCTTTTTTTTTTCTCTTCGTATGATATGCATATATTAAGCTGCAGGAGAAAACGTGCAAGCAGTGGACTTACAGGGAGAGGATTTCTTCTGTCATGGAAAGCAACATGTGATGCAACAAACACATCACCTATTGAAGCACCTTTTGCCTGGTAAATTCTAGACATCAATATGAAACTTTGATAAGAAAGACATTACCCAAAAAAAAAACCATGTGAAATTCCATCGCAAAGCAGGGAGATGAATTCCTCTTTGCTAGGTTAAGAAAACAAATGTATGAATAAAAAGAGAAACGTGGGCGGATTTGAAGGTAAAGGCATGTGTGTGCATGTTTACATCAATGACGGAGCTAGGGGGGCTAGCCCGGGCTCAACCCCATTTCCATCCGAGCGGTCTCAAAAAATTATAAGAAAAATAGTGGATTTATATTTATATATTTTTTGAAAAAACAATATTATTACCTTGAATCCTCCAGAAGTTCCTGCATTTATAATAATGTCTGGTCGAAGGGTCTGAATAGAAGCATAAGTCAGTAGAGATGCAGGAACTGTTCCAACGCTGTCAACCCCTGTTAATGAAATATTAACTAATTGAGAAGCTTAAAATTGAAGGGTTGATATCCAATGAGATTCTTTGCTGCAACAACTTTCATCATAGATAGTTGCTCTCGTGGACAATATGCAAATATATATATATATATAGAATTTGGTTCAAATGAGAACCAAATTCTAGTGTGAGAACTACGAGAACCCAGCCACGTACTATTTTCTGACATGTTCGATGCTAATCAAAAATCAAGTAATTTTGTAGAAAATAGTGTAGCATCATACATGATTGAAAATGGCAGTACATATAACATAATATAGCATTGTGTCTGGGTTCCCATGGTTAACCTATCCACTATATATGTATCCACTGCTCGAACTAAGATATACATACATAAAATGATTGCAAACATAACATCGGTGAGTAAGCAAAATAGATCAAGTGCAATGATCATAATTATATACAAGCAGCCAAGAGTCGGTGTATGCGAAGATGAGCAAAGGGTCGGAGAGAGAAAAGAGTACGAACCCAACGTGTTGTCTTTTCCCGGACAGACAATGTTGATATTCAAATCTTTATATTTACCATAGTACCTCACCCATGGAATTCCCTCCGGAAACCTGCATCACGGGTTAAGCTGGTAAAGAGGTGTAATTAACTAATTCGGTTGAAAATCAAACTATCTAATGCTTTCACCAACTCATTATAAGAATGGATCACAACAATTTCATATAAAATTAGATATTTAATACTCAAATAGTGGTGATACTACTCATTTATCATGATGTTTAATTAATACTATCTTATTATAATTTAATTCATTCCTCAATAATCCTAGAATTTTACTATCAAACAAGCGCTAGGTTTTAAACTAGCAGTTTAAAACCAGTAAAATTACTTCAATGTTCTTGAGATTAATATCCCATGGGATAAAACGCGTAAGCTCATTATTCAACCTTGATAAATACCCAAAATATAAAAAGGTAAGGGAAAAAAGCAGTATACACAGATTCAGCATCCTCGGTGAGCCGAAATTTGTTGACCAGAGGTGACGCCTCCGTCTGCATAGCTACATTCCATATTCACAAACTCCGAAAAGTCAAATCAATTTTTTTGAAAATGGAAGTGATAAATAAAGAGGAAAAGGAAATTACCGATAACGAAGAGAACAGTGGAGATGCGGCGTTCAGGCGTTGGCTCTTCGTCAGCCATCGCCGCCGTTTTTCCGTCGTGAGGTGGCGCCATTGATATGATTGTTCGTCTCCGTTGACGTTGAGTAAACTTTTGCGGGTTATAGTTCAAACTGGATGCATTTAGATTTTTGCCCACTGAAATGGGGGAATGTATATGTTGTGTAGCTTAAAAGCCAGAGCCAGTCGAATCATGACACGCATGCCAATCAGATTTCATAAAGGGATCTGTTTTGCTTTAATAGACCACTTGGCTGATTTGTTCGGAGGATACACGAGGCGAGGGTAAATTTAGTTGGACTAATCTCATAGCAACTAAGATATTCTAAAATATTATTATTTAGAAATTCTTTTAATAATAAATTTGAATTGTGTAAAATATTTAATTATTATTGGTGGAGATTAGAGATAAATAAATTAATTAATATTAATGAGTGAATATAAAGTAAATTGTTAAATAGACAATGTGCACACCATCTAGATGTAGATGGTGTACTAGACATTGTCTACATTTATTTCTTGCCACATAAGATTTTTTAGCTTATGTGGCAAAAAATTTACCTCAATTCATATTTCATTGGAGATGCTCTTACTATCTTACCGATACGAGCAGTTGGTTTTAAATTACTATTTGTTAAGTGAATTGAAATAGTTGATTGATTATTAATTTATAAATATAATAATAATTACAATATAAAAATAATATATATGAAAAATTAAAAATAATAATAATAATAACAAATAAATATTTTATGAAATAAATGATAAAATTAAGAGAAAAATATACATAATAATAACAAAACATTATATTAATAAATAAAAAATTTCTTATGTACAAATATATATATAAAATGAGTATATTTTTAAAAATATAAAGTTAAAATGAAAAGAAAATCCAAACAGCGCTATTTGCTAAGTTAGATTTTTGGAGGTTATTGGGTTCTAAGCTATTAGTAGTTGATTAAAACTTTTACGAGTAGCTTAATTAAGAGGACACTAACTTTGTGGTAGGGTTGAACACGTGACTTGAAAATACACGAACTGTACCGGAATCGAAAGATCTCCGTTGACCATTGATGAATCTTCGAACCGAACCGTCCCGAATCTCTTTTACGAGACGGATCTGGAGATTTTTTTAATCCCCTTTAAAATATCTCTGTATCGAACCGAGAATCGATACTAGAACCGATTCATATTTTTATTAAATTAGCTATAAACCTCATTATATTCGATAGTTATTAAGTAAAATAGTTTTTTTTAATAATTTTGTTAATTAATCATCAACTAACAAGTAAAAGCTAAAATTCACAATAATCTAGTAATTTTAATTTACGATTATAATTTGACAGTAAAATGTAGATTTATACGAAAACCGAATTGAACCGAACCGAAAAAAATCCATTGACTTTGACTTTTCTTCGAATCGAACCGTACCGAAAAGATAATGGTACGATTTTAGAGATTTTCAAATTTTGAACTGAACCGCACCGTGCTCACCCCTACTTTATGGGGCCTCATTTCCATAGATTTACTTGGACCTTAGTTATATAGTTTTTCCGTCCCACAAAAATATGATATTTTCAGCTTAATCGAGATTTAAAAAAAAAATAGTGAGTATAGTTGAAATTTTAATTTTTACTTATATTTTAGTACCTCTTCTTTTTTAACACTAAGGCTCATTAATTGTTGATAAAAAAAGTGAACTAAATATAAACACATAAGTAAATATATAAAATAAATATAAAAGTGTGTTATAATTCGAGATAAAAAATTTATTTATTTTCATGATGGATCAATTAATTTACGATAACATGTATATACCATAACAAAACGTTGTTGCTAGTGTGGTTTAAAATTTGATAAAACATTGGCAGGACGGGCACACTCAACCATAGTCGAAATAAATGGTCAAGACAAACGTAATGCCATCTCTGTTCTCGAATTCCCTAATCCATATAATTTAAACAAGCAGTTCGACTTTAATTTTGATTTTATGTGTACTTGCAAAAACAAACATTAACATTTAAATGAACTAATTTGTTTGGAGATTTAAGTGTATATATTAAACATCTTATAAAAATTTAGTTTTATTTTTGTTATAAATCGAGAATAATTTTGTTTGTAGGGATATTAATTGGGTTTGTTAATGTTTGATTAAGCTAAATAAACTTGAAAAAAAAAACACATCGTTCCGATTAGAGAACGTATTTGTAGTGTTTAAAAACATATATGTTTTGATTTGTTGAAGTAGTGAAGAACTTTATATTAATTTTCATGTTTAAGATACTCATTTGTTTGGTTGAAGTAGTTAAGAACACATTGTTTTATATTAATTTTCATGTTTAAGTGAAAAATTGAAATGAACGATGCATCGATGATTGTGGAGAGCTTCATAAAACTTTCCATAAAATTTTCAATAAAACTTTATAATTTGGATAAAATCCTAAAATCTTGTGATAATAATGTACACTACTAACTACAACATTATTTACTTTCATTACAAAACAAATTGAATTTGATTCGATAATTATCATGCAAGGTCTCAGAGTAAGACCATTTTGATTAAGATATTTTAATATATTTTCCTTTTAAATTGGTTTTGTTAGTGATATTTCCACATTTTTATAATTGTCATATGTTGATTATATTTTATGATATTTTAAACAATTAATATTAATTATATTTTGTTATATTTTAATCATATATATTAATAATTTAATGTGATTTTTATGTGAGGTCGATATAATTGTTATATGTTGACTATATTTTATGATATTTAATTAGTTATATTAATTATATTTTTTGTTATATTTTAATTGTTGGAACTATTACAATAGATGTCGAGCATTAAACAGGAACTGTAAAATGTAAGTCACAAAACTGGAAAAATACAAAACAGAAAGATGTTAAAACAAGTGTCAAGTCGAGTCGAGTAAGCACTATGTCCGTAAGACGAAATAGCCCCAATAGTGCCCTTCGATTTTGGCTATTCGTCTCCAAAGATGGAACGACTTCGTCTCTGGTATTACAGCACCGTAAATACCAGAGCTCCGGCGAACGGGAAGAAAGTGGAAGGAGCTACGTACAAAAATAAAATGCAGAAAATAAAAAACTATGTATGCTGGAGAGTTCAGGTGATTTTCGAATGTTCGGGTTCTTTTTTTCGAAATGAACTGGAGCTTCTCACCCTTTTATAGGAGTTCCAGCGGGAGGTAACAGCCTTCTTAATGACGTCCTTAAAGGCGTCATTAAGTCATTCAAACAGGCAGTCATCTGGCAGCATGAACCTGGACAGGTTTAGCATGCAGATGCATTGCATTTGAATTCGTACGTTATGGTAACGTCTGAACGGTCAGGAGTTGTTTGAATTCTCAGGCGTTTGAGAAAGATCAGGGGTCAAACTGCACGTGGCTAAAAAGTAAGCAAGGGTTGAAACAGGACCAGGACCCCACACGGACCACCTCAATCAGACCACCCAAGACCCAAGTTCCAGGACCAAGCCCAGGACCGAGGTCCGACGTCCGGGTCCGGGACCGGGCTCGGATTCTCTCGACTCCGCCGAAGGCGGACTGGCAAACCCAAGTCCAAGAGCCCGCGTGAGCTTCGTTTACACAAAGCCCACAATACCCGCTGGCCCACTTGATGTCCACTCATTAAAAGTTAAACACTTTTAAACTCCCTTCCACATTGAATATTATTCAATGTGGGATAGACATTAAAGCATAAAAGCACTCATTCAACTTCCAAACACCATTTCTCACTAACCAATAAATGGATTTGAGAAATTCAAAAAGTTATAATTATCTACACGACACGTAGATTAAGCTTATACAATTCGTTAACACGAATTTACGCTGTACCATTAAATTAGAATTAATCTAATTTATAACGATCCCCCACATGAGTGAGAAACTCCAAAAAACGAAATGCATGAATGCAAATACATAGCTCAGTCCTTAAGAGACAATAGAGAATAGGGATCGGTGGCTTGTGGCCTTGAACCTCCTTAGTTAATACTACCGAGCATACCGGCGGATTAGTGAATATAATTCTTGAACTATTCACCTTTGTGTATACTAAACAATAGTACCAACCCACTAAGGTCTCAGAATTCTTCCGTTCTCACGTTTGTGTCCGTTTCTGGCCATGGACAACTTCTTTGGATTCATAAGTTTCAGTAGAAGCGGCCCTCACTTCTCGCTTATATAGGTGATTCTTCAAATTAACATTCTGTCATACTCAAGTCAAAGACCTGCACAAGAATCATTAAAAATCAGAGATTTAACCTCACCACGTGACAGATTATAAACTCTACTTTTGCGTTAAGGAATAGGGTCGTAGAATTTTACTTACCCAGACTTTTGCAGTTTAGTTTTCCCATTGAACCAAGTTTGTGGGATCTCCACTCATCATGGTTGGGTTTCTACTACAATCATCTTTAAGATGTGGATTTCACTCACATTCCTTCAAGCAACTTGTACATCTGATCTCGAGCTATGTTCTTAGTGAATGGATCCGCTAGATTATTTATCGACCTTACGTAGTCAACTGAGATAATCCCACTCGATAACAGATATCTCACGGTGTTATGTCTCCGACGAATATGTCGAGACTTACCGTTATACAAACCACTTCTTGCCCTTCCAATAGCAGCTTGACTGTCGCAGTG
>BMAC01000116.1:1643418-1653423 GCA_014905375.1 Phtheirospermum japonicum
AGGATATAGTTAGCTGTTAAAACAGCTTCCCCCCACATGTTCTGAGGTAACCCAGAACTAATCAACAACGCATTCATCATTTCTTTCAAAGTACGATTCTTGCGTTCTGCAACTCCGTTCGATTGAGGTGAGTACGGAGCTGTAGTTTGATGAATTATGCCACTTTCGTTGCACAACTCCTCAAACGGATCTACGTATTCCCCTCCTCTATCACTCTGGATAGATTTGATTTTGTAGTTAAGTTGATTTTCGGCTTCATTTTTGAAGTTCTTGAAAGCTTCAATAGCCTCATCTTTACCTCTCAAAAGATAAAGGTAACAGTATCTTGTGCAATCGTCAATAAAAGTAATAAAATACTTTTTACCACCTCTAGTTTGCAAAAACTTTAAATCACATACATCCGTGTAAATTAATTCTAAAGGTGTCATTTTTGCTTCTACACAAATTTCACACTTACTTTTATTAACAAATTCATTTACCTTAAGTAAATTGAGATTTGATAAACGTTTTATTGCATTTAGATTAACGTGGCCTAATCTACAATGCCATAAGCTAGAGCACTCAGTCAAGTAAGAGGAATCATAAACAATTTTATTAATGACTTGTTTTGGGCGTATAGCCATTACACTTAGTTTGAACAAACCATCTGTAAGGTAGCCCTTACCTAGTGGTGTCCCAAACTTAGACAATACAAACTTATTAGCCTCAAATACAAGTCTAAATCACGACTAACTAGTATTGAACCAGAGACTAAGTTCTTCCGGATGTCCGGAACATGCAGCACCTCATTCAGAGTGATCTCCTTTCCGGAAGTCATTTTGAGGACAACCGTACCAGTACCAACAACTTTCGAAGAAGCTTGATTTCCCATGTTCAACTTCCTTCCCTCACAAGAAAGGTATTTGGAGAACAAGCTCCGATCAGCACACATATGGGCGGTTGCAGCAGTGTCGATGAACCATTGACCACGATTCTCGATCATGTTAGCTTCTTCAGTGATAACCGCAACGAGGTCATCACTAGTCAGCTCCCTCTCGGCTAGTTGGGCACTCAGCTTGGCCTTCTTCTGCTTAGGCTTGCGACAGTTCTTAGACATGTGTCCAGGATAACCGCAATTGTAACAATTRCCTTCGAACTTCTTAGAAGAGGGAGCTTTAAGCTTTGAGTTGCCAGGACGCGGCCTCTTCTTCGAGTTGTCTCCTCGTTCAAGTAGGTTCACCTGAGGTTCATCCGAACTTTTCGAATTCTTGTACTGAACTCGAACTTCGGACTCAATTCGCACCTTTCGAATAACGTCTTCAAGTGACATCGCCTTTCGTTTATGCTTGAGGTATGTCTTGAAGTCTTTCCAGCTCAGTGGAAGTTTATCAATCATGGCAGCAGCCGTGAAAGCATCCGGAAGAATCATCCCCTCAGCGTGGACATCATTCACCAGCATTTGGAACTTTTGAACTTGTTCCATAACCGGGCGAGAGTCAACCATCTTGTAGTCCATGAAGTTCGTGACTACAAATTTCCTAGTTCCAGACTCGTCGGAACTGTATTTTTTCTCAAGTGCCTCCCAGATTTTCTTGGAGGTCTTTACATCCGAGTACACATTACTCAGGCTATCTTCTAGGCTACTTAACAGAAAACCTTTACACAGATAGTCCCCATTGTGCCAATTATCATAGGCAGTGTGAACATGGAAACTAGTCTCATCCTTGTCCGAAATAGGTGGTTCGTCTTCCTTCACGAAGTTAGTGAAGCCAAGCATCGTGAGGTAGAAAAGCATCTTTTGTTGCCACCTCTTGAAGCCTTCCCCATTGAATTTTGGAGGCTTCTCCGCCACGGGCATGATCCGAGAGGAGTGCACCGGCGCGTTCATCATTGGTACAAAAGTCCCCATCGAACCCGTTGAATGGGTATTCAAAACATTTGAATCTGTTTGGGGAGCAGTTGCAAACAAACTTGGAACCGAAGTTCCCGTCATCCCAATGGGATGGGTCACAACCGGAGCTGACATATTTTCAACCGAAGTCCCTATCCCAAAAGGGATCGTTCCAACAGTCGAAGCTGTGGATGAGTTCGATTGGGCCATGCGCTTTGTCAGCGTCTCGAGTAAGAAGTCAAGGGTTCCTGGGTTGATAATTAACTCAGGTTGAGTAGTGTTCATGATTGGCGAAGACACGCCAATTGTTTAAGTGATCGTGACTGCAGGGGCAGTGGTTGTCATGGTCGTCGTCGAAATGGTGGAGGTAACGGCAGGTGCGGCCGAACTGATCGGAGTGCTGGAGGTCGACATCCTTTTCCAGTTAGGGTGAATTACATATTACAAAAAAAAATATTTCGTCTTGCGATTGTTGGAACTATTACAACAGATGTCGAGCACTAAACTGGAAATGTAAAATGTAAGTCACAAAACTGGAAAAATACAAAACAGAAAGATGTTAAAATAAGTGTCAAGTCGAGTCGAGTAAGCACTTTGTCCGCAAGACGAAATAGCCCCGGTAGTGCCCTTCGGTGTTGGCTATTCGTCTCCAAAGATGGAACGACTTCGTCTCTGGTATTACAGCACCGTAAATACCAGAGCTCCGGCGAACGGAAAGAAAGTGGAACGAGCTACGTATAAAAATAAAATGCAGAAAATAAAAAACTATGTATGCTGGAGAGTTCAGGTGATTTTCGAATGTTCAGGTTCTTTTTTTCGAAATGAACTAGAGCTTCTCACCCTTTTATAGGGGTTCCAGCGGGAGGTAACAGCTTTCTTAATGACGTCCTTAAAGGCGTCATTAAGTCATTCAAACAGGCAGTCATCTGGCAGCATGAACCTGGACAGGTTTAGCGTGTAGATGCATTGCATTTGAATTCGTACGTTATGGTAACGTCTGAACGGTCAGGAGTTGTTTGAATTCTCAGGCGTTTGAGAAAGATCGGGGGTCAAACCGCACGTGGCTAAAAAGTAAGCCAGGGTTGAACCAAGACCAGGACCCCACACGGACCACCTCAATCAGACCACCCAAGACCCAAGACCCAAGTCCCAAGTCCCAGGACCAGGACCAGGACCGAGGTCCGAGGTCCGGGTCCGGGACCGGGCTCGGATCCGCTCGGCTCTGCCATCGGCTTCGCCGAAGGCGGACTGGCGAACCCAAGTCCAAGAGCCCGCGTGAGCTTCGTTTACACAAAGCCCACAATACCCGCTGGCCCACTTGATGTCCACTCATTAAAAGTTAAACACTTTTAAACTCCCTTCCACATTGAATATTATTCAATGTGGGATAGACATTAAAGCATAAAAGCACCCATTCAACTTCCAAACACCATTTCTCACTCACCAATAAATGGATTTGAGAAATTCAAAAAGTTATAATTATCTACACGACACGTAGATTAAGCTTATACAATTCGTTAACACGAATTTACGTTGTACCATTAAATTAGAATTAATCCAATTTACAACATTAATCACATATATTAATAATTTAATGTGACTTTTATGTGAGCCGACAAAATATCGATCTCATAATATGCTCACTATTGGTCTTATGGTCGAGAGAAACCTTTCAAAGTTCTCCATAAAATATTCTACAAGATATGTTAGAGAAATTCCTAAAAACATGCAACATGTTCTATGAGACCTTATGGTTAATTAATAATAAAAACACATCGAGTAGATTATAAAAATACTTAAACTTATCACGTATTCATAATTTAGTTCAACACTTAGAATTGTATATAAATATTGCAACCTTTAAGTTTATGAAATAAGATTATCGAGACCTTGCTAGCACTTTTGGGTCTTGAAAAAGAAACGAGAATTTAGTACAATGATGTGTTGGAGTAAGGGTTGTAGTTTTTGGTGAACTTTTGGTCCGATATGTTGTTGGGCTGGAAGTTTTGCACGATGTTCACCTCTTCATCCTCTTCTTCGTCAAACATCATCTGATATGCATTGGCTCCATGTCCGAATGCTCCACAAATTTCACACAATTTGTGTGACGGTTGCGACTCCTCCTCCTCTCGCTTCATCATATTTTTCAGCAATGTCACTTGCTTCATAAGTCCCTCAATCTTGTCATTCTCCTCTCGAGAAGTTGACACTTCGTTCACTTTGATTTTCCTTAGCCGTGAGCTTGTTTGCTGCGATTTCTCGCCCATTAACTCAAATAGATCCCATACCTCTCGTGTAGTTAAGTCCCCAAAATCGTCGGCCTTCGCTTCCACTTGTTGCTTATAGCTCGACAACAACCCTTCATGAAAATAGTTGTTCACCATTTCTGCACTGTTGTTGTGATGTGGGCACGCATGGAGGATCCCTTTGTAGCGTTCCCACGCCTCGTGGAACGATTTCCTATCTGATTGCTCGAAGCTGGTAATTTCTCCCCTCAACTTTGCCGTCGTTTGGGCTGAGTAGAACCTGCCCACAAAACTTCTTGTAAACCAAATCCTTCAAAGTGCTCGGAAAGCACCTCATTCTCAGTTGCCCTTCGTTAGTTCTCGAGCTGAATTTCCGGACACCACCGCGTAAAATTCTTGAATGAAATCGAGTGGGTCTTCGTTTGGCATGCCGTAGAAAATAGGTAACTGGCTGGCATGGTTGGACTTCATATCATAGTCTCGAGCCGCGGGGCCTAAGACTATAGCTGAATTGAATGAATCGATGGTTGGGCACACGAGATCAATTTGTCGGCGCTCGTTCGAATATCGTGGAGCTCGTCCCCCGCCGAAACTTGCACGTCCTCCAGAGTCTCTCATTCAACCATAATATTCACGATTCCCATAATACTGGTCATCCTCATAATATCGGTAATCCTCGTCATCATATACGTTGTTTCAGGCATTTTCTTCTTGCCAAGCACGGTACGGTCGCCCCTCTCCTCTGTTTCGAAAATGATTCGATTCTCGCTCCCGGTTCTCAAATTTGTGGTGGTTTCGCTGGTTGTTTCGGGGCTGGGGCCCGCCGTTACCAGCTTGGTTGTGCTCGAACTCCTTATTTGCCCAAGCATTGAAGGCTCGGGCTTCTTCTCGATTCTGGAAATGCTGTGGTGTATGGTCGATCAGATTTTCTGGCATCATGATTCGGCAATTGTCTCGGGGCTGGGGCCCCCTGTTTTTTCCGTCTTTGAGGATCTCGGGTCCTCTCTGTTCCTCGTCCTGATTATGATCTTGGTTATCGATCAAAGGAAACATTTGTGGGTCTTCATCCCGTATGTCGTTTTGTTGATCTCTTACGTGTATATCATTATTGGTGGCATGCCGTACTATTGATCGCGAGGGGGAGTGCAGTTGTCGTGTCCTCTCCCTCGACCACCATTCGTTCCTCCTATTCTTCCACCCATAATGTGGAATGTTCGACATGGTGGCTGGGGTTGCTTCGGATGGATTCCTGTCGGGGAGTCTTCTTGTTTTCCCTACTCGTTCGATGATGTTAATAAGCGGAGGTAGTTCACCTCAAAGGCCTCTACGACCTTGCATTAACAACAAACAACATCAACGCATCGAGTGTCAAACCAAGATCAATTATACATATATCAAAGATAAAAATATTAACATGGATAAACTTCATCAACACCTTTTTCACTCCCCGACAAAGGCGCCAAATTTTGAGTCGAACAAAATTTCCTTCAAAATTAAATTTAGTTAGACAATGCACGTCTACATTTGAAAGGTTTTAGTTCGCCAAGAGGGGTCACTGTAGACTGGCAAGTTAAACCGAGTCGATTCTCTCGAGGAGTGGAAATACGGAGTCGATGATGTTTATTATATCGAAAATCATAAATTCTAACTCTAAACACATGAACGAAATGGGTTTTTGATTTGATTATTATAAGTAAACTAGATATTAAAACTAATCTCGCAACAAGAGTGTCAATCTCGTTGCAAGAACTTTAAAAATGGGTTTAGTGATTAGCACATATATGTCTTGATTTTTAGTAGTATTTTAGTTTATTTTTCTTATTATTTTTGGTATAAGTTGGGTAGTTTAAGCTAAATTTCGTATATTTTCCAACTTATTTACCGCCTTTTGACCTAGATTGATGCAAATAAGTGATTATTTGTGGTCTTTCACTTTATAGCTAAGTAACCGGAAGAGTTCAGCACGTTAGAGATGAATTATGATGATCGAGAGGCAAAGATCGACTTTCCGGCGAAGAAGTAGCAAGAATTTGAAGCTGCCAGTTTTCTATAATGGTTATTCTACTGGAACCGTTATAGAATCATTGTCGAAGAGCAACAGTGCAAAATTGATGAACTGGCGGTAGCTATCTATAACGGTTACTCTCACCGCTACCTTACCGTTAATGCTACCGCTAAGACTGGACATAGGCATTAACGATAGCTTTAGTGGTATCTATAACGGTTACTCTTACCGCTACCCAGAACCGTTGTCGTAATGCAGAAAAGAAGACTTAGCGGTAACACCTAGCGGTTACTATAACCGCTAGAGTAACCGTTGTCGTGCCCAGAAAATCGGATTTTTAACTCTAACTAGTGCTCCAAGACTTCTAAAAACTATATAAACCCCCTCTAATCCGACTTTAACATACACCACACCCTAAAAACAGTCCTAAAAACAACTGGGAATCTGATTTTCAGCAACTTAGGACGAGTTTACAAGATCTACGACGAAGAACGGAGTTCCTGAGCGACGAAACGACGTTTTCCAACCGAGACCCGATTCTTCGACGAATAGCACCTGAGTTCAGTCCGATTTTCAGAGGCACTTTCCATCAACTTTTAGTTATTAATAAGTTATCTAAACCTTAGTTAATTTTTAGTTTAATTCTTGATAATCCATGCTTAGGATTTTAATTGTTTTCGTTTGAGTTTTTGAACCGTTTAGTTATTTCGATTGATTTGAACATTGAATTGCTGAAGTTTTGGACTTGAGATTTTAGTTTTTATTATTAATATAGCTGCTGCATTTATTCTCTTGTTCATGCTTGGTGATGAAGTGTTTTTGCTTAGTTTAATTATTACTTTAGTTTGGATAATTAGTTGATAATTGATTTATGATATGTTATTGTTTGAGAATTTTTGATGTTGATCTTGTTCTTAAGAATTAATATGTTAGATTTAGTGTGTAGTATTTTGATGCATGTTAGTTAATTAATTTAGAATTAATCTTAGATTGCTTTAAAAATCCTTAGAATAATAATTCCTAGATAATTTAGTTTAAGTTTTAGATTAATAATTCTTGGTTAATTTATTTTCAAGCTTTAGTTAAGTTAATTAGAATTTAATTTTATGCTCTTGCATTTTAAATTCCTAGTTGTTAATCAAAATCAAACAAAACTCCAATTTATAAAAGTTTATATGTTTAATTATTATTGAGAAAAACATCTAAGATACTGAATCGTTGTCCTCGAGAGAATCGACTTGAGTCAACTTACCACCCTACAAGTTCCTCGTACCCTTGTGAGCAAGCCTGAATGTTTTTAATTAAATATATATAAACGGGGTGCATAAAAGCTTGAATCATTAAGAAAACTAATTTATATACTATTTGAAAACTTAACAAGAAGATTAAACTACAAATAAGAGATAAAGCATATTATCGAACACTTTGAATGCATTGACAAGATGTACTTCTAAAAATAATAAGCACACATCTAACAACTATAGAAAAACAAGAACATGATCAACTGAATTATCCCAAGCAAAGTTTTCAAAAACAAATGACATCAATTAATTATAATCAACCAAGGATTTAAAACCAACACTCTTATTCCATAACTAAGTTCCAAACAGAAATATGAAACTGAAAGATTATCAACTACAATAACAGTAATAAAGTTTAGGAAGATACTAGTCCCAAACAAGCGATGATTAATCTAGGTGGATGAAAGCTATGTTAGACTCTAGGTACTCCAAAGGGACGATCTTCTGTGCCACGAACCCGAAATTTTGTCACGAACTCCGAATTCCTGTGTTCTTCGAAATGAATGATGATCTAACGAAACTGATCGAACTTTTATCGAATTATCGTGAGGGCTCTAGTGAAAAGTTTGGCTCCCAATGATAGATGATATAATCCAAGATGGACCAAAGATACTTTATGCTGACCTTCTACTCCCTTTTGTAGCTTCAAAACCCCCTATTCATTGCCTGCGTAACTGAAGATCTTTTGAAAATCCGAGTTAGTAACGCTCGCATCTGGCCGAATGGTCTGAGAAATCTGACCGGATGGGGGTTTTTGTCAGCCAATCCAGTCGGATATCAGATTCATCCGACCGGATGTGAGTCCAGTGGGTTAATCCGGATGGATGTCGATCCATCCGATCGGATGAATGTCCTTATGGCTACTTCTTCGCGCTGTCTTCCCCGTCCTTGTCTCTCGATTCTCGTAACGGTTTACGAGCTTAATTTTCATGAAATCCAGGGGTCGTCTAGTGCTCTAGCTGCATGAGAAAATATAGAAGTCATCTCAAAAGGACCAATTATTGATAGAAAAATCAGAAAGTTAAAGTAAAAAGCTATAAAATGCAAAATTATGCAGAATAGCCTAATCTCAACCCAAAAAAGATAACAAAAAAACTCAAACATGACTCGAAACGTATACAAATACATAACAAATGTGTACGAATCAGTAACATCTATCGGCATAGCTTCTGTTCTTCTTTCAAAAGGAAGAATTGGGTATTCTAGATTTTGGGTTCCTTTTAATATCCACCAAGATTTCGATCTTTACTAGAACTCCACTTGTAAAATTAATGGTGGATGCGTAACACATTATTTGGGACAAAGCTCCAATGATGCATAACTATTATTTTAAGATTTTGGACAAAATATTGAAAGACGTGATGAGATTGCTACGTAGCTTCCATTTGGTAACAAAATAATAATTTTTAGTGGAGATTTTCATCAAATTTTGTCGGTTGTTCAAAAGGCACTAGACCAGAAATAGTTCGCATGATGATCAAATTCTCTTATTTATGGGATCATTATACGGTTTTGAAGTAGACCAAGAATATGGGGGTGCAAAATTACAATTCAGATCCCGATTGTGTCAAGTTAAAAAAATTTGTCAATTCGATAAATAGTATAGGAGATTGAATGGTTGGAGGACCAAACGATGGTATCATTCAAATTGAAATTCATATTATCTATTACTGAAAGATGATGGTGACCATGTTTTGTTAATTGTGGCGAGCACATATCCATAATTTAGAAAAACTACTGAATACTTCGCTTATTTGGAGGGTCGTGCTATTCTTTCCACAACACTTGATGTCGTCGATTTGATTAATAAATATATGATGACATAAAGTGATGGAGAATGTAAAGTATATATTAGCTCTGATAATGCATGCAAATCCGATTCAAACATTGACATATTGTAGGACATCCACTCACCAGAGTTTCTAAACACCATTAAATATTATGAATTGCCGAACTATGAGATAAAAATAAATATTAGAATTCCACTCATGTTGTTGACAAATATCGATTATTCCCTTGTGTTGTGTAATGTTGGTTGTTACAAAACTTGACGATCACATTGTATATGCTAATATTTCTCAAAGAAGCAATGCATGTGAATTGGTGTTTCCTTAGAATGACTGTCCCACCATCTAATTCTGGGTTACCTTTCAAGTTCCAACGACGATAGTTTCCTCTGATTGTGTTATATGCTATGATGATCAATAAAATTCAAGGACAATATCTCTCTCTCTCTCTCTCTCTCTCTCTCTCTCTCTCTCTCTCTCTCTCTCTTGCGTTGGACTTTTTTCTAGAAAAGCCAGTTTTCAATCATATTCAGTTTTAACTTTGCTATATCAAGGGTGACCAACTGTAAAGATTTAAAAATACTGATCGACAATGATGAGAATAAGTTTTTCATAATTTGTAAAGTACATTTCGTTTAATAACAATCATTTTATGAACAAGGTTATATCATTTTCAATAATATTCGATCTTTGAATAATATTTAAATAATTTATATATGAGGAGCGATTAAGGTAAAACATCTATGGTGTGAGAGCCAGGGATGGTTCTCACCGAAATATATATATATATATATAT
>BMAC01000116.1:1653563-1671211 GCA_014905375.1 Phtheirospermum japonicum
CCTATATATTAATGCAAAATCTTCATATCCTATGTGTCTGCTTCGTATGATTCGTTTGAGAAATAAAAATTTTGGTGTTTCGGTTGCTTACGTGTCATCCGAGCCTCACTATATTTTTTTCTTATATATTAATAAATTTTAAAAAATATGATTTATTGTCCTAATAGTACAATACTTACCTTTTCATAATAAAACAACCTAAAAACCTAAAATTTAGGTTACCTTATAATATTATATCTAATAATATGAGTGTTTTCCTAAAATTAAATTCTAATAATATGAAATTTAAAAAAATAAGAAACCCAATTTAATCCTAATAATATGATTCTTACCTTTTCATAATTCTAATTAATAAAACAATCTAAAATAAATAAAATCTAATAATAGAGGTGTTTTCCTAAAATAACATTCTAATAATATGAAATTAAACAATTATGAAACATAATTTAATTAAAAAAAATTAATAAAACAACCTAAAATTCAGGTTACCTTATAATATTATATCTAATAATACGGGTGTTTCCCTAAAATTAAATTCTAATAATATGATATTAAAAAAATAAGAAACACAATTTAATCCTAATAATACTAGTCTTACCTTTTCATAATTCTAATTAATAAAACAATCTAAAATAAAGAAAATCTAATAATACGGGTGTTTTACTAAAATAACATTCTAATAATATGAAATTAAAAAAATATGAAACACAATTTAATAAAAAAACCTAAAATTCATGTTACCTATAATTAATAAAACAACCTAAAATAAATAGCCTAATAAAAATATGAGTCCTAACAATATAATTAATCATTAAACGGGGTGTTTTCCTAAAATAAAATCCTAATAATATGAAATTAAAAAAAATAAGAAATACAATTTAATAAAACAACCTAAAATTCAGGCGGGGATACAATAACGTATTGGACCCTAATACGTCGGGCACCTTATATTTTTCCTAAAATTAAATTCTAATAATATGAAATTAAGAAGAAAAAAAAGAAACGCAATTTAATCCTAATAATATGAGTCTTACCTTTTCATGATTATAATTAATACAAAAATATAAAATAAATAAAATCTAATAATACGGGTGTTTTCCTAAAATAACATTCTAATAATATGAAATTAAAAAAAAATATGAAACACAATTTATTAAAATGACCTAAAATTCAGGTTACCTATAATTAATAAAACTACCTAAAATAAATAGCCTGATAAAAATATGAGTCCTAACAATATAATTAATAATTAAACCGGGTGTTTTCCTAAAATAAAATCCTAATAATATGAAATTAAAAAAAATAAGAAACACAATTTGATAAAATAACCTAAAATTCAGGTTACCTTATCATATTATAATAACCTCAATAATATAATTAATAAAACTACCTAAAATAAATAGCCTAATAAAAATATGAGTCCTAATAATATAATTATTAAAACAAATTTAAAATAAAATCCTAATAAATAACCTAATAATAACATGATAAAAATAAAATCCTATTTCTTTCTTACTCCCTTGAATCACCCTATAAATCTATATATCCCCAAACCTAAAATAAAATCTTATTTCTTTCGTACTCACTTGAATCACCAGTTAAGTGTTCAATTTAACCTTGAATTAGCATCCGCCTAATTCCGTCGATTTCCCTATATTCTGAGTATACCCCGTATCAACAAGAACAAACATTTGGTCACATATTTAGAGAACATATATTTTTTTTATCTTTAATTTGATTTAGTATCACAATACTACTTTCAACCTATTTGGACCATGGACACCCAACTTTTGTGTGTCAATTTTGTGGGGGCAATTATGTGGTATGATGATCGTATTTCCAAGAATAAGCAAACATCAAAATCAGAGTTCAGATAAATATATTGATAGATACAAAATATGTAAGGTGTGCCTTAAATTTATATATAAGAACATTGATTAAATTAATAATCCGGATAAATTTTGTAGAATGCATATTTAACTTTATTCAAATGGTTAATGCACGCTAGAAATGCTTATCTTTTTCAGTAATAGCTCCAGAACAGAGTCTAATGGGTTGGATGCCAACATTGTAAATGATATTAGAATTATGCTTGATGAATATAACCCTCTGGTAAAATCGTTTTGAAGTGTACGGGAACGTTACCAATCAGATCATCAAGACGGTCGAATGAACAATCTACCTACGGCTCCCGAAGTTGCAACACTTATTCCTGGTGACTTTGATGAGTCCTTTGAAAAAAGCGATGTAATTATAGAGACTCGGTCTGGGTTTCCGAAACTTATTAGTGAGTTTCACCCTTCGTATCTTCGAATGCAATATCCGTTGTTGTTTCCTTACGGAGAGAATGGATATAGAGTGGGAATTCCACACAGCGAAGCTTCGACAAGTACATCAAGCAAAATGAAGACCTTAACTATGAGAGAATTTTACGCATTTAGAATACAGGAACGAAAAAATGAGGCAAGGACAATGCTATTTGGAAGAAGACTATTTCAACAAATCTTGGTCGATGGTTACACGATGGTTGAATCCGAAAGAATCTCATACATTAAGAACAATCAGGTACTTCTAAGATCAGCACAATATCAAAAAATTGCTAATGATATTTCCCGAGGTGAGACAGAACCATCTTCTACCGGACAGAGAATATTTATACCGACGTCATTCACAGGAGGAGCCAGATATATGTTGCAGAATTATCAAGATGTTATGGGTGTCTGCAAATGGTATGGGTATCCATATTTATTTATTACAATCATTTGCAATCCAAAGTGGCCAGAGATCAAGAGATTTCTCAATAGTCGGGGACTGAAGCCGGAGGATAGGCCAGATATTGTTTGTCGAATTTTTAAGATTAAACTCGATCAAATAATTAAGGAAATGAAAGATAGTGGAATATCTGGCAAGACTCGAGCAGGTAAATATTATTGAATAATGGTTTTACATAGAATATATTTAGAAATTGAAGCAAACTGTGTGCAAATTCCCCGTAAAACAAGGGAACAAGGAAAATATTTTAAAATAAAATTTTCATAATTAGAGTTGAACAATATGTGGCAAGGTTTTAATATGTTTTCGAGAATGTATAATTCATATTTATTTTTCGAGAATGTATAATTCGAATTTATTTTTACAATTTGTTTTTAAATAAGTTTTTCATAATTAGAGTTGAAAAATTTGTGGAATGGTTTTAATATATTTTCGAGAATGTATAATTCGTGTTTATTTCTACAAATCCCGTGAAATGCATGGGTGTTATATATATATAGGTGTGGGTTCAAATGGAACCATATCATTATATGCGAACCTGCGAACTAGTACTTTTATTATATACCAGCAGTGATTTTATTATACAATCACAGTGCTTTATTAATATTTTCAGTTATATATAGCAGTAGTGCTTTTATTATACAATCCTAATACTTTTAATTAAATAAGGAAATACACAAAAAATCTGATCCATCCATTTAATTAGATCTAAGGCTCATAATTGACCATATGTTCACATATAGGAACATGGTTCTCATTTGAACATAATCCTATATATATATATATAGGGTTGGGTTCAAATGAGAACCCGTCATTATATGTGAACCTAGGAACTCATCTTGACCATTAGATTGAATAATCTTGATGGTTGAGATCATGACATGTCAGCATGGTAATAATGTAAAAAAATGCATTAATTAATTAAAAATGGTATTTTGGACATATATCAACGTTTACGAAGAGCACTACATTGTTCTTTAGAAAGCACAATAGATTAAGAAAAAACACACTACGATTGTATACAAAAAGAATCGCAAATTTCGTCTATAAACTGCAAATTCAAAAATTTGAAATGAAACTCAAATTTTCAACAAACCATAACTTTTTCAAATTTAATTCGTTTTGAATGAAATATATATCAAATTAATCACATTCTCAAGATCTACAATTTAAGATACATATTGCATATTTTAAAACGTAAAAAAATATATATATATAATTAAATTAAAAAATTGGACTGATTTTAGCACTACAGTACTTTGTAAAAAGCACAATGAACCTGGACATATAATTGCACTGTGCAATATTAGATCTAAGGCCAGGATTAGTCCCTAGGTTCACATATAATGACGGGGTTCTCATTTGAACCCAATCCTATATATATATATAAAGAGAGGTACGAGAAGAGAAAAAAATGAGTAGGAAATAGAAAAATGCCACATGTGATTATTTTTCTTTTTAAGTTATGAAGGAATTCTCTTAACATAATTAAAATAGATACCCCAATTAATATTAATGATGATTTAAGTATCTTCTTTGATTAAAAGTCACCTAGGATTAGTTTTTTTTAACATTCATAATTAGGATGTATATCCTAATTAACAATAAAAATAATAAAATTAATATCACCCCCATATGTTAATGCAAAATTCTCCTAATCTATGTGTCTGCTTCGTATGCTTCGATTGACAAATAAAAAATTTGGGTGCTTCGTTTGCTTATGTGTCATCCGAGCCTAATATTTACCTAGTTTAATACTTCTTTTTTTATTGTATCTTACCTAATTTTTTAATTATATTCTTCCTTATTCAATACTTTCTTTTGATTCTCCTAATATAAAAACAGAAATAAATCATATATAATTAGTAGATAAGATCTAAATTAGTTATTTTAATTAAAAGAAAAATTACATATGAAATAATTTTAATTAAAAAAAATTTATTATGAAAATAATTAAATAAGTTTTATGATAATATAGTTTAAAATAATTTATTTTTGGAGTTTCAAATATTCTATATATGTAAAATATCAGTTATTTATAATAATCTAAGTATGTAACTAAATATTAGTAATGTATTCAATATAAATATAAAAATATTAAATTATATTTTGATTAGACACCAGTACAATGCAATACGGGTTGAGAGTATGATATATTTTAAATATCTCAAAGTATGTAACTAATAATTATTAACGAATTTATTCTAAATATTAATATATAAAATGATTTAATAATAATAATAATTATTATAATTAATAAAATAGATATTAGACACGGGTTTAGAGTGTGACAGTTTTTGATTTTTTGTAAGTATGTAACTAAGATTTAATGAATTTAATTAAGCATCAAATCTAAAATTATTTAATATTTATAATAATTAATAAATAGATTAGACATGTATAAGGTACGGGTTGGGAATAATTATTTTAGTTTTTTATTTTATATATAAATTTCAGTAATTATCACAAATATTTTTTATATTTATCATTTGATAAGTTCCGTGTAATACACAGGTGTTAAACAAGTATATAGTAATGCAAAATCCTCCTAATATATGTGTCTATGTTTCGTTTGGATAATAAAAAATCTTGATGTTTCATTTGCTTATGTGTCATCTGAGCCTAATATTACCTAATTTAATATTTTCCGATTACTATATTTTGCCTAATTTATTTTTTATTTTTATTATATTTAGCCTAACTTAATAGTTTTCTTTAATTATATTTTTTCTGATTCAATAATTTTATTTTATAAATAAGTCATATATAATTAGTAGAAAAAAATTAAGATTAATTATTTTAATTAAAAGATAGATTACATATGAAATAATTTTAATTACAAAGAAAAATTTATATATGAAAATAATTAATAAATTGTATTTAAAATAAAAGTTGAAATAATTTTATTTTAAAATTCTAAATATTTTGTATAAATAAATTATGATATATTTGCAATAATTAGAGTATGTAACTAAATATTAGTAATGAACTTAATCTAAATATAAGAAAATAAAATTATATAATAATAATTAATTAATATTTATTAGAAATGGCACAATGCAAGAAGGTTTGAGGGTATGACACATTTTGAATTTTTCAAAGTATGTAACTATAATTACTAAAAAATAAAAATATAAAATAAGTTAATAATAAGTAATTAATATATATTAGAGAAGGGTTGAAGATGTGACATCTTATGAATTTTTATAAGTATATAAATATAATTATTAATAAATTTAATATGAACATTAAAATATAATATTAATCAATAATATAATAATTATTAAATTGAACAGGGCACGGGTTGAGATATACATCCTTTCAATATTTTATTTTAAATTTAAAATTTCATAATTTTCACAAATATTTTTTATATTTAGTTTTTATAAATCCCGTGTGTGTAATACACGGGTGTTAAACTAGTATATATATATGTATATATATATATATAATATATATATATATATATAATCACTTATATATTATTTTATTTTTTATTATGATTTTTTAAACGTTTTCTTGTTATTTTTTTCATTCTGGATCAAACAATATCAAATTTGTCACTTTTTCTCAAAAATAAATTGACCACTTTATTTAATTAAATTAAAAAAAAATGTACAATACAATATAATTTGATATTTTTATTGGCTATCAACATGTTGTTTAGAAAATATTAATACGATTCAACACTTTTTTTTTAATTTGAATATATTTAATAAAATGATGTTGTTTTTTTGTCTACCTTACTAACTTTTTTTCTTTTTACATATATCAGAAACTCAATCAAAATGCAACTATCTCCAAGAACAAAATGTCTGTTATGCTTAATACTGTTAGTTTGATCTGTATTAATTCTGCCCTTTATTCGAGTAGTTTTTTATTTGGCAATTTGCCAGAAGCCTGCGCTTTTTTTAATCCAATCATAGATGTTATGCCAGTCATACCTCTATTTTTTTTTCTCTTAGCTTTTGTTTGGCAAGCTGCTGTAAGTTTTCGATGAGATCGAAAATTTCATAATAATATCCTAAAAAATGTATGATTTTTTTCGAAAAGAAATTATAACAATTTATAAAATTGGAAAAGTTTGAGAGTATAAGCCCTCGATTCACAAATTGAAATTCTTGGATAGTCGCTATATCCGGCTTACCCCCATTTCCTCATTGTTGACCTTTTTCCGGCGAAAGACCCTAAACCCTATATCTAGATCTACGGTCTCCCACGATATCTAATTTGGTTTGGATATAAACCAAAATTTTTGTTAATGAAATATAAATTAATTTGTGACAACGCATTTCTAGTTCTAGAAAAACCTCATTTATTGGTGTCAAAATAGGATACTCCCTCCGTTTTTTAATAAGGGTCATTTTAGAAATTTTGTTCAAAATTAAATAACATAATATTTGACTAAGACATCCTCAATCAATTAATAATATTCCTATTTAATTACTTCCATTCTTTCTCTTTAGTTATTCTATTACCATAAACTTGTTTATATTTTTTAAAATAAGCGGGGATAAAACTGGAATAAAGTGATAAAAAACGCTAAAATGACACTTAATTTGTAATAAAATCGAGTCTCTAAAACGACACTTATTAAAAAACGGAGGGAATATGTGGTAGACAAATGGAAGATTTATTCCCTTNGGAGATTGTAATGCTTACTCTGAAACTCTCCGTTTATACCTGAGTGATATTTTTTTGTCTCTCTTTTCATCTTTGGATCCCTATCTAATGATCCGGGGCGTAACCCTGGACGTGAAGAATAAAATAAAAAGAGTTTTCCTCTGTCAATTTTCAAGTTTTCTCGGGGTTTTATCTATTCCACTCGTTTAATAAAGATTTTCAAAATTTGAAAAATAAATAAAAATCAAGTCATAAACGGAAATGGAAAGAGAGGATTCGAACCCTCGGTACGAATAACTCGTACAACGGATTAGCAATCGTTAATAATATTTAGTTACATACTTAGATAATTACAAATAACTCAAAAGTTACTTATATTTTATATTTCAAGTTCTGATAAAATTATTTTAACTCTTATATCAACATTATAATTTATCTTTAATTAAGGTAACTAATTTTTATATCTTTTTCAAATTATATTTATGACTTTTTATGTTTTTATATTGAAAGAATAAAATGAAACAATGAATTAGGCAAAATAGAATAAAATGAAATATATTATATTAAGTAGATCTTAGAACCCTATATTTTAGTAAGTCTACAAACCTTCAAAATTCGTCACATAAGCATCCAAATCATCAGAAAATTACATGTCATCCCGAAGTTTCCTATGCATACACGTAAGATAGAATTTTTTTCGTTTAGTGTGTGTATATATATATATATATATATATATATATATGTGTGTGTGTGTGTGTGTGTGTGTGTGTGTGTGTGTGTGTGTGTACAACCTCTTTATATTAATGCATAATCTTCTTATCCTACGTGTCTACTTCCCATACTTTATTGGTTTCAGAAAAAATTCTGGTGTTTTGGTGTCACCGAACCTAATATCTACCTAATTTAATTTTTTTTTTCTGTTATTATATTTTTTCTAATTTAATATTTCTCTTTTATTATATGTTACTTAATTCAATATTTTATTTATCATATTATTCCTAATTCAACATATTACTTTTATTCTACTAATATAAAAAAATAAATAAGTCATATTTAATTAGAAAAATCTTTATAAGTTGAATTAGTTTTTATTTATAATAAAGTTAAAATAATTTTATTTTTAAAATCTCAAATATTCTATTTAAGAAAAACATGAGTTATATAAATTATTGTAAAATAAAAATAAATATAAAAAATATAAACTTAAATATGATTATCTAATCTAATCGTAATATAATGCATTGAGAATAACATTAAAATTTTATATGAAAAACTATTGTTACGGAAAAAAAAGAAGAAAAGAAAGAACAACAACAACAAAAAAAAATTACACCTATAAAAATAAATATTAAATATATTATAAATCTCCTTATTTAATCTGAATATAATACATTGGTAAATACATTATATATCTATCCGCATGAATAAATTAATGTCTTAAACAAAAATAATAATAATAATAATAATAATAAAATAATATTACATATACTACAAGTTTGATATATTACGTTTTTAATAGAATTCTCAGTGCCTTATAGATTTTAATATTTTATATCACATATTCATATCCGTCACACAGGTGTTATATGTTTTACATTTTTACAAACTCAATTTTCTACGAGATTCGTTTCAAGTTTATGGTATTTTGTTATATCTTACAACTAATTTCGTGAATCTCGGATAAAAATACTTAAAAAATTCTAAATTTTACTGTAATTAGAATAAATAATGCTCCAATTTGTGTGGAAAAATTATTTATTGTGAAAAATAATCTTCTTTTAAATGAAAAATAATATTACAATTTGTTTGTAACATTACCAATATTGTTTTTTTAAACATTTTTAATGAGTGTTAACTCTTTCCCATATCCGCATCTGCGGATATGCGGGTATTAAATTATAATACTATATATAATTACATACCTCTGTGTCTCCGTGAAATGATTTATTGGCTTAACTTGACTACAAAAATTTTGTAATAGTTCAATTTTTAAGTTAATATGTTTCTCAAAAATGAAAATGCGTCCATTTTGTAACTTGCATAAGCTTGCCAGCACAGTTAGAAAGCTTTATAAAATTAAAATTTAATCAACACTAATATTCAAGATGTAAGCAATAATTTTACAGCAACATATTTTTCTACACATCCAAGTAACTGCATGCAAGGTAGTAATAGTAGCAGTAACAGTAAATAAGTACTTGAAGCTAGAAACAACCATCCTGCTGCTCACTTCAAAATTACATGGCTCGGTTGTTATATTTCACTTCCGTAAGCTACAAATCGAACTTCTTTGCGCTTGACTATGGCGACGATGGCTGCAGGAGRGTTGAGGATGAAGCGATCGGCTCATGCACGACCGAGTTTATAGAAACCGAAACTGGGTTGCCTTCTAACTGCAGCATAATGCTTCCCAAAACCTCGGTCAAAAGTTTCTTGAACTCGTCTTCTTTCACCGTCTTCCCATCACCAGCATCAAACATTTTTAGAGCTTCACTCATAATTGTATCCATCTGCAAGCACGTAAATAATTATTACATTAGACTTCGGGGTACTACCATGTTATTACAAGAACTACCCCAAAGTTTTAGCATAATTATCAAATAACCCAATTATCTTTCAAAATCACAAATACTCGCTTGGGGGTACCACAAATACGCTGTTCATGATTGTTTGGGTGAATTACAAAACCTACTCTTGAGCTTTGGCCTAATTACAAAAAAATAAAATCAAATCAAATCCAAATAGATTTAAAATTTACAAAAAACGCCCTTGATGTTACATCCATCTTATATTTTGCATCTGCTATCAGTGAGGTTAACGAAAATTGCTGACATCATCATATACCTTTACAATTATATCCCTCAACTTTTCTAAATGTACAAATAGCCAGATGAGAAGTTGGGCATTTTTTGTAATATTTCRAAAAATGAGGGGTGCATTTGTAATATATTAGGTGGCATCAGCAAATCCCGTCAGGTCAACTCACATTTCGCAAAATGAAAGCGGGTAATTTCCAAAATGAGTTTTTTTTTTACTTTTTTCGTTTTTTTTTTTAAACAACACAAACCTTAGGGGTAGTTTTTATAATCATCCCTAATTGTTTTACAAATTACCCACCTAAAAATAKCTGCAACTAATAGAATAGAAGTATGTGTCTGGATTTTTATATTTTTGTAATTAAGCTAAACCTCGAGAGGATAGTATTTCTAAATTGTAATTAGACCAACAAATAATTAACCCGATTCACAATCAACAAATCACCAACCTGATCAACAGCACCAAAAGGAGGCAAGCCAGCAGAAGCAGCCAAAGAATCAAGCGCGAYACCCAAATATTCTTTGGATATTTTCCCATGTCGATCTTTGGGTACACTCTTTAAAGCAAAATTCAGGGTCTACATTGCCAAAAAAATAAAAATAAATAAGATGGTACAACTGAAAATAGAAAGTAAACTAATATGGACATGGATACTTCACAAACCTTATCCAGCTCGAATCTGTTAGACAACAGCCTCTTAACGCCACTCCCATCAAAAGTATTCTGACTGTGAGCAACAATAGCCGGTTGTTCCTTAAGAAGCTGCACCACATTCTCTGCAGCCCTGCAGCCCTTTTAAACTCGGCCAAAAACGTCTCTTGCGAAACGGGTTGCCCAAGYGCACCCCCAAGTGATTCTAAAGCCGGTTCAAGAATGTTACTCACGACCTACAAAAAAAGGAATTAGAAATGCTCTACTACACAACTAGGACTAATTACAAGCCATACCCTGAGGTTTGACCTAATTACAGAAAACCCCAAGTAACTTTCAAAATTAAAAAAAAAATAAAAAAATAGAACCCAATTCACATTTACAATAATACTACGTAAAACACTGAATCAAACTCCAGGGGTATTTTTGTAATTTTTTAAAATTAGCTCCAAATTCACTATTTGAACTTACCCAAGGATCTGTAGCAGGAGGCATCCCCTGGTCAACCGTAAGTTTCTCGAAAGCCTTCACGATATAATCTTTAAGCGATCCATTTGGAAAATTGATCTCCGAGAACGCAGAGACCATTTCCGGTTCGAACCCCGAGCTCTTAACAAACTCGTAAAGATCCTCGCCGTCGATCCGAAGAATCACCACAGGGTCTCGTTTTAAACCAGCAGCCATGCCCAGTAGAAAATCCGACAAAACCTCTTTGAACTCGGTCTTGCTTATTTTTTCTTGTGTACCATGTGTGAACTCATTAAGAACCTGTTTATTCATATTAATACAAGAGAAGTTTATACCGATTCGTTTAGCAAACGGCCTATGAGAGTGAAGTGATATATCAGTGGTTGTATCACTCACTCACTAAATGGTTTACATATGTTCATGAATAAATTAATGCTAGCATCTAACCAGTTAAATTTCGTGGTCGGCTAAAGAGTGATGTTACTTGCTTGAAGTTGACAAACGAGGCCCGCAAGCTTATATTTGACCTTATTTTGATTTATATAATACTATGCAGTAGGTTTAAGTTTTATTTCCATTTAAGTGGCATATATTTCTCTTCATTTTTCCTTCAAAGCAAAGCAAATGAAAACTGTTATTATGTCCACATCAAGACTTAAATTGTGGGTCATAGAAAATCATTTCTAGATTCTGATTTTATGAAGATAGTGAATAGCAATCCGGGAAAGTCATAAAAGTCAAAAGAGTAACATACACCTAAGCCTTGAGCTTGTCCATCAAAATCAATGGTTTTAGATGTTTGTCGAAACCGAAATGTAATTAAACCATGCCAGTCTTATACTAACTTAAAGAGAGAATAAATTGAATTCATGCTCTGTAAAATAAAGTATGATATGCTTTTGATCCCTACTTCTTGAAGCTTATGATAACAGAGTCGCCATATAGAATCAAGAAAGAAGGCCACTAGAATTGGCGAAAAACACAGAGGTAACACAACATTAGTTTTAATTAAGGGGAATTTTTTTTTTTCATTATTTATGATACTCACTCCAAGTTCTTTTCTAACATGAAAATAGCATAAATTTTTTTGGTAATTTTCACTCTACCACACAAGCAAATGTATATTTTTTTAAAAACATTTAAACCGACTAAGAAAACACTGGAGAAACAATGAAGAATAAAGTATGCAAAACTAAAAAAAGCACAAAAACACACTACTGCGTGCCTGTCAAAAAAAAAACAGAGGATTGAAAGAATTAGAAGAAAAACGAAAAGGGTTATTTTAATAAGGACCTCAGTATATATATGATCGGAGTCAGGCGAAGTGCCCTGAGCCGGCAAGCCGAGAGCGGCGCCTATATCATCCACTGCTGGTTGAAGCTCTTTGACAGAGAGCTTACCATCACAGTCAACATCAAGTTCTTGAAACTTATGATCCACAAAGTCGCTAAAAACTTTCTCATTTTCAACCAACTCCATTATATCAGAACCGTCCATCACCTCATGACTACTTGTACCACTTTTTCCCTTCATTGAGTCGCTGCTGTGCTTGTGCATGTTTTCTAGATAAACCCAACGAAATTAAAAATTATACCAAAAAAATTAAAAATGAAAAATCCACACCCAACCAATCAAACGGGTTATCTTTAACTTTTTCTTTAATTAATGCGGATATGAGAAAGGGGTTTTGCCTTTTTTTACTCTCAGGTGTGATTCTTGTGATTGTATTTGTGTATACGGCAATGTTTTGTTGTTTGGTATTCTTGGGTAATTAATTGTTCTTGGGGGATTTATATACGAGTGACGGTGACCCAGAGAGAGAGAGAGAGATCAGGTTGAACACTGTTTGGATAATAAATAAAGTTATGAATAATATAATGGGGTCTTAAAAAATAATTAATTAAATTTGTAGTAATTGTGCGTTTATGAAAATAAGATTATTTTTGGCGAGAGTTTGAGTTGATTGTTTATAAGCTTATTTGTTCCAAATAAGTTTGGTAAGTATTAATTATAAATTACATTAATATATTAATAACGTAAAATTATGAAAATTTATGTTTGATATATAAAGTTATTATACATATTAATAAATATAAAAACACAATAATCCTTGCCAACGGCAATATGTTTTCTTTAATTATTTTATCTTTTACATTCATCTACTTAGTTTAGAGAAAATAACCATTTACTATGGTGAGATATATGTCGCCATAAAATTAATTAATTAAGGGCAAAACAAATGATTGTATTTAATCAATGTATAGACTTTACTGGAACGAATTAATTGATATCATGCTTTTTTTCGCGTATTTGAGATTTCAACAAATTATTGTTATTATTGATAGATATAAGCATGATTGGAATTACAGAAGCAGTGTGAGATCATTATTGAAAAGATGGGAAATAACCAAACAAGGCATATAAAAATCTCAGAGAGAAAAAGGTTTTGGACCACGAAAAGGTGTGGTTAAGACACGTGGGACGGTTGGGTGGTGGCAGCAAAAGTAAATTTGGGTGAGCTCATTTGCTATTGAAACTTTTCATTAGTTTTACTTTGGTCGGCACATAACTATTGGACGCGTGTCGACGCTGAGTTGATTGCGTAGTGAACCGGCAATTCCGTATGACGTGGCGATTTTGACTGAAATTTTGTCAGGCCCCTTTCATTTGATGGGCCTATTGAGAAAAGGTAAAGAGGATGTTTGGTAAATTTAGGGAAATGAAAATGTAACAATAATCCCATCGAACACTATTCTGGTTCTCTCTCATTATCCATTTAGCATCTTAAGTATAAGTTTTTTTATTTGTTTTTCTTAAATTAAATGATTTACTTATGTAATAAAATAAAGTTATTTTTCTAACTGTCAAGCATATTTAATTTTTAAATTATTTAAAAATAATATTACTATCGTATTTTATAATTATCATTATACAACTACAGTTCATGCGGAATTTAAAAGGTGATATTATATTTTTATTTTTGTTTTTGTTTTTATATTTTGGTTATGAAGTTAATTTGAACAATTTCTCTGGGAGAAAACTTACAAAAGACCTTCTCGCATAATATTGTATGACCAGAAAAAGTGACACGTTTAGTTAAAAAGTGATATTATTGTTTCTTAATTTTATTTTATATTATATGTTTAGTTAAAAAATGATATTATTGTTTCTTAATTTTATTTTAAATTATAATATAATATGTAAAAAGTTTTTGGCTTTTTTATTCTTTACAAAAATGATATTTTTTAGTGTAAAAATAACAGTATTAAAAAATTGACATTATTGTAATATATATGTGAAGTGACTATTTATTTTTTAAATGACAATATTAAATGAAAAGTTGGAACTATCATACAAAATATTACTCTCATCATTCTGCATACTTAAGTTCTCACTTGCATATAGGATTTAAAACTTAGAACACATTAAATTATACTTCTCAAGTAAAAGTCTTTTAAAAGGTTTAGTTTTTGTAGCAAATTATTTATTTTTTAAGAGTAAACTACACATTTGTTCTCATTTTCTCCCATCCATATCCTAACAACATTACTTCTTTCCAAATTACCATCTCATTTGATTTGAAATCATCTTATTTATGGAAATAATGTCATTGGCCACAATGACTATGTAATTGTAACTCCAATAAAACAATATTAAAAACAAATAAATTAATGTATGACACAAAAATAATTATGTAATAAATTAAATGTTTGATATTATCCATAACAATATCTGCTTTTAACAATGTCCACTATTTATTTAAGGGAATTTTGAAGAAAAATCCCTAAGGCTTCTTTTGTTTTGTGGTCCACTTCCTGCACAAATAATTTCACTCTCCACTCCCCAATGCTTATTTGAATTTTATGATTACTCCCTGATTTTATAAAAACTCAAGCTTACCCTTATTTAAGGGGTTTGTCCTTTTGTGTAGAAAAGTCAAATTTTATGGTTCAGAATTTGAGTACTTACTTCCAATGTACCTTATACTTAATAGTTATGTACTGAATACTTCGTGACATTAAAATTAATACTTAGCATAGAATACTTCAAAAATTGTCATGATAAAATGATCCATAAAAATGGTATCAGAGCCTAGGTTTATTAAGAACTTAAAAGAAAAATTTATTATAATTATGTAATTAACTTTTGGTGAGGAGATTTATCTCTAAAAATGGATGCGAACGAGTGTTCGAGATGTATTCATTTCAGGCAATATTTCCAAATATTGGAAATATACGAGATAGACCACAAAGGGAAAGTAGCATATTGGGATAACCAATATGTTGCACAAAGACTCGCAGGAGCCAACAGGGAAACCTTACTACAATGCGAGAAACAAAAGACATATCATCTGAGTTACCTTTGGATAAATCAGATATTGAAGACGGATCTCAAGTACCATAGGGATACAGCTCATGAATCCCATCAATAGATCCAACTGCAGCGAGATATCCGATTCCTCTAAAAATCTTAAAGAAATCCAAAAGATGATACAAGACATCGACCACCAAATCCAGGTGAAGATGAAGGAGGTAATTGAACATCAAAAAGAGACACGAGAAATCATAATCGATGTTCAAAGACGAGTCAAGAGCCTTGAAGTCAAACCAAGTGCATCCGGAGGAAGACGACGTATAACTTTCGGAACGGAACCCCTTTTACACCAAAAGGGAAAACCGACTGAGGTTATAAGACAACCAACGGAAGAAGAGAAGATGATGGCCATAATTAAGGGAATTCCATTACAATCTAAGAAGTAATGGAAAGAATCAACGTGGAAGATTTAAATGACCTAATCGAATCCTTCACCGGATTAGGTATTGTGGATCTAAAAATGAACTCGGGAGATTTTTCGGCCTTAGTACCAAGAAACGCTCCACCCACAACAAGTTATAATCATGGCGAAAGTACGGCTTCACAAGAACCAGTACAAGACGCGCAAATGCCACATGTCGGAGATTTCACCATAAAAGGAGATCCTACAGACATAGTAGGCACCAGACAACGTTCCTGAAGGCCCAATATTCTCAACACGCCGTACGGGAAGTCTCAACTGGACCCCATACATCCATATGGGCTAATGTTAAATCTGGACGTTCCAGATTTTAAGAATCGAAAAATACTAATAGACGATTGGGCATCTGCAATGCGAATTGCAGCTGGAACTCTCGGTCTAGAAAAGGAAGGGTTCATTCTACTCCTTGAAATGAGCCTTGAAGGATCCGTAAAGATCGCATGGGATCTAACAGGAGCAGATATAAAGAGGGAAGTTATAGCTAGAGAATCATTAAAAGGGATCGTCGATAATATGGCTAAATTATTCAAAATCCAATTTATCGGCATAGGATATTTCGAGGGAATGGAAGAGGAAAAACAGAAAAAATATCGACAAGCCCTCTATTGCCTCGAGCTACGAGATATTTGTCATGTGGACGAATATATCCAACTATCCACCGAGTACCGATGGAAATCCAAGGTGAATGATGGAGATGCGGCTCAACTTTTCTTTGCAAAATACCAAGTCCGTGGAGAGAAATGTTGATCCAAGAATACAAGCCAGCAACCGACATGGATACGGTTGCTAGAAGAATGTCTTTCCTAAAAACCAAATTAGCAGAGTGGTGCCACCAGGCAGCACTTCACAAAAATTACAAGAGACTAAGAGGAATTAACAAATCGGTTCCTCTATGTTGTGCTGAGAATGACATTCCAACAGTAGTGGGAGGTCAACCACAGAGACATAAGCGGAAGAAAGAAAAAAGTCATTCTTATGCTCGAAGTAACAAAAGAAGGTTTCCATGGAAACCGAGAAGGTTCTGGTCAAAACAAAAGGCCAGAAACTACAAGTCAGGACAAAGAACGGGGCCAAGTCGAAGCCGAGGATCGTTCTCAAGCCAAGGAAGTACCAGTAGAACACCAACAAAAAGAACTTTCAGGCGAGCTCACACCAGAGCTAATGAAAGTTTTAAAGATTGTAACTGTTGGACGTGCGGAGTCAAGGGGCATATTTTCTACAGATTGCCCCTGAGAATCAAAAAAGAGGCGTTAGACAGTTCGAAACAACTCAAGAGTTCGAAGAAGCTGTCTATTACCAAAATCTGGTTCAGGTGTATCAATTTGAGGATATACCCTCAGATGAAAGCATCTATGAAGAAGAAATTTTACTCCGAAGATGGAAGTGAATCATATTCAGAATCAGAGTGAAGAAGAATTTCTTCAACAAGTAGTAAGGAGGGATATGTCCGGATTCCTCTCACATACAACAGTTTCTCATAAGACGCTTATGAGGATAATGAAGGAAGATCCAAAGCTCCAAA
>BMAC01000116.1:1679888-1692879 GCA_014905375.1 Phtheirospermum japonicum
TATATATATATATATATATATATATATATATATATATATTATATATTAGTAATGGAGTGAATGTCATGTGTTATATAGGGCTCCGTAATGGAGCCTTATCTGGTTCTATAGAAAAATTCATATTTGTGCTGAGAATATTGTGGGTTGCAATGTGTATAAAATTTTGCAAAATGTACTGTATATGTTTGTTATGTAAATATCGTATATCAATGATTTTGTTTCTAAAGAAAAAGGAACAACAATTATTATGATTTTTAATTGGTTTAGACTCAGTTGGACTTGGTGGCTTTAGTTGCGACTTGACGTTATCGAGTCACAGTGCATGAAAACGTGGAAATATTTCAGTTATTGGGCCCAAACGAGGCTCAAGCTCAAGTGGGTCACATATTGGTTTGCTGATCATACCGAAAATCACATATAAACGTGATTTAGAAGTTTTGATTTTCAATATTTTATAGTTAAAAAGTCTCCATATGTATTTAATCAGTATACAATAGTTTTTTTTTTGTGTGGTGATTTTAACATTATCATTTTTGTCCTTAAATATCTTATTCTCTAACTAAAATTGGGACCAAAACTATTCAGATAAATGAAACATGAATTAAATCTCTCAAAAATTACTCTAATTTGTGAATCATATCCACTTCAACAAAATCAATGAATATCCACGGTTAAATTTGTCTGTAACGTAATTAACAACGGATTTGATCCATGGGTAAAGTTAATGTTTGATACGACAAAATCTTTATTGATAATTACTGACTAGAAATAATTTTATTTTAATATTACCGATAAATTTTATGTTGGTATTTAATTAATATTAAAAGATTGAGCCCATTGGGTTTCCAGCTGGGCTTGCCTGCCCGAACTCAAACGAACCCAATATTTCCACCCCTGGCTTCTCGGATGAAGGAGGAGCAGCTTTGCCACTTGGCCTAATATCATAGATTTTAATTTATACAAGAAAGATAAATATGACAAAAATTAAATAAAGCTTAAGCAAATGAAATGAGGACAAATGTACTCTCCAAAATTATGCAGGTGAACTTTAGAGAAAAAGATTCTTTGTCACTTGTACTTGTAGCATTTTTATAGTTTGCAACGTAATGTTTTTTTTTTTTTTTTTGTTATTAACAATCCAAAGTATGCGGGTTTTGCTATTTGCAACCTTCGTGCTATTTTTCATTCAAAAAATGGTTGAATCGAAGCACGTAAACCTCATGCCTCATCACCAATTATTATGTTGGGCAATGTTTTAATATTTTTAGAATGAGGCATGAGGTTTACTTCGATTTAACCATTTTTTAATGAAAAATAGCCTGAAGGTTGCCAAGAGCAAAACCTGCATACTTTGGGTTTGTTAATAACAACATAAAAATATTAAATTGCAAATCATAAAAACGCTACAAGTACAGTGGCAAAAAGTTTTTTTCCCTGAACTTTAATAGTAAGGTATATATAGAGAGAGAAAGAGATAAAAACTCTACGGTGCCATGCCACACCCTGCATTTAAAACCATAAATCTCTTAATATAAAAAGGTATAAAATTGATCTAATGGTCCCTATTAAACCCTAAGTGGAGAATGGTGCCGCGAACTTTATATATATATATTAGTAAAATCTATAAATTATATTTATAAATAATTAAAGTATAAATAAATTATTATTTAAAAGTGTAATATAATTAGGGAAAATTATTTTTCGCAACCTGTACTATAAGCGTTTTCACGCTTTTGCAACCTAATTTCTTTTGTTGACGATTGTGTGTGTGTGGAAATTACCGATGACTACTAATATCCATCGGTAATTATGTATTGTATTGGTATTAAAAGTCATCGGTATTTACCAAAGGGTATTAATAGCCGTTGTAATTATCGACGGAAAAAAATCAATTGGTATTTTACTCTTTTTTATAGTGATTTATGGGTATGAAGAAGAAGAGGTGAAAAAATATTCCAACGAGAACTACGAAGAAAATTGAAGATTGTTACAAAAAAATTGGAAAACCAGGCACAAATGGGAGAGCAAAGATCTGTCTGAGTTGGTCGATTTTTATATTCTAGGTGCAACAAACAGAAACCTACAAAAAGACAGATGATTTTTTCTATGTCTGTGTCATTTTTTATTTGGGTTGCAATAAATAGTTGATTTTTATTAGTCAAATTGCAATATAGTCCATAATGACGATGAAACATGTTGGATTTTTTGATTTTTAAGTTTTGGAATGGGTTGAATATAATTTTCCAGTTCACGTTTATTTAATTTTTACAAGTTTCTTTTGACAATAATCTAAAAATTTTGTAAACATGCTAATGATGTGTTAAACTTTTTTTGTTGATTTTTGGATTGGGTGACAAACATCAAAACTGAAACATGTTGAGTTGTAAACTTGTTGAAATACTATATTTTCATATTTATTTAATTATTATCACCTTTTTGTTTTGTGGGTCATAAATCTGAGAATTATTGGTGGTCACTCTAATTTATCTTGGTATCTTGGTTCTTGATAATCTAATTTATATCATATGATGTCCTTTTTTGTTATGTACTTGTTTAGTTTATCTTTACTAAATAACACGTTTCATTAAAGCATAATCATGTGATGAACATATTATATTAAGTACATTGTGAGTTTAATAAATCTTCTTTTTATTTTGATTTTCAAATATTGTTTTTGTTGCACAACTAAGAGTGAGTTCATTGTGTTTATTTCAAAGTGTGTAGCATGCAATGTATCAATGGATTTTTAGCAATTGGTTGTCTATGAAGATAGTCATGGAGTGAGGGTTTTGTATGTGTGTTTGGTTCTTCATAGGTAATTTATGTGTGGTAGTATAATTTAATTTTAGATTTTGTATTTTTGGTAATTTACATCCTAAAATGCGAATTGTGTGTAAATATTGAGAGGGCATTTTATTTATCTACTGTGTTAATATTCAAAGGTATATTTATTTTAAATATTATTTATGAATAAAATTTTCGTGGTATTAGTTGCATATTTGGTTATCTATCTCGCATCTATTGCTATATAAACAAGTGAAGTGTGATCAAAATTAATTGTTAGTTGGCTGGTGTGTGCCTTTGTATTCCTTTGTAAGGTGCGACTGGAGTGATTGTTCTTAAATTGGTGTGTTAGATTAATTTTGTTGTTTATTTGTAGTGAAATTTTTGTTTATTAAAATTATTACGTAGATGAGTATTTGTGTTATTTTACATGTTATGGGTACCATGCACGTTAGTATTCTTACATTAAAATAAGCGATGAGAGAGCATCAAAAAGAGTACCCATGTGTATGGTGTTGCAATTGTTTCAGATTGTACGATGGGGAAAAGTATTTTTGAATTTAATACTGAGTTGGTTTTAGGTTTATTTCATATATTATTGCCAGTGCATTTTGACGTTTAAAACAAAAAAGGTGCAGAAAGTAAATAATACAATATACAGGATGTCCATGTGAGAATCAAGTTTTATGTTAAGGGGCCTTATTGAAGATCAAACTCCATATTACTCAGGGTACTATAATAAAGAAGTTATGGTGTCCACATATTAAGGTTAATCCCGTTTGAAGTGAATCGATGTGGACAAGTGCATATAATACTCAAAAGAACAAAAATGTGGTATGTGGGGAATGAGAATACAAACTCAAGACATGTATAAATTAACCCTATGTATCTCAAACTTATAATCTATATTTAAACCCAATAATTCAACTGTTTGTTCGCCTAGTAATTTTGATTAGTTGTGTGAAATAATTCACAAGTGTATGACGTTATTCAAACGAGTAACCCAACTTTATTTTGAAGTAACTCTTTAGTTTATTTGGTGTTTATTCGTGTTGACAGACATTTACACCATGTTTTTTAGTTTATTTGGTGTTTGCTTATGTTGATCAGCATTCTCTAAAATAAATGTTAAGAACAAGCAATTGGCACATAGTCAACATATTAACTCCATTTTGATGGGTACTTGCAAACATTAACATTAGTAAAATCAAATGCACTTAATATAAATATACAATCAACGTCTTTCTAGTTCCATGAAAACACAAGCACACTAAAAAATAATATAGAGTACCTCAAAATAATTTGAGAATCAACATAAAGCAAATTCAGCAATTCCATAGAAAGTAAGTACAAATGCGAAGTAAATTAAATTCCATAGGAGCATAAATCCATGAGAATAATACAAGTGATTCAAAATATAGTAGATGATTTTAAATCCACAAGAATTAAAGGGAAAACTAATATGGACAATATTACTTACTAGATATGAAACAAATTCTTTATCGGGTTCTCAAGAAATGGGCCAAGGGATTCATCCTCACTTTGGTAACCATTGTTCACTTTATGTTTACCATATTCGTACAACAAATTAACGTCGTGTTTCCTGTGTATCTTTGAATCAAAATCTTTTATAGGAAGGTCAACAACGATAATGAAGTATTATGCGTGCAAAACCATTAATACGTCATATTCACTGCACAAGTAATACATGTGTATGTTAACTACAATACTAAGAATTAACTAGTAATGAATATAATAAATAAGTGAACCAATATCCAAAAAATATATTACCCTGTGCCTACCTATGAACATTAAAAAAAGACAACGTCAAGCGGATTCTTGATACTCATCCTTGCATGTAAACCAACTTGAAGATTGGTGTCTTTTATAATTTCATAAAATCAAATCATTGATAAAAAGAATTTGGACTAAGTGCAGTGATTAACGCATATTATCCTTATTTTTATTAGTATTTTAGTTAGTTTTTCATTTTGTTTTTGGTATAAGTTGGGTAGATTAAGCCTAATTTCGTAATTTTATACTTCCAGCTTATTTTACCGTATTGTGATCTAAACTGAGGCAAATAGGTGATTATTCTATGTTTTTTCATCTTTAGCTAAGTAACTGGAGGAGCTCAGCGCATAAGAGATGAAGTTCAATAATTAAGAAATGAGAATCGAGCATTCCGGCAAAGAAGTAGCAGAAATTGCGAGTTAGCGGTAACCCTTACCGCTACCATTACCGTTACCTTACCGCTGAAGACGGACTGAGAGTTTAACGATACACTTAACGGTTACAACCATTACCATCACCATCACCATTAGAGAGCAACAGAGACGTTTACGATAGCTTTAGCGGTAACTCATAACCGCTAAGTCTTACCGTTATCTGCCCAGAAACGCATTTTTACCCTAACTTGTGCTCCAAGACATGGGAAAACTATATAAACCCCTCTCTTAATCCGTCCCAAAACACACATATATCCACCATAACCTTATTTTCGGTCCTTAGCCTAAAAAACAACATACTTTTACATCCCATATCGTAATAGAAGATCAAGATCGAAGATTCAAGAGTCACAAGTTCCGATTTTAGTTCGTGATTCGATTTTTGGCCAAGATCTACGCGATTTCTCCGGAATAGCTGGAGGATCTACTGCACTTCTTAGTTCAAATAAGTATTCTAAACTTTTCAATTGTTTTCTTAGTTTAATTCATACGATTAAGTAGTTGTTTTAATTATTATTATTGAGTTATTTTATGCTTCAAACCTTAGTTACTTTTGATATTTGGATTCGTAATCTTTCATCTTAGTTAGTTTGATTAATGTTTGGATATTGGAGATTTAATATTGATTATGCTTTGATGCTATTTAATTCGTTCAAGTTATTTGATTTCGTTTACGTTTGTTTATGATAATTGCGTTTTGTTCATGCTAGTTAATTTTGTTTAAGTTCTATACTTTTGAATTCATTATTGTCATCTAGATACGTACATGCTTCTTAGATTGGATTCATGATATTAATTTCTAGTTGGTTAATTAGTTATTTAGTTTTCATTGATGTTATTGCGTTTTAAATTCTTAGGTAATCAAAACAAACAAAAACCCCAAATTGTACAATTTTTCGTATTACTTTGTGATTAAACAAACATTTGAGATTTCGATTGCATGTTCCTTGAGATCGACTCGGTTTAACTTACCAACCTACATGCGAACTCATACTCTTGCGAGCAAGCTTTTGAATATTAATAAATATTTATAAAGTAGGAACACAAAAGTTCGAATCATGTAGTGTACCACTTGACAGCATATGTCATAATCCGATCATAAGCGAAAGTCTATCCAATATCCACCTTCACTCTAAGTTGCATCGACACGGACACAGACTCGGGACACGACATGACACTGACACAAGGACACGCTTATTTTTAAAAATATAAGAAACGACACGGAGTGTCCGACTCGCTATCGGGTTCAAAAATAGAGTGTCCGTGCATCATAACCTTCACTCAAACAAACGTGAATAGGAACAAAGCATATTGTACATGGCTTACCCATAAAATGCTCTTCTCCACACTATGCTTCCAACCACATGAGTCACCTTGCATGCACCCCAAAAATGATCATATAGGGGATCAAAAAGGTTTTTCGGTGAACCTCCTCTTATGCCTAAGTCAGCACGCATATAAAATTTGGCAGAGTAAGGGAAAATGTTTTAGAGAGAATAGTGTGTTATTAAATCAAACTGGCACCTGGGATATTTATAGGTGTCCATTTTAAGGTTTTCCAAAATTAAGTACTATCCTTCTTCAATTTAGGGTCGTTATGACGCATCACCCTTCTCAATCCTTATTCTCTTCATTGTCCCGATCATGTATTCCGATCTTATGCCCCCAACATGGGCATAAAGACCTTAATGTTGGTCCTTGATGCCCTCATCTCTTACTCAAGTCTTATCTAGAGCTCTTTGGTTGAACTTATTCTACGGTGAGCTCCTCCTGGTTCCACCTTTCTCGTACCCCGAGCCCTACGGCCTGCACCGAGCCTCTTGGCTAACTCCAAGCATTTAAAGCACCACCATCTAGTCGATAGTCTTTCCAAACCCCCAAGCTCCATCGATACCCCAAGCCTAACATGAGATCTCTTTTGCTTAAGTTTATTTTATTCTGAAACAGTTACTCCTCCCCCCTCCCCACACTATGGATACTTTATAGGAAAGCGGTTATAATAATAAGGTGCTCTGGTGCGTTCCAATTTCCTAAAAGATCTGTTTGTCGATACTTGTGCCTCAAGCATCGACCCATTTCTTCTTGAAATGAGTTTAAGTTGGAACGATTGACAACCTGACCTATCTCGATTCATTCCCTCGAACCTAAATCTTGGCATGTTCACTGTGTTAACTTCGAGTGAGATCACCCATAGCCTAAACCATTCCTCTGAGACCTCACCCCGATCCATGTCCCTTACAATGCGAGTTCCAGGCAAAACCTTTAATCCTAACCTCGAGCAGTATGTCTTAAATTTTCTGGCCAAATGTCTAAAACCACGAGCCATCAATAATATATTATCTTGCAAAATGTCCAAAACCTCGAGCCAGAACCCTGAGCCTAAGGCCTATCCATCTATTATAACATCTTTAACCACAGAACATGGCACTTTGATCTGTCTGCCCGATCATCTTTCGTAAAGATTTTCAGCATTATTTCATTTATTCTTGTTTTGTTTATTCAACCTGGGTTCCCAAGTCACCTTAGCTCAGTATGACCTATAGTTGGATAAATGAGTAAGCTGACATGTTTCCCTGAGTATGGGTCTCGAGTCGTGGTTTTAATAAATTTCGGCCCAATTTTAGTCACCCCGAGCTCATAAGGGCCATCAAGCTTCTTATATGGGTTTTCGAGGCCCAATTTAAGCCACAACCGAGCTCATAAGGCCCACTAAGCCTTTTCACATGGACTTTCCAGGCCCAACTTAAGCCACAACTGAGCACATAAGGCCCATTAAGCTTTATTATGGATTTCCTAGGCCCAATTTAAGCCACAAGGCCCATTAAGACTTTTCACCCAGATTTTCCAAGACCAATTTAAGCCATAACCGAGATCACAAGGCCCAATAGTTTACGCTCATGTCGCCCTGCTGCCTTGTGTTTTTTCCTGCTCCAACCCGTTGATTTTCTCGAAGAGATCAGGCTCGTTCATTCCTCTATCGACCAACAGTGGAGATGACATTTCTTAGGGTTTTCCCACCATATATTCTAAGTCCTAAGACTTCATTCCCATTCTCATTATCATCTTCTAACTTCCTACTCTCACCTCCTATAAAAAAAACTCGAACTTTGACAAGATAGTTTGCTTGTTGTTTTTCATTGTTCTTCGCTATTCATCTTGGTCTTAGGTTTTCCGCCAGTCTTTATGTTCCTACATAGGTACTATTCAATCTTTATTCTTTAACTTAATGTCTCCTTATGTTGTTTTCCTCCTTCTTTATTATTATATATTTGTTATGGATACCCCTTCGTCATCTCGCACTCATTCTAATGATGTTCTAACCCCTAATGCGAACCCCTCGCCTGCCTGGGGATCCTGTGAGGGTTCAGGGTCTATAGGTCTTTTTTCATCACGTCAAGATGAGTCTCCCACATCCCCGATCTGTTCTAGCAAACCAATTACCACTATCCTGTCCAAATCAAACACTCAATATATATCCTGCATCATTTCTAACAAAAACCCTGGGGTACGTGCTTGCCAACACTTCCCTGCCTTCATCCTTTCAGCTAATCCTTCATTCCGGAGAGGACAGACCTCCTCTTTAAAATTCAAAGTGAATGTTCTATGTTAGTCAACTCCATGGTGGGTTTTGCTTCCCCATTCCTCCTTTAACGATGGAGATTTCTCATTCTTACGAGACTACTTTGAAATAGTTGTGCCTAACTTGTTTAGAAATATGGCAAGGTTTATCCCGGTTGCTCGATATTTAGGTATCACACCTACATCTGCCCTTTTATTTTCTCTTTTTCAAGTGAAGTCTCTCCAATCCCTGTATTCTAACACCTCTCAACTCAAGGTGAGACCAGGTTTCTGGATAAGGCCCCCACCTCTAAAGAATAATGGAAATAGTGTTTCTTTTTTTGTGAAATCCTCTGAGGCTTGGGACTTTTCTACCGAGTGGTTATGGGAGATTCTTTACCAACACAAGTACAATATCAATAAATGGTTTCCTGGTGTATAACATGTCGTTGAACAGATAACAGATAAAACCTATGATCTATCTTGACTCGTCCTTAGGCCTTTTGAGTTTCCTTTGGAAACTGGTATTGATAAAAGATACATGCCATTTCTACCCACTTGGTTCACCATCCTTATATGTATTCATTTTATCTTGTTCCCTTTTTATAGATACCATGTTCAAAAGGTGTAGAGGTAAGGTCGATGAGCCCAGTGAGAGAGTTGTATTCTTAGTTTAGGCTTTACCAAAGACTTCTCTTCCTTCAGATGGTGGTCCCTCGGCCACAAGTTTTGGCGAGTCTTTTCCTACAAAGAGAGATCCTCTTAGCCCTAGCCATCTAAACCCTAAGAGAGCGAAAGTCACTACAGCGAGCTTGGGTCAAGCCGCAAGACCAGCCATCACCACCCCGAATCAAATATTTTTCACTCGGAGCATGACGAGAAATGAGGATGCCCACACAACTATCAAATATGTGCAAGAGATATGGTCCACTCCATATCGAAAGCTTTTTGATAAATAGGGAGATAGTGAACTAACTAAGAACAGGTGTTTAGGTCATTCTAAGATAGCCCCGATCTCCCCTTACTTGTGATTTTGAGCTTATAATGCTTATTTTTCATTGTTCTGAAAACCGGACCGGTCATCAAATCGGTAAAGTTATAGGTTCAGTGGTTCACAAGTCCAACCGTAGTCGGACCGGTTTTAATTACACACACACACACACACACACATATATATATATATATATGTATGTGTTTGTGTGTGTATGTATGTATGTATATATACCATTGTTAAATATAAATAGAATAAATTAATTTAATAAAAACATGATTATAAAATATTTTAAAATTCAATTCAGAGAGTCTAAAAAAAACAAGACTCCGTCAGTTTTTTAATATAAAAATAAGAAAGGAAAAAAAAAAAAAACACCAAAAAAACCGGTTGAACCTGTCACAGGTCCACCGGTCCAACCGGTTCATGACCGGTTTGGCCGGTTTTCTACCGGTTTTTGAGTCCACCGATTTTCACATGAAAATCGAACTGGTGTGGTGATCGGTTCCCGGTTGAACCGACCGAACCGGCCGGTCCGGTTTTCAGAACCATGGTATTTTCATAATTTATTTTCTCTACAAGCCTTATCCATGACCTTTGCAGTTTCTACTCGTGCTGGTCATGGTTTTAATGATTCCCAACTAGTTATGGATCTTATAGTTATGAAAGACAAGGTCTCTAAGCTTAACTCCAAGTTAAAGAAGTATAAGTCTACTCTGAAAGACACTCGCTGCTACAGCCTCTCAGGCGCAAGCCTTAGCACAAATTGAATCCCTCGAGACTCAGCTAGAAGCTATAAGGAATGAGCATAATGTCGAGATTGAGTGGCTCGTGTTGAGGGAATCAAGATGGGAGACCTATCTCTAAACTCAATGAGGCCTATCATTAGTGAAAAGAGTTTGCGAAGCTACTCAGAAGATATTTGTTCGCTACGAGGAGTTTTCTAACACTCTGGTGGGGGTAATTTCTTTTTATGCTTATTATATAGTAGATATGGTCAAATACTGGGTGGTGTCGAGAAGAATGAGGAAATAAATTAGGAAATAAACAGTTCGATGTAACTTTAAAATAGGGAAATAAATATAAAAGCAAATCCACATTGACTACTTTGATTTTGGGCAAATACTTGGGTGAGACCGGTCTCATTGTATGAGACCACTTTTTACCCAATTTGTATAGCCCGCCCATTAACCTGCCCCACCCATTATCCTGCCCCACCCAACCATTAATACAATAAAAATAGAAAACAATGCATAAATAATCTGGTCTCTCTCGCACAGGCGCCGTCTCCATGCCCGTTGCTCCTGGATCCACCGCTTCGGCGGCTGGGCATCAACGGAATCTTCTCTACGGCGGCGGCCAACAAGGGCCTCAAGAAGAATGTCCTGAAATCGCTGTCGAAACAGACGGTCGGAGAGGACGAGATGGCGGAGAAGCTCTCCTGCTGCGCCATCTGCCTGGCGGAGTTCGCCGCCGGTGATGAAATCCGTGTGCTGCCGCAGTGCGGCCACTCGTTTCACATCGGCTGCGTCGACACGTGACTTAAATCTCACTCGTTTCTATAATTCGTCTTCGAATTTTTCAAAGTAAGATCCCGAAATTCAAGTTTCTATCATATTTAATTTTCAATTCTTTTTTATTTCTGATTTTTGTTTCTAGTTTCTGATTTGTTTATTGAAGCAATTTTGTTTATCCAACGAACCATTGAGGCGCCCTGTGGTTATCGACAAATTGKAGAATTTCTTCAATAAGGAAGCCTTGATTGAGGGGTTGCTGAAAAAGAATTTGCCCAAGGAGTTTGGGTACATCAAGGGTTTGAAGGATATGATTTCGGTTGAGCTGACAGAGATTCTGGGTGCTCGCCATACCTAGAGCCGGCAATTTCAGGCCCGGCCCACGGGCCGGGCCGGCCCGGCCCGGCCCGATTTTAGGTGGGCTTGGGCCTTGAAATACCAGGCCCAAAAAAATCGGGCCATTTTTGGCCCGGCCCAACAGGCCCGATTTGGCGGGCTGGCCCGGCCCGGCCCGACTTGGCCCGCAGAAACACACTAAAAACCCTATGGTGGGCCGGGCTTGGGCCAACAAAATCACGGCCCGATGGAATTTCGGGGCCGGCCGCCCCGGCCCGATTTTCGACATTGGCCCGACGGGCTCGGGCTGGGCTGGCCCGGCCCAGGCCCATTGCCAGCTCTACCCATACCACTAATTTATCGCCCATACCACTAATTTATTATTAATACAAAATAATAACAAATAACGAAGCAGATGTCACTTCTCTATTGCGATGCGGATCAGATTCCTCTTCTCTCTCCATCGCCGGATTAGAAATCTACAAGATAATCCACAAGATTCTTAATAAGATCGGAGAAGCCGCAGATCTACTACCCCACCCAGAAGATCGGGCACCGTGACTCAGATGGTCGTGGATCTACCACCTCCACCGTGACCCAGGTCGTGGCTGCCGTGGATCTACCACCCCGTGACCGGCCGTGACTTCTACAAATCGCGTAACCCTGAATGCTTGTAATTGAGGATTTTTTTGCCTTTATATGGTTAGAATCTTTAATTGAGGATTTTGATTAATGTTTGTAATTATTGTTTGAAATGGTGATGTAAAATTTGCAGGAAAAAAGTGTGTGAACACCCGTTGTGATTTTTTATGTTTAATGATCTTTCTACATTATTTCTAAATATATTTTTCAATACTTTGACTATGTTTTGCAGGGCATTTACAATATTTTGTGATACCTATATAATATATTGTAAAAGGAAGAAAAAAAAAAAAGGTAAAAAAACTTGAAATATGTTAAGCTAGTATTGTGATACTTTTATTTGAGGATTTGATGTGATACTTTAGCTATGTTTTATGATGTTTTAATAATTTTTGGTGATACTTTGTCTATATTTTGTGATACATTAACTATTTTTTGTGATACTTTAACAATGTTCTGTGATACTCAAATAATTTGAGTTAAAAAATGTTACTTAACTATGTTTTATTGTAAGAATATGTATAAAAAACTTGTAATACTTTAATAATATTTTGTTATACTTAAACAACTTGAGTTAAAAATATTACTTAACTATACTTTAATAAAAAATAGGTATAAAAAACTTGTGATATTTTAACAATCCTTTGCAATACTTTAACAATATTTTGTGATACTTTAACAAAGTTTTGTGATACTCAAATAACTTGAGTTAAAAATGTTACTTAATTGTAAAAATATGTATAAAAATTTGTGATACTTTAACAATCTTTTGTAATACTTTAACAATGTTTTGTGATACTTGAACAACTTGAGTTAAAAACATTACTTAACTATACTTTAATTAAAAGATAGGTATAAAACTTGTGGTATTTTAACAATCTTTTGTGATACTTTAACAATGTTTTGTGATACTTTAACAATGTTTTGTGATACTCAAA
>BMAC01000116.1:1695186-1726325 GCA_014905375.1 Phtheirospermum japonicum
TTCACCACCATCCGTGTTGTACATGTAGAACGACGCCATCTCCCTCCGACGATCTCATGTCTGATAGTTACTCAGTTAGAGAAGACCGAGATTTGGCTCGAAAAGAATGCAAAAATAAAGGCGAATGACCCTTGTCCATCACGAAGCTTAGATCCGCGCAAAAATTTTCATTGAGGTCGAAAATAAACTAGACGACCCGAAAACTAACGGATCTGAGCTATTCCCATGATTCGTTGGGATCTTCCTCGATCGTACATATACTGGAGCATAGTGTATGCGCGACTTGAGAGCGGCCGATTAATCGGCTAGTAAGAAGAGGCGGCCCAATCGTCTGCCCGTTTAGTTCAGATTTGAACTAGATCAGACCTAAACTTGAAACCACAGCCCCATTTTGGGCGGGTTCAAGTTAGGGCGGGTCAAATAATAGAATGGTAAAAAGTGGTCTCATTCTATGAGACCGGTCTCAGACCTACTCTTGATTTTGATAGTGCTGCTAATTAATTTCGCAGCCATTCTGAGATCATTTTTATTGCTAAAGTGCATTGTTTTCTACTTGACATTTATGACCATGTCTCATGCTGATGTGTTTTATGTCATAAATACATTTCGCCAATTTTATTTAATCACAAATAAGTAAAAATAAATGAGAAGAAGGAAAGAAAGAGTAACTTATAGTTTACTCATAATATTTTTTATGAGTCAAGAGTCAATTGGACTCCCTAGTAGCCTTCATACCTCCTGGCTTTCATAATGTCCATTTTTAATTTTGCAGCATCAAAGCACTTGACCCAATAGAAAATGCAAAAAAGAAAAAATTGAAATAAAATACATTTGATCACGTGGAATTAACTTTTTGGCAAATGCACGTTAGCATTAAAGATGATCTGATTCCCGCGATTCAACGTTTCCTCATACGCTATTTCTTAAATCGTGTCATTTTAAGCATAATAAGTGGGTAAAGCAAATAATTGTACAATAAGAAACCGGAGAGAACTTTGCCCAACGTCAGAATTATACTACCTCTGTTCCAAAAAGATAGTCCAGTATTCCATTTTCGTTCATTTACTATATTTAACATATCATTAATTTTTTATTTCCACGCATACTATTAATTAATATTCTTTAAATACTAATTTTTTAATAGTAAATTGAATCAATCGCAGAACTATCATTTTTGGGAGGAATGGAGTAATTCCCTTCCGCCAGTTTCCATATAGCACACAAGAAGTGGCTAAAACCACTGCTAGTTTAACTTCATCTCCTCCACTTTCATTCTATCCTCAAAACACACACACACACTGAGAAACACACACTGGCATCAATCAATGGGATCGAGGAGTTTCCACGTGAAACCCCAATCCTTTTCGTTAATTACAGGCGCTCCGATTTCTCCGTCCCTCTCTCCTCGCGCCATTGGACTTATTCGGAGTGAATTTTTGAGCAGTGGCCGCCACACTCTCCGGCTACCACGGCGGAGATGGAATAAATTACGGCTGCAATCTCAGTCTCATTACTGTAAGTTTCTCTTCAAGGCCTCGCTCGAATCTCAACCGATTGTTGTCTTCGCTGCGGCCATTGCCACTGTTTCTGCAGTAACTGTTGTGTACTTTACTTATTCACGAAAACAGCTTGATATCAAGCAGGTAACACCATTTTTTTTTTTTTGGTATAACTCCATGACGATATCTTATTGTGTATTGGTGTTGGTGAATTTATCTCAGTCACATTTCTGTGATCAAGTAAAGCCTGTTACATGAACCCGTCAGTTGTACACAATCTGAAAATAAAGTGGCTATGAATGTTTTCTTCTACGAAATAACAGCATTGTTTCACTGACCCGTTGATTATCTCTAATGAAATCCTTTGCTATACATGAACACACACTTGTTGTAAATACACTGAATGCGTACGTTAAATACTGTGATTTTTTATTGTTATAATTCACAAAGAGGCACATATATATTATGAATTATAGACATAGTATATTCAAGGATTTTGTTTAATGAAATTAGGGTTGTTAATGAATTAATTTGACATTTGATGGCGAACTAGACGAATAACTCAGATCAAGTATTTGATTGCAGAAATTGCAGTAAATGTTGCTTTTCCAATTTCAAGTTCAATTACCAAAAACCACATTCTTATCGCCTTTTCACAATTTTTCAGATGTCAGGAAGGCTGACACTTGCACTATCCGAACAAATAAGAAGTATTATGACTTGGATTCTCACAGATTCACATTCTCAAGATTTGAGGAAGAAAGAATCTGTTGATGGGAGCAAAGATTATGTAGAAAAGACTAGAGAAATCAATCATGAACATAATGATACGAGTGATGAGAAAAAAACAAGGGAGACCGATGTGATTCCTGGAGGATCGCTCATTGCAATGGCATCTCAGTTTCAGTCGAATATGGTTGCTTCGAGTTCCCACGATAATTCAACCTCCCAAGCATCTGGAACTATGGAGATATCATCCGTCCCGTTTCTATTATCCAATTATGGCGTTCAAGATTCACTTGAACACCCCAATTCAGCTGCTTCTGAAGTGTCGGTTGCAGTAATGGAGACTAAGTTGGGTGGTTCTCTTTCTTCAGCAGAGCACATACATGAAGACACAGATGAATTTGGTAGGCTAAAACTTGAATTTCTTGAAGAGGATGATAGAAAAGATTTTAACCGTATTTTCAGTGACTCTGCACGCAAAGAGCTGCACACAATTAGTGAGACCTCTTTGGAACAATTGGATAACATGGGACCATTGTCATCTTGTGCTACCCTTCAGAAGAAAAGCAGTTTTTCGTCGCTCATGAACAATTATGTGGTGGAAGGATCAAATCTTACTGCATGCAATGTTATCTTACCTAGAGGTTGTTTTTTTCAATCGCCGAATTATCTGTATGTTAATTTATTTTTATGCTTACCTGATACAATTTTTTATTTTTTTAACCAGAGAAGTTGAAAGAGGATAGCCCTCTTGCATATTACAGTCAAGGCTTTTTCTGCCAGCAGAAGGATTTAAGAAATAGGAAAGAGTTAAGAAAGAAGGACAAAAGAGCTTCCCACGGAGACAGGCTCCAAGACTTGTCCCCATCTCCTAATCCCAAGGAGAAGCATAACTATAACAAACACAATCCTTCATGGCAATTACGTGTTTACAACCAACTTTTGAGGGAAGGCAGGTAAAATTCACTTTAAGTCATTGGCAGTCTTCCTTTAAAAGTCTTTTGGAGTTCAAATTATTATTCTGACATGAGTATTTGGTGCACGAAGTATTGGACAAGTTATAATGCATTTAGGGCATTGCCTGTACATAACATTATTAATTCCAAGCAAAGTGAGGCACGCTTAATGATGTCAGAAATATATATATTGTTATCAATCCTACTTATTTAAAATTTTTATTCTAGGTTATATGACTGCATAGAATTGCTCGAGGATTTGGAAGAGAAGGGTTTGTTGGATATGGATAAGGTGACTTTGCATCTTGCCAATTTCCTATTATTAAGATGCCCATGCAAAGTGTTATTTATTTGTTCAATGCCATGCTTCTAGGTTTATCATGCAAGGTTTTTTGATGTCTGCAAAAGTCAGAAGGCTATTAAGGAGGCATTCCGTTTCGCTAGGTTTATCCCAAACCCAACCCTGAGTACGTTCAATATGCTTATGTCTGTTTGCGCGAGCTCTCAAGATCCAGAAGGTACTTTCTCTCTCTAAACTTAAGGGTCCCCATAAATATGCCAATGACGTTTAATCTAATACTTCAGATTTACTTTGCCCATTTGTCTCCTATATAGGTGCTTTTCAAGTTCTTCAACATGTTCGGGAGGCTGGTTTAAAGGCTGACTGCAAACTTTACACTACTTTGATATCAACTTGTGCTAAAAGTGGTAAAGTGGATACAATGTTTGAGGTATAGAAACCTATTTCACGTGGACATTTTTCTAGATTTAGGGGACCAAGTGAATAGTTGGACAGGGGTATGGATGCGGATTCTTCTTAAAATTATGTCTGTTGAATATTTTTAACTTAGATAGATTTTCACGTGTCCATTTCAACCATGTAGGATTGCTGCCTAAGGTTTTACATTATTTTTGCAAGTATATATATATTTTAATTGACTCATCTTGATTATTTTTGTGAGGTCCGCATAAATTATGTACATCGTTAATACCCATAAGAATACAATTATCTTCCTCTCAATTTATACATACCAATGTCAAAGATATTTAGAGCGTTCTGCACTTTATATTCTTGTCCCTGAATCCCAGTTCTTACATGATTTATTGCATTTTAGGTTTTTCACGAAATGGTAAATGCTGGAGTTGTACCAAATGTTCACACATATGGTGCACTGATTGATGGCTGTGGAAAAGCAGGGCAAATTGCTAAGGCTTTTGGTGCCTATGGAATACTCAGATCTAAGGTGAAAATGTACTTAGGATTCAATCATCTATCTTCAATGGCATATAAGCTAGCTAGCGGTTGCATATGTCTCAATTTAAATGCTATTATGGTATTTTGCACTTTCATTGTCCATGTAACCTGAAATTGCTGGTATATAGTAGGATGTGAAGCCAGACAGAGTAGTTTTCAATGCGCTTATCACTGCATGTGGTCAGTCAGGAGCAGTGGATCGCGCGTTTGATGTGTTAGCTGAAATGAAGGCAGAGACACAACCCATAGACCCTGATCACGTCACTATTGGTGCTCTGATGAAGGCTTGCGCTAGTGCTGGTCAAGTGAGTCTTATCTAGTTTATCTTTGAACCATTATCGACTTTGATATAATTTTTTTTTTCTCATCTCGTTCTGCCCATTGCATCTTAAGTGGGATTTGAAACTGTTTTAGGTTGATCGAGCGAGAGAGGTGTACAATATGATTCATAAGTATAACATCCGTGGCACTGCAGAGCTTTATACTATTGCAGTGAACAGCTGCAGTCATCATGGTGATTGGGAGTTTGCCTGCAGTGTTTATGATGATATGATAAGAAAAGGTGTCGCTCCGGATGAGGTACCTCTTCTAAACTTCTATGTTATTGTAAAGCCTCGGGAAAGAGTTTAGAAACAAATGTTCTTCACCGTGTCTTGAGGATCTCTGTTTTTTTTTTAATTTTAATTTTATTTATAAATTTATTGTTTACACACATGTATTGTTAATTCTGATTAATCCTTTGAATCTCTGCTTGATGTCTTAATTTAATTCTTTGAAAGTCTCTGACCCAATTTTGTAGTATGTGTATTTTAAGTTTTTAACCTTTTCTCACCATTTAAACTGCTCCTGTGATACCATCAATTCATCCACTTCATGATCAATATTTCTTTCCTTTCGCCTTTTGAATTGAATTTAAGTTCTGCTGGGAATATACTCATAAAGCATGATCTTAGAAAAGCTAATGACTTCAATTTGCAAAAAATAGTTGACATGTCGAATATGTTGAGAGAAGGCTAGAACCTTTCAGAATCATCCCTGCCTGTTTGCTATTTATGGGATTGCATGATTTTTTTTTTGTCATTGTGGACCTTGTATTGCACCTAGGCATTTTGCTTATTTGCTGGTGTGTGTGGCCATATGGATATTTTCCGTCATTTTTTAATTTATATTTTCCCACATTTTCTCTTTAGTGCATGCGTAAAATTCTTATAATTCTTTGCTCTCTCTTGTATATTTTCTTGGTTTGTAATCAAACAATGAGTTTATGGGATATACTGCTCTTAGAAGTGGCTCCTTAGAGGTGATATGGTGAATTGATTTTTACATTTTCTTTTTATGATATGAAATTCTAAGGTCATGTCTTTCTTTGTTTCATCCGTAACCCAGATGTTTATCAGCGCCTTGATAGATGTTGCCGGGCATGCTGGAAAAGTGGATGCTGCATTTGAAATTCTACAAGAAGCTAGGGCTAAAGGAATGCATGTTGGAATCATTTCCTACAGCTCCTTGATGGGAGCATGTAGCAATGTATGGGCAACTCACCAATTTCTAGAAATTCAATTACAAAATTTCGTTTAGTATATTACAATTGTAACCAAAGCCTTTAAAACACTCTTCCTTATGATAACTAGGGTTTAAACAGGGAGGTTTTTTGATGAACACATTACATCTTACCTTGAAATTAAGTCAGCTAGTGAGTGGTTCTATGCTTGGTTTTCTTCTGGGATTTGATAGATCATTGTTCTAGTCTAGACAATGCAACTTTTAATAATTTGGGATGCCTAAGAGTTTGGGTGATGGTATTGCTTAGTCTTTTCTGTTTAGAAGGCTTAAGAAAAGTCTTTTGTTATAAATGATATATAGACCATGCAAAGGCAAATGTTTGCTTCCCTTGGTGTTTTGACATTTGCTATATAAGTCTGCTCTGTGCCGGAAATTTCTGTGCTTGATGGCATAACTATTTGCTAAAATATATTTAGGCTAGAGACTGGCAAAAGGCACTGGAACTGTATGAGGACATCAAGAGGTTGAATCTGAAGCTGACGGTTTCACTGATGAACGCCTTAATAACTGCTTTGTGTAAGTTATTGTGACACAATTGTTAAAACTAACTTTAGTTTCTGCATTTATTTTTCGGAATTCATAGACTGTCTTGAGACACTCTTGCTCTTTTAGATTATTAACTGCTGGGGATTGTGGTTAGAAATATCAAGCAAATATTGGACTTTCTACTGTTAGACTCAGATCCAAAGTATAATACAAATTCCCATGCGAAAAAGCTATTATATTTTTTGGGTCAAAACTTTGATTATCAATTTTATTCGCCTCATCTATGTGAATATTATATGATGCAGCATGAAAAACCATATATTTACATTGCCCTGCAGGTGATGCGGATCAACTAGAAAAGGCCACGGAAGCTTTATTTGAAATGAAAGGCATTGGCGTATGCCCAAATACCATAACTTACTCCATTCTTTTAGTGGCGAGTGAAAAGTAATTACCTTTCTCTATACTGAATTAGTATAATTTTCTCACCTCTCTTTTTCATACACCGTTTTTATCTTTTCCCAGAAAGGATGATCTAGAAGCTGGCCTCATGCTTATTTCTGAAGCAAAAAAGGATGGTGTAACTCCCAACAATGTAATGTGTCGGTGTCTCATAGGTGAGTTAATGGGTCTTCTTATCTTTATTTTTTGAGATTGTTATGTGAATGTAGTCCATGATTCATACGATAGCTGCTTTTATGCTGCTATTTTGGGGAACGACTAGACAAGGAATTTTTAGGAAAATGAATTTTTACTAATGCCATGTTTCAGTTATGTGAGTATTTTTACAGCCATGTCTAAATTTGATCTCTTCTGTCGATGTGTGAGTCAAAAGTGGATAAAAATGGTATAAGGCTTATTATGCTAAGAAGGTGATAAAAATGGAATAACATTTCTGTTTCAAAGCTCATGCCACGGCCTATTACTAAGATAGAGAGGAGAAGTAATCTGTTCTGGATTTATGCTAGCATATTTTATTGGGTTGCACCCTTTCCTTTTTCTTTCCTTATTTGTGGATTGTGAACTGTTTGTTGACTCATCTAGTTTGTTTTCTCAAGATATGTGCTTGAGGAGATTCCAGACAGCTCATAGGTTTGGCGAGCCGGTGCTGTCTTTCACCTCTGGACGAGTTCAGCTTAATAGTAAATGGTCTGCACTCTTATCATTTTATGGAACTGTGACACCATACTGATTATGTAGTGCCTATTTACCCTGTTTGCGGGATTTTTGGTTTCTTTTGAAGTTTACATTTTCATCCGGACGTGTTATTTATTTATTTATTTTCTTATTGTTTGATTTATTTTGAAGTTATGAGGTTAACATCCTCATTCCTTGTTGAGATTCTTTCAATGGAATAATAAAAAGTGATTCTGTAATTATCATCACAATAACCTTAATGGCTGAATCATGCATCTTACTTTATAAAACTACTTCCGTGTGTCGTCATCCTAATGCTGGTTTTACTCAAAAAGGGGATGACAAAAGAAGCAAGATATGCTTTATGAGATGGCTATATATCCACAGGACCTCGTTGGCCTTGATGGTGTACAGGGAAACAATCCTAGCTGGCGTGGCACCTACAATGGATGAACTATCACTAGTGCTGGGTTGCCTACAGCTCCCTCATGATGTATCTGTGAGAAATAGACTCATTGAGAATCTTGGAGCCAATTTTGATACATCTAAAGGCGCAAATCTCTTTTCATTGATTGATGGATTTGGGGAATATGATCCTCGTGCTTTTTCTTTAGTTGAGGTCTGTATATATTCCAAAATTTCTTTATCTGTGGAAACTACTTAAGAACTTGCATCTCCTTGAAAACCATGTCAGTGACAGTTTACTTTTTAAAAACAATTTTTTAGGAGGCTGCTTCTCTCGGTGCTATACCATTGGTCTCTATGAAAGAAAGCCCAATTGTAGTTGATGCGAGAAATTTTCAGGTTCACGCAGCTGAGGTGAGCTCATTCTTGTAGCAACAATTTTTGTTTCGGCTATAATACATACACAAACTTAACCTACACTTGTCTGGAGTGTGCTCCATGGGTTCTTGTCATCCACTCTCTTATTGATGCCTCACCGACTATCTCCATTTACGCCCAATCCTGTCAAATCCTGTCTAATGACTTAATTCCAAATGATTTTGGATGGCCTTTTTAGGATTCACATTAACAAAAATTACTATCAATGATCAGAAGCTCTAATAGCTTGTTGAGTTTTTTTTTTTTTTTTTTTGGGTGTTGCAAAGTTTATCCATCATATCTTTTATTATTGTAATCCTGGTCCCAGCCAACACTTGGGTTGCAACATTAACAACAACAATTTACCACTACTATCTTCCAACTCTATATTTTTCCTTCTCCTACATACATGCACACATCCACCAATGGTACAACTGAGTGCCATTTTATATGTCTTTATCCTGCAATGAGCAATATCTCTAAACTTAGTTGCAACTATTTGTCAGGTGTACCTCTTGACGGTTCTGAAAGGTCTCAAGCATCGGTTGGCTGCTGGTACCAACTTGCACTTTGTTTATTTCATGATTGTGACATGTTTCTGGATATTACTTGCCAATTTTATTATCATTTAATTTCTGCTAAATTGGGAATTGATCCATCTGTCATGCCTTTCATAATCCCTATTCTGACATCGTATGGCATTCTGAAAGGCTAGATAAACTGTTCAAAAATGGATGGGAATCGTATTAAACTGCAGTCCAAAAAGGGGTAAAACAAAGAAAATATGTACTGGGCACATATGGAATTCTATAATGAAGTGCTTTGGTGCATAGTTATGAAATCACTGTTTACTTTTACACATTTGCTTTATTTCTTTCATAACTCTTAACACTCTTTTACTAATCTTTGACAGGTGCGAAGTTGCCTAATGTAACTATTATATTGCCCATGGAAAAGACACAAATTCAGACTTCTTCAGGGGAGAAAACAGTTAATATGGCGAGCAGGTTAGAGTATCTTCTTTGCTAGTTTGGAGGAACATTTTAATACTCCCTACGTCCCAAAAAGATAGCAGACTTTCCTTTTTTTTGGGCCCAAATTATAGCACACTTTCCATACTTGTTTTATGCACTTACTTATGTGCCCCTATTTAATGCACCTTGGTATCAACAATTAATGAGCCATTAGTGTTAAAAGGAAGGGTATAATTGGAAAATGTTGGTAATATTTAATGCTTCAACCATACTAACTACTTTCTCTTACTCTCCGTGAATGAAAATGTGCTATCTTTGTAGGATGGAGGGAGTATAACTTTTATTACCTTAATTGCTGATTATCGTGTATGATGTTAATATAATCAGTCGTCTTCAATATGTACTGACAATGTTCCATTTGCTCAACAGAATAAGCCAAGCAGTCGCAGCACTGTTGAGAAGACTTGGATTATCTTATCAAGGAAATGAGTCATATGGAAAGATACGAATAAATGGTGTTACTATAAGGAGGTGGTTCCAGCCAAAGCTTGATTCTCCTTTCGGTGTAAAAACAATGAATCGCCGCTCATCCCCAAGACATTTAGGTTCAGGGATAAGCCGCCAACGGTTTAGAATCAGAACTGGCCATTTGTCGTTGCAATAAGGTTCAGATATATTGTTGTCTTGGAGAATGCATTTACTTCATAAGTGATACTCTAATTCGTATACCCGTAATGATATGTCCTTGTGCCATAAGCTGGCCGATTCTTTGAGGAAGCAGCACTAGAATTCGAGTCAAAAGGAGGAAATGACGAAAATGGACGTGTCTTAGAAGTATCTTTTTATGTGAGCTGAAAACCCTTGATTTGCGACGTACAACTTCCCTAGAAGATGTAACATGCAGATGGTTTTGTGCTGGTCAGAGTTGAACTATGTAGCTTTAAGGACTGATTTCATCAAATTTTGTGAAATAAAATTCGAAGGGTAAAATAATAGCAAAAATATTAGGCTGCCACCTTTGCGATTGATTCTATTTGTAATATATATACTGTACTGTACGAAGACATTGCCATGTTGGCTGTGTGTTCCTTTCTTTAATGATATGCACACTCAACTGTACTATAGTAATTATGGGCTCTCAAGGTCCCTTTATATTTTATTATTTGAATGAATAGTGGATATAAGTTGAACTAGAATATTAGGACACCTTCACGTTTTGGGTGGTTGTATTTGTTTGTATATTTTGGACCAGTATTTGGTAGAGGATTCTTAGGAGTAATATTTTTATTTACCGTCTGTTAGTTAGGGCCTCATTTTGTGACTACTATGCTTTTTCCCGTTTTAGGTTTAAAATGAATATATATGCATTAACTCTGTCTTTGCATGTGTGTTGCTTGTTTGAGATGCTGATGAAGAAACTGACTGAAAAGTGTGGTCATCGCATATGGTGGAAATCGAAATAGGGAACTAGGATTTTCTGAAGTTGCCTTAACTCTTAGTTTTCATTATTTGTAAGCTGATGCTCATGGAGTGACAATTGTTGCGTAGAAAGGTGAATCAATCATCACCTTCATTGCAAAGTTATTGCCGAGTTCTGCTGCATGTTTTAGTTCTTTGACATATATGAGAAATTTGAATAGTGCAATACATAGAGGTAGATTTGGTTATCGCCCTTTTTTCACTCTGAAAATATGATAGATTGTAGTTCTATTTGAGCTTTCGATACTGGCAGGTTACATAAAATTCAGGTGTATAAATTGAAGAACCTTAAACATGATTGCTTGTACATGTGCTGTTGTGGTGAGCTTGGATGCTACGGGCTTTGTGTTTGGGATGATCAAGACAGTGGACACAAGCTGAAACTGTTTGAGTGAGCAGTGTTGAAAAATGTCCTATTAAAGTCTACAAATAAAAAGAATCATTATAAAATCTCTGTGCTTCAATGTTCATTAATCTGTGAACTTTTTTTTTCTACAGGACTTCACCACTATGGTCATGAAATACTTAGCTCTGAGGTCAAGTTGACGAAGGCCTCCTCCTTGCATGGGAATGTCAGACCACCCATAGGATGATCATAACCAAACTCCTCCTCTGCTTGCCATAGCAAGTCTTGAAATGCAGGGTGGTTAAGGTATGATATTGGTATAACGTGCCTGTTTTGAAACTCTCCTACATAAACGGCCAAATGGCCTTTAGGAACATCTGATTGTTTTTTGGCAAGAAGTGATTGAATTCTGTGAGGTGGAAAATGGAAGTCCATAACTCGTCTCTTTTGATATGAGCTAAGAAACTTTTTGAGGGATTTAAACATTTTTGGTTTATTTGAATTTTCTGGAGTTTGCGGTAGAGGTATGATTCTTACGATCATATTTATAACCATGGGTTTAGCTGCCGATAAGAGGTCAACTTGGGCCCAAAATCAGGGGCATGGTCTAGTAATAATCTACTGGGATGGGCTATATATATATATATATATAGTATAAGAATTCTTGTCTATGTGTGTTGGCCTACGGTTCAAAACCCCCACTTGTTCCCATGATCTCAATGTTGAAAGGGCATTGTGGGTTGTTTTGAAGCCATCAGCCTAAAAAACTGGGACTTGTAATATGTGGCTCTTTATGTATTAAAGACGAATGTGAATTTAGGGGATGGCATAACTTTCTGAACAGTAAAGATTTATGACCACCGGCAACAAGTTGCACCTGCAAGTGGCATGCAAATTCAACTTTCTGGGACTTTTTTGGTGTCTTGGAGATATTTATTTGACTAAGGATGTCTACGAGGGTTGGTCTTAGAAATATACTCTGCATCTATTCTTTGTTTTAAATAATTTTAAATTATTCTACAGAGGAGCCTTTTTAGGTCATCAAGAGAGAAGGTCTGGTGAGTTTGCTGTAAAGTAGCTGCGAATCTGTAGGTATTTTGTAGGAGACTTTTGTAAACTATCTAAATTAAATATACATTTAAAAAACGAATCTATCTGGAAGTCCCAGCCATGAACATGAATGATTGCTTACACCAGTAATGATACCGTGCATTTGATGGTAGCAATTTTTTCTGGAAAAATGATGTGTTTTTCCCTGCAAAAATAAATTGCTTAGTGGGCAGTTCTTGGGTTTAGGTGGGGTGGAATATTGGCGTGGGTTGTAGCATTATGTTCATTAAGAGATATTATGTTAATTTAATGATGATTCATGAGAAACTTCAAATGCGGCTAATCATGGATTTTTGTTGGCAAAATTTTGATATCTGAATGGGCGAATGTTCCCTACTGTGCCATCAAGAGGAATTCTCAAACTTCTTAATTTCCAGTTTGATTTTTCCTTTTTTCCTTTTTTCTTTCCTTTCCTATTATTATTATTATTATTATTATTATTATTATTATTATTATTATTAATTTCAAGTTTGGACTGTGAAGGAACATAAACAGATAGATTTGTCCCACTTGACATCAAACTTCTCCAGAAGTTAAAAGTTGGGATTGATTCCCTCTCCACTGTGTAATGCTTGTTATAGTTTTCTGTTGTTTTCTTAACGTATAGAGAGTTTTCTGAGTATTCCATAATAAACAAAAATTGTGTGCAGTTTAGAGCAAATTCTGGAATTTGTGTGTGTTTTAATTTCACGAGCTAGTAATTGCAGATAGCAAGATGCTAAAATTGATTAAAGAATCAATGTGGAACTTTGTTCAACAGAATAAATTAATAATCATAATAAAATTTTATATTTCTTCTTTTACATTAGTGAGTCTACACTACTTCCTAAAGCTATCATCTGAACACAAAAATGAATTTGTGTGTGTTTTAATTTCACGAGCTAGTAATTGCAGATAGCAAGATGCTAAAATTGATTAAAGAATCAATGTGGAACTTTGTTCAACAGAATAAATTAATAATCATAATAAAATTTTATATTTCTTCTTTTACATTAGTGAGTCTACACTACTTCCTAAAGCTATCATCTGAACACAAAAAACTCAAAAACTGCTCGTAATTGTTCTTGCATCATCGTGACAAGTGCATCCTGGAAGTGAGTTCAACAAAGGCATTCTCACAGCATGGGATTGTAAGACCTCCCATTGGATGAGTGAACCCAAACTCTTCCTCCGCTTGGTGCAACAAATCTTGAAACGACGGATGGTTCAGGTATGATATCGGAACCACATATCTTTTCCTCTGAATTTTTCCAACGTAAACCGCCAGGTGGCCCTTGGGCACGTCTGATTGATTTCTATTGATAAGGGATTGAAGCTTGTAGAATTGCTTAGCGTTCGAAACCAACGATGCTAAACGAATAGCCATTGTTCTTTCTTTTTTTTTTTTTTTTGAGGAAAAATAAAAAGATGTTGGCTTTTGATTGTTTGATATCTGGAATTTGTTTGTGATTGCTATGTCAATTGTTGAAGAATTGATGCATATATATATCGTTAAGAGTTTTGGAGGTGACTTTAAGAGGGGTCTACATTTACCAAGGAGCACATGGCTTGTGTCATGAAATTGAAAATAAAGTTTATCTTCTCTATGCATCATCACATGGTTTAAGAACCCCACTTGTACCTTTGAAGTCATCATGAATGAAAAGCTTTTATTGCAGATACCGCAAAGTTACTAACAGAGTTTACATGGTATTATCTGGCATTATTTTATTAAATTATGTTGATGGGTCCAGGTATTTATCACCCACCTTCCAGCATGTGCCAACCTTTCGTTTGCAACTGTTGTGGACGAGGGATAGCTTTCTTTAATTGAAACTCAAGTATTACTGCTAGTTGCCGATGCCCACTGTTTTCGATTTTGGGTATGTTGTTTTCTTTCTATATATATACATGTATGTATATTATTTGGTTATTAATATTTAGTTTTACGAGGATCTAGATGACGGAACTTATCACGATTCTTAATTTTCAAACTTCAATATAGGGATCATTTGCAGATGTCATTTTAAGTAAGTACATTCGTTATTATCGTTATATACAGTATTTAGTCCAAATTGCTGGGATTACATGTTGCTAGGTTTAAGAGTTTTAATGAATGTTTTATGTTTTTGCGGTTTCTAATTTCCTATCCCCTACCCACCCATTGCTATATTGGGTGTCCCGAAATGATTAGGCTAGTTGTTTTAACCATATTAATAAATATTTTTTTAAATTGTGTGAAAGAATTGTAATCAATATTTTTGACACGGAGGAGTATATTATTATTTTTTAAATGAAGAAAGTTCATGAGTCGAGTTTGTTCGGTATGACATCTTTCAAGAAATCGATAATGTTTCGAAATTATGAATGCCCATTTTAGTATTACAATCAGACTTTGAAGTTTGTGTTTCACTTGTCAAATAACACCTCTATGGGTTCAATTTGTACAAAAAAAAATATATATATTTAAAGGGTAATTGTGATTTTGAAAGAAAAATATTGTTTGTAATTAGACTGACACAAGGATATGTAATCAATCCTACTACCAAATATGGGCAAGAGAAACACATTATTACACCAAGCGTTGCGCAAGACTTCTAGAAGCTTGTTTGAACTTTTTATATTCAAATGGGTATTCAGAATTTTGTGAATTGTAAAACTTGTTTGTTATAAAATTCAAATTTCTTTTACAATGTTATGTCTGAAAATTGGATGATAATTATTATATTTTATTTTATATCAATTATGTTTGAAAAATGATGACGTTGTATTATAATATTGTATTTAATAATATTTAATTATCTGGTTAATAGAATATATATTATTAGGTGTAAAAAATTATTTGTTGAATATTAGATTTTTGAGTTTTACAACAAATGAGTATTTGATTTTCATGATGCCAATTTGATATTTCGAACCTAGGGCAAATAAGGCCCCAAAGTTCTTAACACGATAACTTATTTCTAATCAACCATCTATTTTTCTTTTAAGAATCTCGACCCATTTCACTAACATTTGATCATTAAATTTTCATTCGGCTCAACATAAACGAAATTCATTCTGATTTAGAATATGTGATGCCTAAGAGCATGTACAATGATAATATAGATGGTGAATATTGAGTGATGTTAGAAGATGTTTGATGTTTAACAGTTTCGATGTTAAGATGATATTGGAGATATTGCATAACATGTTAATAAAATAATATGTGATAGAGATTAGGCGTAATATATTGTTAATTGAGTAATTAATTTTTATATTTATTCGAATATCAATCCGGTATTGCTAACCCTAGGGTATAAAAGCCCTCAAGTATTATTTAGAGAATAGTTCGTGAACCGCTCGACAGAACATTTTCAATCATTGTATTGTCGTTGATGCACCTATCAGTAAGTATTCATCAACGATATCACTGACAACATCATATGCAAGCATTCAGACAGTAGCTATGATTTTTTGAAGTGTTGACAAGGCAAAACGACCAACTGCATTCATTCTTTTTATAAAGTAGGGGACATTGGTTTACACCTTCTCAATGATCCTCAAAAATAATGATTTGCTCATTCAAAATCGCATTCGAAAATCTCGGTCGCTAAAAATGAGATTTTCAGCAAAATAATTTTTGAATAATCTTTCCGCTCCTACTACACGTTCCTGATCATTTTCCGTCTTTATATGGCGATGCCTCAGAACTTGACTCTCCCTCATCATTGCTCTTATAATCATTTTTCACAGGGGATGGGTTGTAAAATAGTATGTGATCAACAAACGAGATATGTACGAACTTAAGCGGTTGTTCAAGATCAAAGGATGATGAACTTAAATTCGAATTTATCCATAAAAATGAAAGAGAAATGAAAAATGGTTGGAATTTGAAAGAAAGTGAAATAAAATGGAAGAACTTGTGATTTTTGAAATTGAATTGTTGAAAAAAGTTGTGAACTGTGAATGAACTGATGAGATAGTAGTGTTAATTTATAAGAGTTTGAAGCAAATTTGAAAAACTAGCCGTTAGTACCTTTTTATAATTTTATTCAAAATCAATTTTTTAAAAAAAAATTATTTTTTTTCAATTTATTCATTTATTTGTCAATTCTTGTATTATTTTATCGAATTTATTTAACTCTGTCATTATATTTTTAATAGAAACTATATTTAAACTTTTGTTTATTATACATTTTCTAATTTTTCTATTTTTTAATTGTTATATATTTTTTTATTTTTTCTGATTTTTCCTATTTTTATTATTTTTTGCATCATTTAAAATTCTTATTATATTTTTAATCACAAAATTATATTTAAACTTTTGTTGTTTAAATTTTATACACACACACACACAATTATATTTTTCTTTCTTTCTTTTATTAATAAAAAAGAAGTTGCGATTAAATGTGAACCATTGACATCTCTAACGGTTATTTAATCTCAACCACCCAATATATGTTTTTTTAATATTATTGTTTTTAAAATTTTGAAATAAAAAAAAGGTTAAAATTAATATTGATTGTTTGATCTCCGATGATCCTTTGATCCCAGCCACCGAATTACCAGAAAAATGAAAAACGGATTATCGCGGGTAAATTTTGCCTGCAGGTTCGCTGCACTTCCCCGCAGGTTGGAACAGTGGAAACCGAGGATCACCTCTATAGATCCTCGTGCGTTACACATGGTCTAATGGTGTAACTTTTAAGAGGCGACGACATTGGTTGACCCGTTACTTGTACTTGTAGCTAGGCTCTAGCAATTAAACATTTTTGAGTATGTGAATCGAGTCTTAGTCACCTCCAAAATCTGTTGTACTTAGGTTCTAGCAATTAAATACATTTGAGACTATCTGAATTGAGTTTATTCAGCTTGAAAATCTGTATTCATGTGAGGTACAATAAATGTTTAGTACACCTTTTTTTTTTGGGGGGGGGGGGGGGGGGGGGGGGGGGGGTTTAACCAATAACTTGAGTTTTTATTAGCTAATTTAATCAAACAGGCATCTTTTCTCCACTAAATCTCTAATGGTGAAGTTAATAGCAAATTAGCTAAAATAGCCTTTTGTGCTAGCTATTAACTAGCCACGCGCGGGACAATATAACTAGTTATTACCATTATTATCTACTTCATTCAGAATTTTTTTCAAGTTTAAATTTAAATTCCAAGAAAATAATAAAATGATCATATTAATTAGCTACGATAAAGAACACGGTCGTATTTAGACCTAAAAAACAAGCTAGCTATTTTAACGTTTGGACTTTTAATAGCTAGAACATCTAAAAGTAAACTCTGTTGGAGATGCTCTTATAAATTGATATGAAAAATACAGTCTAGAGTTTTTAATCGCATGTTTACCTTTTCACATTATGGACGATAGACTATTTACGTTTCTCGAAAAATATTTTACTTAACATGAATTCAAACTGAAAAGTAACTATGGACCAATTAAGGAGGATTTATCCTTACTTGATTAAATGATTTGATTTGATACATAAACTCGTCAATGTATACAATAAAGATGAAAATTTGGAGTAGAACATATAAATAAGTACATTAAAAACACTACTTAAGTACTTCAAATACTTTTCATATCCGTACTTACATTTTATTTTGCTACTCCAACCTATTCAAATAAGACGTTACATTCTTGAATGTATTTTCAGTGCATGGGATGGTCAACCCTCCCATGGGATGATCAAACCCATATTCTTCCTCATAACTCTTCAACAAGTTTTGAAATAAAGGATGATTCAAGTACGAAATCGGAACAACGAACCGATTCTTATTATTTTCCCCAACATAAACAGCCAAGTGACCTTTCGGTACATAATCTTGCTTTGCTACTGCTGTAGAAGAACAAGTCGTTGAATGATGGTGACGAACAATGTGTTTCGCATGATGAAGCACTTGGAATCGAAAACCCATTTGATTTTTTTTTTAATTTCTAAAAATTGAGATGATGGAAATTCATGTACAAGTGATTACTCATTTATAGGGTATATATATATACTATGGTGTTGGTTGGGATAGTTTGATAATATGTTCGTTTAGACAATTTAGGGTCCATTTATTAAGTGTAGGGACAAAGTGAACTCTTATCTTCCTTACATGTATGGTACATATGCATGCATTATTTAGGTCAGGGCTCATCTCAATATTCACAACTTGTCACTATATTTCCTTAGTGCCCATGAGTAAGGTAGGTATTTTAGAGTAAGCATTTATCTTATAAACTTAACACAAATTTTTTTTATTATTGAAGATCTTTATTAATCGATATTCCAAGGGTATTGGGCCGTTAATTGTGACAAAATTATGGAGTAGTATAATCATTTTGAAAAGAAAAAATAAATAAAAATTTGTATACGAAGTCTGTGGGCTGTTTTCAGATGTTGATGTATCACAAGTCATTAATATCGGGTTGTGGTACAATACAACAGAAGCTTATATGAGTATTGAATACCCAATACATTTGTGGTTGGACAGTTGGTTTTGGTTAAAGTAGATGGCAACTGCACAAAAAATTTATTGTATTCATTTTATTTTTTTAATTTGGAAAAACCATGATATAAAATGGGAAATAAAGAACTCACTAACTTGTATAAAAATCTATTAACGATAACAGTGCTTCTAACACAATTTAGCGCGTTTTCGCATTATTGAATATCTGGTCTGGTATAAGAAATAAACCAGACGCCCATTGTTTCTCCCATTATGCCATATTTTATTTACTATATATATATATATATATGTATAATTATGATATAATATAGTATCAATGATTAATTTCCCACTCCCAATGAAGTAACATGAACCATTTTCTTTGGGCAATTTTTTTAATTTCCTTGGCCATACCTGTTGATGATGCAAACACATACATAAATGTATATGTCCTTTGAAGTACAAGTGGATATAATTTATCATTTATGATTGACCAAGTCAATAATTAATAAACTGATATTGTATGTTCTTATTAAACAAGTTTTGGTTCAGGATAAGCCTTCTTTTTCCCCCCATATTTCTGTTGAATGGCACATGGCCCCTAAGCTAGGTGTGGTTTTCCACTTTTGGTAATAACGGCTTGTCCTAAACAAAAAAAGAAGCAAAAAGCAAAAAGGAAACTATATGTAGTACATTTTCTTTTTCTTGGCTTTCCATTTGATACAAAGTTGCATGCACTGATGTTGAGTCGAGTGTTAGTCGTGTTTTTGGATCGATCCGTTTCCCCCCCCTAAAAAATCATATATATAGATTTTTGATATATATAGGTTTTATCTCGGAACCTTGATTCTTGAGAACGGCCTAGCGAGACAAAGTCGTGACATAGTGGAGTAGGGTAAGTTCTTGGCGATATAGATCTCAGATATATATGAATTTCAATTTATGTGTCAAAGTTTGTTGCACATATATGGTTTGCATATAACGATATTACTGTGGTTAATTTGCACACTATTGCGTCACGTTCGGGGTTTACCTAATGCAAACATGTCGTCACACGTGAGTTTGATGATTAACCCTTAACGGACTGCGGATTAAAAATGAAAAAAATTAAATAATGATTCATACAAATATGATATCTTAGGTGCCTGACAACAAATCATTGATTAAAACAATTTATTTATCTGACACATAATCAGCAGTGATTTCTTGCAGTGTGTCAGGTCTTACTATATTGTTTGTTAGCCCATGGTTTTGAGTTTGTAATTGCTGACCTCAAGCTTCTTTCTTCTTTATATTCTTCTTCCTTTTTTTTTTTTAATTTTTTTATTCATTATTATTATTAAAAAAAGATCCAGTTTCGCCGCAGCAAGATATTTCAAATGAGGTTATTTTACGCTCCAGAATTTTTATTCCGGTATGGTCTTGTTTTTATATTATCACTCTGTCAGTCTAGCTAAATTGAACTGTAATCTTCATAAAAATTAAATTAAAAAGAAATGAACAATGCAAACACAAAATAAGAAATATCCCCCCTCCCTCTTCAAATCATACCAACCATATCGACAACTCACCAATATTTTTTCAACTTATTGATTCACCTACAATTTACAGTTTCTTAAAATATATCCACAATTTTTGTATGTAAATTGGTTTTTTCTTGCCGTTCCTCTTCATATGATTTGGCTCAAACGTGGGAAGTGATAATAGTTAATAGACACATTTTAATGGAAAAGACTACGGTACATTATGATAATCCAATCACAATTTGACACCTCGTCTATATTAATATATTAGAATCTTTTATTAAAAAAAAAACTATTGGTTAATGAGGGTAAAAGTATCATACAGTGACTGCACTGTAAAAATTCCCCATTTTAATAGTCGTTTGGTTAAATTAAACGACCAAATTTGCATTTTTCTCTAATATAAAGACTTACTGGTTGTTTGTTACAATACAAATGTTATCTTGTATATGCATATTCAGCTTAATTTTAATTAGGTGGTGTTTGCTAAATCTCTCTTACCTAATAACATTCTGTGTGGAATTTCCACAAAAAAAAAAATAATTAATTAATTTTACTAAATTAATGCACTAATTGATTTCCCAACAGAACTCTGATCTCTGGATGAAGCTTTGAGTATATAATATCAGACAACTAATTACTGGTTTAAAAGTTTGGTAGATATCAAAAAAGGGGAAAAAAAAAAGATTTAGATTTCAAGATTTTGCATCTAGGCTGCATTAAATAAGTTGAAGAGACAAGCTAATTAGTTTCATTGCCTCAGGTACCACCCTTTTGTAACTTTCACTAAAACTACAATTGCAAATTGTCTAAAAAAGAGCTGCAACAAAATCTAGTACATATATAAAATATATATATATGACAGCATATACTATACATGATCAAGAACAAGAGTTTATTAAAGTTGTAAGACTTAAAAAATAATCCTCTGTGCATGGAATTGTGAGGCCTCCCATTGGATGATCATATCCAAATTCCTCCTCTGCCCAACGCAACAACTCTTGAAACAGAGGGTGATTCAAATAAGATATCGGCACGACAAATCGCCTATTCGATTCGCCCACGTAAACCGCAAAATGACCTTTTGGGACATCGCTACACGTCGAATTAGAACGACGTAGTTTCTTCTTTGCATGAGATATCCCCGTTAGCTTGATTCCCATTTTGAGAAAATATATAAAATTAGGGTTTTATTTTTTATTATTATTTTTTTTTTTTAGTGATTTGAAGTATTGAGTCATGGGTTCTTGGGGAGAACTTATATATAGGTAGAGAACGTGAAATCAGAAAAAATAAATTGTGTAGACAGATCAGGTGAAGTGATACTAATAAAGTTATCATCACATGGTTTTGACAAATATGTTGCATGACATTTGTGGCCTACCACTTAAGGGACAAAACAATTTGAACCGCAACTCCAGAGACTAAATAGTATAGTATATTCTAATTTTGACGTGCTGTTCTGCACATAACAAAACCACTTTGAATAAAATTTCTTTTTTTCTTTTTCTTTTTTTTGGTTTAGTTTTTGGATTAATGGATGTTAAAGAAGATGGGAAAAGGGGTTGATCGATCAATTGTTGCTATGAGAAGCATTGAATTTAGACTTGTGCACTCTTTTTTGTAATTTAAACTGATAAATCACTGTGCATGCCTCAAAATGAAATGTTTCATAGTACTATTTTGCATGGACATGCGTATATATTTCTAACTTCTTATAAGAAAATCCAATAAATAGCAGAAATTGTTAGAAAATTGTAAAGAATCAATGAATTTATAATTTACACATTTATATTTTGCGTTACTGCAAAAGCCCTGCTTCTCATACTATAAACTATGTGAACAGCCAAATATTAAGTCAATTATGGTAACTACACCTAATTCAATAATTAAATACTCTTCATATCCAGAAAAGGAAATATTAGTTAAGAAATAATTCCTCGGCCATTTTGTTTTTTGCATGTTTCCTTCGGGTTACACAGCACCACTTGATCTGTTCAAGCTTATCGACAATTTAGGATGGAGAAATTAATGAAGTTAGTGATTTGTCCAATCGTATCAACTTGTGATCATATGAATTGATTAGATAGATAAGATTTCATTTGTGTGCAAGGATAAGGCAATAATATGAGTTTTTAGCATGTTATTACATGACAATATAAAAATTCAATTGCCCATAACTCAGTTTATAATTAAGGTCCCTGTTGTCAAGGTTATTTGCAAACCAGCTAGGCCAAGCATATCATTTAATATGTATTTGAGTTCTTGAAATAACCAATTATATATTAATTATTACTTTATATTCCAAAGTCAACACTTACGAGGGGTCCATGTTTTATTCCATAAAATGGGGGTACTTGTAATGGGATATTGATTTTGCATTATGATATGTTTGATAAGTCAAAGATATGAGCACCAAAAGAAATTCATCTAAGTAATTCTTGGTCAACCAATTGTTTTGAGGAGATTAGTTCTATAAGAATTGACAGAATTATGAACAAAATTGTGATTTAACATGAGTATGTGGAACTATTTTACTCTTCACGAGCCCAATTTTTAATGTCAACTATTGATGGTTGAGCATTCGATCAATTTGGCCGAAAATCGCATCGAAATAACGAACCAATTCGAAAATAGATATATAAACGAATTAACCGAAACAAATTGAATTAATAAAAAATAATAATAAGTAATATAAAAATTATTTATTTTTTAATTATATTTCGGTTGAAACTTGACGGACCATTTAGGCCCATTAGAGCCCAATAAAAGGGGAAATACCGTTATTAATTTATTATAAATAATTGGGCCTTAAAATAACGGGGTTGTTGCTCAAAATTCCTAAAAGCTTTGTTAATAACATTGTATTGAGCCTACAATAATAAATATAGATTGAAGGGTCAAAATGAAAATTCATTGGATGATATAAATGTGGAAGAAGATATTCAGGTGTTTTTGGGTCCTGTTTGTCTAAGAAGGGCTTTTTTATGCATTGGTCCTTGTCATAATAAATTTCAAGTGGAAATGTTGCTGTTTGTTGTACTAAGTGGTGGGACAAATGCACTTCAACAAAATACTACATACAAGTCTAAATTCTTGACAATTATCAGCTGGGAAAGCAAAACCATGTGATGTATCATGTGCCATTGTCCTTTTGCACTATTTCAAATAAATCCATGCACCACCAGTTTATAACATTTGTAGAAAACAAAAGGTTTGGCCTATATATGTACCCCGTAAAAATGGTTCCATGTGTTTTTTTGGCTATTACGAAAATGCCACTTTCACGAAATTTAGAAAAGTTAGACATATCGAAGATTGTAACTGTAAAATATTTCATGTTGTTAATAAATTATTATGTTAGTCTAAATTCAAAACATTTTTTTTTCTTCTGGCTAAGAAAACAAAAGTTATTTTTCGGTTACATATTTTTGTTTTTTTCCGTAGCACTAATTAAGTAATGATAAGTAGTTCTTTTTTCGAGTACTTGAAGCTTGTATGTCCGAAATGTGTTGTATGCTAAAATTGAGAGAATAGGCAAAAGGGACTTTGTGGAAAATTGGCAAGCATCAGCACATGAGGAATCACATGGATTGGTGTCTTCTCAAATTAAGTAAAACATTTGTCTTTTATGAAAAAACAAATAAAATTTCACTTTTTACTTCTAACCATACTTTTTACCGCTCCTCGTGTAAGTCGGTCAGAATCGGGCGCGATTTGTTTTTTTAAACTGAAAATAGGGCCCCGGATTTTTGTACACCTCTAGATATAAAATAAGTATGGTTATATAATAGTAAAATACGTGGCGTTGATTTCTTCTTCTTCTTCTTCTTCTTCTTCTTCTTCTTATTATTATTATTATTATTTATTTATTTTTGTGTGTAGCTGAAATGATTTTGAATTAGAGCGTAAAGATGTTAAAAAAAAAGTGTCAGCAAAATGATATAATTTTTTCTTCAAATATAGTGTGTTCTTTCTCATTTAAATTTGTATAGCCAAAAAGGGATACAATGTTAGCGTCTCGGACTACAAATTACGTGGGATCGGCCCGGCCCGGCCCTATTTGATACATTGTGCTGCACTTTAGTTGCTACTTCGATCTGTCCAAGTGAGGTTTGCAGCATGCAGTAAATCAGTAAAAAGAACTAAAATTGTTTGCCAAGATAATTACAAATACCACCTCAAGGTTTGGTCTAATTATGAAAAACCCCAGTTGTTTTTCGAAATTACAAAAAAACCTCTAACATATGTTTATATACTTTACAAATGGCACTTGTTAATTGAAGTGGTAATGTGTGCAAGAATAAAAGACAGTTATAGTCTTCTTTTTTGAAAAAGTATGAGCTGACCAAATATGAAAGGTTAACAAGAGGAAATAATTAATATAATATTCATAATAAGCAGAAGCAAAATCTACAACAAAGAATATGGATTACAAAAATTGAGAAAACTAGGCTGATTGGCTCAGTCTCAAGTTCTCAAATCCGTGGCCAAAAAAAAAAAAAAAAAAAAACTACATTAAAAAAATGACATCACAATGAAATTGACATTTGAAATGAATTCAATTGAGAAGTGAGGGTTATAAAGTAATCTTCGTTGGCATGGAATTGTGAGGCCTCCCATTGGATGGTCATATCCAAACTCTTCTTCAGCCAAATGCAGCAATTCTTGAAACAAAGGGTGGTTTAGATAACATATTGGAATCACAAACCTTTTGTGTGTTTCACCAACATAAACTGGAAAATGACCTTTTGGGACATCGTTAAAATTCGAAACGACGTTGAATTTCCTAGGTGAAATTGTTCTCCTAAGTTTTTTCTTTGGTCTGATTTAACCCACCCATCAAGAATCCCATCTTTAGAAGAGCAAAATATGAAGAAACAAAAAAAAAAATGAATGAATTGTAAGAGTTGAAGATGACTTGTGTTGAAATAATGATTTGCTTCTAATGGGTTGTATTATATATAGAGAGAGCTACCAAATAAGGCATGGATTAAAATAAAATAAAATGAGGGAGACATATCAGGTGAAATAATTGGAAAATAAATCACATGCCTTTTTTTCTTTTTCTTTTTTTTTTTTTTGACTAATCTATGGGATTTGGGAAGACAAAGTGGCCTACCAATTTTGAGAAACATCAATGAGAAATGCAACTTGGAAGTATGTTATTAATATTTGAAAATCTTGTTATAAAAAAGAAAATCCAATAACATTCAAAGTGATTTGGTCTCTAGCTAGTAATTTGCCATTTGTATCTCCTTTTACAGATGCATTGAACTAAAACTTTTGTGGTGGTTTATATGTATGCTGATATGGAATGGACAAAGAAAAACATGGTGGGGTTACTTGTATCATACAACTCTCTGTTTTATTGCACAATTAGTCAATTTCATTCATAAATTTATTTTCCCTCGTTATTATCGTCTTCCGACTTGGATTAGGTTGACGATGATGATTGGATTAACAAGTAGGCAACTATTGAGCTGATCAATCTTGTAGTTCTTCATTGTTCTTTATAATTACTATTTATAGTCTCTCGTGAGAAATGGTGATTTGTTTATCGCACATTCTAGTAGATTGCATGATTAATTATTGATAAATCTTTCTGTCAGATCAGATTAACGGGACTCTTTAGGTCATCTGATCCGTTATGATAATGTATTGATTTTGTACTGTAATATATTAGTTTTTGTAATTGAAAGTATGAATTTTTCATAAATCTCTGATGTGTGCTATGATGTATTAGTTTTTGTACATAATGTATTGGTACTATGATATATTAATTTTTTTTATTATAATGTATTTGTTTTGCACTATAATTTATCGGATGAAATATTGACCTAATGATCCGTTAATCCGGCCTAATAAGAGTGTTGCCCTTAATTATTAAATCATGAAAATGATTACGATAATTACCCTGAGATTTGGCGTAATTGCAAAAAAAAAAAAAAAAAAAAGAATTGAATTTGAACTTTAATTCCGTCTTATCTAGGGATGACAATAGGGGTGAGTGAGGGCGGCTAGGTTTACCCCACCCTCGTCCCAACTTCAAACTAAGCGGATATCCCCTCCTATCCCTGCGGGTATATTAATTACCCCTTACTCCCCGCCCGCAAAACCCAATCACCCGCTCTCGCCCGTTTACCCGTTTCGTACTCGCCTACATTTTATTACTTAAAAAATAAAAAAAAATTCACGGAGATTGATTTTTGGTCTATTTAAATATAAAAAAAGAAAATTACAAGAAAATTCAAAGAGCATGATAAACATCTGGTCTATTGCATTAAAAAATGGTTCAAAAAAAAAAATAATAATAATAATATATGCGGGTATGAAAAGAGTCTCAAATGGGGATGGGTACCCGCAGGTACCCGACGGGGGGAACATTATCCTCATTCCCATACCCGCCTCCGCAAAAACCCACAATTTCATACCCGCCCCCATCCCCGTCGGGGTGGGGATAGGCAGGTTCCCGTTTTAACCGGACTTATTGCCATCCATGATCTTATCCACTCAATTTGTTAATTCTATTAACACATGTTGATGTGTCAACTTGTGATTCATTATAAATACACGTATGTCGTCTAATGCATTCAAATCTGATGTTTCACCCTCTCATTAATTTTCTTTAAAAGCTTCCTTTTTGGGTTTTTTAAGGAAAAATTCCTGATTAGTACCAAATCAAAACTTTTACGTACCTTTTAGTTACTTTAAAATATTTTATCCCATTAAGGCCAAGTTAATTATATTAATTAATAAATTATAAATAAGAACTAGTTGTATTGTCCCAAACTAAAATATTTAATTCTGCGTGAAAAACAAGTATTAACTAAAATAAATTCCAAAAAATGAATATAAGCCTTTTCCAAAAAAAAAAAAAACAAAGTTGTATTGCCCCTAACTAAAATATTTAATTCTGCGTGGAAAATAAGTATTAACTAAAATAAATTTCAAAAAATGAACATAAGCCTTTTCCAAAAAAAACAAAAACGTATTAACTAAAACAAATTCCAAAAAATGAATATGAGGACTTTCCAACAAATTGCAAAAACAGAACATGAGGTTTTTCCAAATTAGTATGAAATTCTAAAAGGAATGTATGAAATTCAAATATGAAATCCGATTATGGGGAATTATGTGAATTGCGAGTGGAACTATAATCAAGTAGTATGAAACGAATGAATGCCAAAGGAATGAATGCCACTATTATCACTAAATATTTCTTACTAATTCACATACTAAAATTTAAGTATAAAATTTTATAATTATGAAGGATGGAATTCTAAAAATTAATAGAAACAAGTATGAATTCTTAAGAAACAAGTATGAAATTCAATCATGTCCCATTAACTAAAAAACATGTATGAAATTCTTCTGAATATGGTATGAAGACCGTATGAAATTCAATCATGCCCGTTTAACTAAAAAACATGCATATGAAATTCATAAGAGGAGAGTATGAAATTCAATCATACCCCATTAACTAAAAATCAAGTATGAAATTCCATGAAAGAAAATCAATCATATCCCCATTCATCTTCAATGATATTTATAAGTATAAGAGTGAGATTGGGAAATTATTAAATTTGTAATGTATGTAGTTAAATATAGAAAATATATGAAAAAACGTTTGGTTTAAATGGAATATGAATCTTTACTTTTGGCCTAATTTGTCAAAGCTCATTTTTTCAATTAGTATAAATAGCACTTTTATTTCATTTGGTCCTTCAACGGAAAAATTAGGGTTTTTCTCATTAGGTCGCCTCCCTAAGCCGCTCTTCAGAAAAAGATTCATTTCTTTCATTTTGATTTTTTTTTTTTTTTTTTGAAATCTGTCAATAGAATTCAACAAAGAAGCATAATAAAATTAGTATGATATCATGTGCGTTCTGTTTTAAAAACAAATAAATAGTGAAACTCTCCTTTATGATTTATTTTTATGTCAAAGTTCTTGAATTATATTGCTTTTCAATATATTTGATTTCTATAATTTGGCAGAATTTCAATTTTCTTGGTTTAAAAAAATCAAGAAAGAGATCTTAAAAATTCTTTCAAAAACTTTGATCAGAAAGGTTTTTTTTTTTTTTTTTAATTATTTTGTTCAAAACTCTTTCAGTTTCAAGATCTGAAATTTTCTTTTAGATCTTTTTTATCTTCCATTTTTTGCTTTATAATTTTTAGATTTGAAAAAATATTTGTGAGAATTTACATACACGAAACAAACGTGAGTTCTGGTCTTCACTCTTCATATCATCACCCAAAATAACAACGCGCACCCAGACCCAGAGTGTCTAAACTTTTGTAAAGTAGTAATTTGGCTCCACATCATTGGGTTCTATTAGTGCACAATCCATTGTATAACACATAAATATTTTGAATTTAATACATTCGTCCCAAAACTTCAGGCTTACGGTTATTTTACACATTAAAAAAATATTGGTTATATTGTTAAAGAATTGTCATTGAGTGATTTAATCACATTCAAGCATAACTTTGTACTATGGATGGTTTTTATAATTTAATGAATTACAAATATATTAAAGATGACTTTTGAGTGATTGACAAATCATTAAATTGGTTATTTACTTACTAAAAGTCGAGTATAATTCCTACACAAAATAAGTCAATTGGAATCTTTTTTGTGGTAATATGATTTGATTATTAAGTTTTATGAATATAATTATGAGACGCATATAATGGTTTGACTAATTATAAAAGAGAATTGATTTAATCAAACTTATTGTTATAAATGGTCAACTAATACCAACGAATGACAAGTCTTACACCAAATATGTCAATTAAGGGATTGATTTATATTATGTTTTTTAGTTATGACTCATATATAAAATTGTGTTTATTAAGGATTATTTACATTAAATTGTGTGCATTATGGATGTTTTAAAATTTTAATTAATTTCAAATATATTACAGATGACTTTTGACACATATCATTGAATTGGTTTAATTACTTACCAAAAGTTGAGTATACATACTTACTATAAAATGTTAAAAACTCATGAAACAAATCCTACACAAAATAAGTCAATCAGGATTTTTTTTTATTATAAATCGGTGGGGATATGATTTTTTATTTTTTTTTTATTTTTGTTTTAGAGAATATTTCTAACTTACCATATTGATTTTGCAATTTATTTATTAAGATAAAAGGCCTGACCTTTTTTTGTAAGACTCGAGAAGGTAACAATACTTGATCAATATTATTTAAATAGCTTATTAATAGATAATAATTACTCGAGAATTCTAATTAAATATCCTCTATAAAAACATTGTGATTTTTCTAATTAATGTTATTAATTTCTTACATTAATTTTTTATTGTTGTTATTTTATATTTATGACCTAATATATATAGAGAGAGAGAGAGAGAGAATTCTCTTACATATTACCTTTATTAAGTTCAATGTAATAACAATTTATATATTAGTGAAGTTATATACACGGAGGAATTCATAAACAATAAAGGATCACCTTATTAATACATTTGATGATGAGGGATGCACAATGTATAAGAGAAGTGTTGTCGTAATTTCAATAGCACAGAATAATGTCAGTCCCGACTACTGCTAAAGTACCAAACTCACTTCAATGTAGAATCGTGCAATTAGTTCATATCTATAAAATACATCTTTCAAGTATATAATAAGGGCCATGATCGTGTGACTGTGTCTATCACAAAAGGTGGCAATGGCAGGTTGCAACGAAACAAGTGGTTGATGAGGCTAAAACTACTATAGGAATCCATGCGAGGTTATTTAACGTCTTTTCTTATTGGATATCCATTAAAAGAGTCCATTTGTACAAAGATTGAAAATTCTATGCTTCGATGACGGTGATATCATTGTAAATAAGACATTTAATGTAGTATACGAAGAAGTTTTCCAATATTTGAAGTGAAAGTTTTTTTTATTATATTAATAATCCACTTTTTGAAATTAATAAATTTATGTTTTATGCATTTTCTCGATATGCCCGCGTAAAACGCGGGTATTCAAACTAGTATTTCTCTATTCATAAGAAACAAACTCTAAAAACCCTCTACCTTTATATAAACACTAGCACAATACTCGTGTGTAACACGGTTATATATGAAAAATAACACACACACACACACACACACACACACACACACACACATATATATATATATATATTCGTGTTTTTAATTGTATTAATAAGATTATTATATCGATTAATTGGTAATTATCTCCTTTAAGTTCAATCTTTTACATCATTAAAAGATGAGATCTGTAATCAGATCTTAATTTTTGCGTCCTTTCAAATTAGGATTTATTGGTTTGTTTGTTTGTTCTGTCTGTGTTGTAAATTTTATTGTACCATGGTTAAAAGGCTTACAAATCCATCTAATTTATTAATATCTTTGTCCTCTTGTCTCAATAAAATCTACTAATAAACCCTGAGTTGAAAACAAACAAACCTTTATTTTATCAAAACAAACATATATTAAGATATGATGACAAAGATGTCAATAACCCTATTTATACAGCTATACAGTTGTTTGACATGTTATTGATACAAACCATAATCCATGAATCCAAGTATTCATTGAAATAAATTCACACACACACACACACATACATATATATATATATATATATATATATATATATATATATGATTAGATTAGGTTCAAATGAGAACCCCGTCATTATATGCGAACCTAGGGACTAATTTTGACCGTAGATCTAATCATTTGTGTGGACCAGATTTTTTCTATTTTTTTAAATTCATTAAATTATTAATATGGCAGGCCAAGGGGTTTTATGTAATTTACAAAGGCCCCTAATCATATTAAATACCAAACAAACCCTACCCAAATC